>VZRZ01002176.1:491402-544640 GCA_013398175.1 Climacteris rufus | reverse complement strand
AGCCCAAACCCCAGCCCCAAGCCAAACCCCAGCCCCAAGCCAAATCCCAGCCCCAAGCCAAATCCCAGCCCCAGCCCCAAGCCAAACTCCAGCTCCAGTCCAAAACCCAGCCCCAGTCCAAACCCTAGTCCAAACCCTAGCCCCCGCCAAGCCCCAGCTCCAATCCTAACCTCAGCCGGAGTCCAAACCCCAGCCCCAGTCTCAATACAAACCCAGCACCAGCCCTAACCCAGCATCAGCCCACCGGGCTGGGGATCACTCGCATCCTGAGCCTACCTCTCTGACATCCAATTTGTTTAAAGACAGATCTTCCCTTTCCCGTCCTGACGTTACAGAAGGGATGGGCGCCAGGAAAAACAGGCACCCGTCTGGCCACCTTAAATACGGCACCGACCAGTGTGGCAGAGTGCCCCTGCCACCATCGCTCCCCTCCGCTCCACAGCGGTGTGCTGAGAAAATATAGTTAAGGACAGATTATGTATATGTATCAAGTATTTATAGTTAATATATGGGCTCTCTTTCTTTCCCCCAGAAGGAAACATGAAGTTATAAGAGTAAGGAAGGAAAAAAACTGCTCAAACTGCTGGAAGAGTGGCATAGGAGCCCTAGCCAGAGATGCTGAGAAACAAACTGGGATTACCATTCTGGGTTTGGTGGAGATTTGCCACCGACTTCAGAAGGAATAGAGCCGGTGACCTTCACTCCAGGTTCACTAGTCCTCCTTCTCAACACGGTGTGTATTACAAGCGTGGGGGATGAAGGTCACCTGGTGGCTGTAATAAACTTGGGGTTTCTAAGGTAATAAAATACTAACAAGATGCAACATCAGTTAGTGATTAAAGTTGAAAAAGAACCAAAGGCAGTCCTACAAGGATTAGTATTAGTTCTAACATTACTCAACGGAGTAATTTATTACTTGAAAGTAAATAAATGATAAAACACCTAAGAGTGAAAGTTTGGCATACACAGTGAGAAAGGATAAATGAGCACAGCCTGTATGGCTTTGGCAAAATGAGTCTATTCATCCAAAGTATGTAAATAAAACCAAATGGGAAGACATATATTTTGTTTAAGTATTCTTCCACTTCGGCTTTCTACTTTGTCTTATGGTTCATTCAATTTTAAAGGAATCAGACAAACATTATTGGGGTGCTCACACACTTTAAGCTATCGAATCAACCATGCAGGGTAGGTCTATTGTGAATATCGCAGCTCTTGTTGCAATTAGCTGTCAGCACAAGTTGTTCTGTCAGACAACAAGGAATGTACGTGACATGCGGCTGAGAAGTAGCTCTCTGGTGTCCAGTGAATTCATACTGAAGACTGACCCATGGTAAGCCATTCATAACGACAAGAGTCCCTGACATCCTGTGACTCTCAAAACTTCAGCTCATACTGCAATTTTTGCTTTGCTGTGGGAGTTAATAAAATCTCTCTCTCTTCTATCTGAATGTGTATTTCTGCTAACTTATAGATATTTAGTATTTTGAGACTGCTACGTCTGTTTAATTTACCTGAAATTTGCCAACAACTTTTAAAGTTAACGTTATAATGGACAGGTAACATGCACATATGCACGTAAGCAAAACATGATCCCGCAGACCTTCTATCATTTGGCTAATAATGAAGGAACGCAGGTGTACATGGAAACTGGGGGATTACAGACTAGAAGGTCTGCATGCTGTCCTGGAATAGAGTTAATTTTCTTCTCAGTAGCTGATACAGTGCTGTGTTTTGGTTTTGGGATGAGAACAATGCTGGTAACACACCGACGTTTTAGTTGTTGCTGAGCAGGGCGTACTCCAAGTCAAGGGCTTTTCAGTTTCCCATGCTCTGCCAGTGAGCAGGTGCACAAGAAGCTGGGAGGGAGTGTAGACCCCCCCACTGGCCAAAGGGATATTGCAGACTGTAGAATGTTGTGCCCAGTATATGACCGGGGGGACTTGGCTGGGAGACACCAATAGCTGCTTGGGGACAGACTGGGCATTTGTCAGTGGTTTTTATTATTATCTTTTCCTCTCCTTTTCATCACCATCATCATTATTATTCTTATTTTCATTATTAAACTGTTCTTATCTCAACCCACAGCTTTTACTTTTTTTCTGCTTCTTCTCCTCATCCCACTGTGGGTGGGGGTGGACAGGGAGTGAGTGAGCAGCTGTGTGGTACTTAGTTACTGGCTGGGGTTAAAGCACAACACAATTTCCTGTCCAGGAGATCCAAGAAAACCATGGTATTTCACTGAAAGATCATCCATGTGCACTGGAAAACCAGCCTTTCATGATTGCAGTCAGTTTGCTTTTGAAAGTAATTTATTTTTACAGAATGTAAAAATAAATCAGAAGAAATCAAATCCACAATTGCTTTCCATTAACAGATCTAATCTTGCACACTTCCTCTGATGATATCTGCAGTCACCAACACTTTGAGCAACATTACAGACAACCTGTGACAGCAGTTGTTCTTAATATTTGATACTTATGCAAAGGTTGATAAAGCATGCACTTGTTTGCCTCATCACATTGATGAAATAAAAAATATGGCTCAGATGACTTTTTAATTATTCTTGTTTATATTATAAAGACTAATATTTACATATGAAAAGAATCCAGTTACCACATAAATGAAGGTATTAATTCTGCTGCTATTAACCTGCACTTTTAAAATGTTCTAGTTTGTATGACATGCTCTCCAGAAAGCCATTAATTCAACCAGTGGCAGAAGTTCTCCACAAAAATGTCTACTGCTTCATATTCAAACTACTATTTGATTCAAGAAATTATGTGTTTGTTTTCCCAAATCTCAGACTGGAGAATCCTATGAATATTTCATCTTTTTTACAGAGGTAAGTCAGCTTATCTCAGAAGAACAAGTGTAATATATTTAACGTATTTGTAAAGCATGGTTCCTCATAAAACTAGAACTGTCTTTAAGCTAAGTAATATTCAAAAACTAAAATGTATAATGTTGGCAGGTGGTAATTTTTATTCTTTTCCATCACTAATCTGTTATTAACAATAATTAGATCATCTACTGTTTAAAGAATTATTATCTTCCAGCAGCAGAAACAAAATATCAGGACAGTATACAAGTTTTTAAAATAACTATAACAATTTTAAAGTTCTATACTCAACGACATTCATTTCAGCTGTGTAGTTGCCTCACTTGAGGAGATACTGTCAGCCTAACCAAGAGCAAAATGAAAAGAACGTGACCCATATTCTACAAAATAAATGAATTAAACATGAATACTACAGGGCATAAGTGAAGACAGTCATCAAAGCACAGAGAAAGTATTTCTAAGAGTGAGCAGGATCTTCCATTCTGTTCAAGATAAAACAAGGCAGGCAACATTTTAGGCAACCCCCCCAAATATTCTCAACCAGAAAACGTTTAAAAAACCCTATCAAAACAAACCAAAAATGTTTAGGTAATACAGCAAACATTAACATCTATTTTTTCAGTTTTAGGTAAGCATAATTTCCTTCTATATAGACAGATCACATCTATGTAGTACCTAAATGAATACAGAACTTCTGGTGCTCTCATCTTTGGACAAGTATGTTTAACCAAGCAGCATTAAGAAGCACAAAGTCAACTTGCACTTACCCCCAAGCACCCTTCTGTTAAAACATGCAATAACCATAGCTCTTACTGATCACTTTCTAAGCAGTCCTGGGAATCCATGGATGTCAGGATGACATTACTCTATTAAGCAATTCTGAAATAGTCAAAACCAGTGATAGACCTCTTTCATCCATCTACAAGCCATTTTTTAGCCAAAACTAACAAAATACCTACGCACAAATTTGGGTACAAGGAAGAAAGAGAGGATTCAAGGAGCGCCCTGGCCTTTTAACACTGGCCACATCATTGTACATGCTCTAACTTCCAAGATGAGGGTAGGGACCATCAAGTCCACTGAAACTTCCAGAGCTGGATAGGGTCCATCTTAAATATTTTAAATATGGTATTCAGTAACAAAAGTGGCTCTCACATATTTTTGGTCCTTTGTTAGCTCGAGGACTGCCAGTTGTTCTGTTTTGACATCTCTTGAAATTTTGGCGAGATATACAAAATACATTTTTGACAGAAGGTAACGAAGAACAGCAAGGCTTTCAGCTGTTTCAGGCACACATGACTGGATATACAATTATAACTCCAGCCATATGAGGTCTAAACAGCCAAAGAATTATTAAAAATTAATAAGCTCCAGAAGATACTGGTACGTATTTTGTTGAGAGGCAGAGAAACTGAAGGACACCGTGGGACTGAAACTGAAGGGTAGAATTTTTTCAGGTAAGGAATAGCAAGGTGCTGTTCAGATTAGCAAAGACAAACTGGTACAAAACCAGAAAACAGAACTACTGGCCTCCACCAAGCAGAAATCATGGTTTTGAATCTTGGAAAGTCTCTCCCCTCACAGCAGATATAGAGTAAGAGAAACTAAAATGTATTCATACTAAGCAGAGGCAATTTCAACCTTCTTAATGCTCCTGAATACTGTTCAGCTGATCAGAAGGAACCTAGCTTTTTTTAGATGATGCTTGTGGTGCAAATTATGTGAAAAGTGGGTGAGGAGGAAAAGCTGATCTGCATTTCAATTTTAAAGTATTTCTGCACTCAGAACCTAAGCTGTTCCCAAGCCCATGAATAAAAACACATATACACACACAGAGTGCAAAAGACAGTGTATCACTGTAACTTTTGTTTTGGGAGCACCTACCAAATCAGAATTGCAATCCTCACTTAGAAGATAAAACCGGGATAAACACATGATCTGTTGGACTTGCCAATATGCAAACATCTTCCTACTGTGTTTGACAGTGCAGACTATGCTCCCATTTCTTCCTGATACTTGGTTTGTAATGCACTGTGTAATTCTAACAATTTTTAATTGGGTCTATCTCAAAACAGTTCCAATTCAATTTTTCTGGAGAAAAAAGCTTAAATGACTAGCCTAAATTAATTTTAAAGTATTTTATTTTCTTTTCTTTCAATAGCTTACGAATACTCCTAGAAACATGCATTATAAAAAAAGGAAGATAATGAGTTGGCATTTGCATTACAAAACAGGAGTGCATATTTTAGCTATGCTTTTTAAAACCACATTAAAATACTCCAGGGAACTCTCACCGCTAATATGTGTTTTACAACACTGCCTTCTAGAGTGAGAATCTTGCTCCTACTCACTGTAAATCACTATTCCTGTGAGTTCCATTTCCAGAATGCACTGTACCTCTCAGCAAAGGCTTGGATGCCAGCCACCAATATGCCTGCCTTCTATTTTAAGTGCAACCTGAGGGCAAAGGCTCAAGACCAAGTGTGCCAACTGTGCAAGTTGTTACCCTCAGGAAAGCATTTAGAGCCACGTTTAGAATAAGCCATACAGCACTTCTGGTGAAAATCACAAACACACCACAGCACCCTTCTCTGCAGAGCGCATGTGACCTCCTATGAGGTATATGTCCCAAGGCATCCCATCTATTCCCACAGTGATTTTGCCTCACTGAAAGGGTGTGTATGAGATGGAATTCATACTGGATGCCAGTATGAGGATGTGTCCCCTTTGACAGAGGAGACTTGTAGGTAAGTCCCATAACAATGTGAAAAACTGGGGCAAGGTACACCTCACACTTCAGGGTCTTCTCAAGGCTCAACTTAACAAGCCTGCGCCTCTGAGACCTACTAAGCATTCATTTAATTCAATATTCAGCTAGTTCTTGCTGTTTCTGTGGAAAAGAAAGATTAAGGAATGTACAAAAACATGAGGACCAGAAACTGTAGGATATGTGAGTTATTGTGAGGGAAATGCCCTTTAAAATCCTGAAACTCATATCTTAATACAAATTATTAAATGCCATGTGTGAAAAAAACTGTAATACGAGCCACGGGAAAATTTTTGGTACTTGTATACTTTTTCCTTCTGAAATAAGGTGAACTGAACAGCTGAGATAATGAGGCTTGAAAAGAGTTATGCTCCTAGTATGCAGTCTCTCAATTCTACCAAGCAATCAGTAGCTAAAGACAGCTATTATTGTCCAATGATGGTCTGCTGAGAGTTAACCCGACTGTGAGGGCACCAAGAAAGTTTTAAGAAGAATATAAAAAATTTCCCTGACTTTCAAATTATTTACTACAGCTAAATAATATTTTTTTTCCTATATGTATAAAAATTAAATATGACAAATGTGGCAAGAGTCTAATGACTGTGTTCTGACATCTAAATTGGTAAATTTTATTTTCATCAAATTATCACTATGCTGTTTGCCTTATTTTAAGAGGACTTTAATTTTTTTTTCCCCAATGTTGTTTTGAATATTTTATTGTTCTGGTTACATGTAGTGTTTCTAAATTATCATTTTGAAGAACTGGAAAACCCTGCTATCAAGAAAATCTGAGAGATCTGTTCTTGTATTTCCTTCCCTTGTTCTCCATTCAAACATGACAAATTTTTACATTTAAAATAAAATGCATTCTGCACACAGCATAGTGAGATATTTTTTGCAATAAGCGTATATTTTTGATCACATTATGTTAAAATTTTCTTTCTGGAACATTGAGTGTCATGCATAGACTAGAAGAACAACTCTTGTTAAAAAAAAACCAAAATGAGTTTTCCACTACAACAAGCAAATCGAATACATTTTTTTCTAAAGGAAAAAAAAGAAATTACAATTAATTGTGACTACTAATAATCTTTCCCTTCAAAGACTGTCAAGGAAGTCACTAAAATGCACTGACACAGTAGCACAGTTTTGTGTATCTGATCTGCTACTCCACTGACCCCAGTCAGTATTTTATTGCTGATGTATTGCTCTTCATTATCATTCTTTGGTAAAATTATTCTTGGGTTTAGAATACTTACATAAATAGTTCAGTGAACGTGCCCAAAATTTAGCTAGCATAAGGTTTCACAGGGAGGTCCTGAGTGCAGTCCCATTTAATTTCTGTTGCAACACTCCTCAGTATTGCAACTTTTCCCTGATCTCCTAGATTTGGAGCTCCAGAGCCCATCTGTTAATTTTCTGAGAAATAACGAAGCTTCTTTCCTCCTGCTTGTTAAAAGTGTTAGTAAGAATAACAGTCAAGACAGAGTTGAGATTTAAGGTAGTCCTTTCTGTAAAAATTTTGATTTATTTTAGAAGTACTTGACAGTAAAACTGCAGAAGGCTCCTGAAGTATGTATTTTTACAGTGTGAGGAAAAAATATATGTTGAATAGACAGATGCCTTAAGCTTTTTGAAGTTCTGGAAATCAGTAGTAACAGGTTATTTTTTCCAACTTTTGAGAACAATCACCCTGCATTTTACATCATTACTCAGCCTTTTGCCATATTATTCCTGAATGCCAGTGAAAATGAGGTATTTGGTACTGTGCAAATAAATACTTTGCGTAAAAGAACAGAAATGAAGGGGCAAGTGCTGGTTACTGTGCATTACAGCTATATTAAGGCTGCAACAATGGCTTTCTATGATTCATGGGAGGAAAAAAGGAAAGTAGCATAAAGTCACCAAAGGAATCTATGTACAACTTGCATTTAAAAAACACAGTTAATAAGGTGTTGATGCTACCAGCTAGACTGCACCTTGATATGGTTCACTGAAATCTGTTTGTGTGCTGCCATTTGCTTTAGTAAACTGTACACAGAATATACCTATTCAATCTGTTTGGTCAGATTATAAAGAAAATAAATATTCCGAAAGAAAAGGATTAACCACTTCCTTTGAAATCACACATTTCCCCTCAAAACCTTCCAGAAAATGAATCTCTGGATTTGATTATGTCCTTAAATACAGCCTTTTCTTTCACAGTCAGCACTCCTTCAAAAAGATCAGCCACACTGGAAAGAAGGCCTGTGAATGGAGCAGGGAGGAAGGATACTCTGACCAGTGACCACATTCAGTCCAAAAAATCCTCAATTTTAAGTGCTTCACTCACACATACACATGAAACCTGCAGGAAGTCAGACCAAAATCAATGCCCAGAGGAATTCTAGTTTCCTCCGAGCCAGTGAGATGAGAAAGCAGCTTAGTCTGCCAAGCAGTTCATTCCCCCCCAGTGCTCGGGTTTTGGCCATTGGCACCAGGCAAAACATCCCTGTCCCACGCCCATCACACATCTTCATCCCTGCATCACACATCTGTGAGATTCCTCAGGAATACCATCTTTTCAGGCAGTCTAAACCCATGCAGCTCAGCAACGTGCTCTCCACCTTGAGTCTCACATAGAAACAAGCATGGATCCTTCAGGCCGCCCTCTTGCTTGAATTGTTTTATGTGATTTATGTGCAGCACCACGGCTTTCATCTGACATGCACAATGTCACTTAAAGCAGTAAGTACCAGGTGAAGTCCAGATCTATGTTCAGCTAAAACTGATACACAAAGAACAATGTTATGCAGATAGCAAATGCACTAAACTGTTATGCTCTCTTCTGAGTACACCAGTTAAAATAAACTTATTTTAGGAAAACTTTGCTCTCACTCCTTCCTAAAAAGACAGAAACTGGACAATGGAAAATATTTCAGGATCTAGCTCACATATTCTTGAATATTGTAAACATTTAGTCCCGCAATGATTTATTGGCTGTAATTTAAAAAAGCTGTTTCTTTCCTTCGGAATTTTTTTTATCGCTGTTTTAATTTACACTATGAAAAGAAGGGGGAAAGGAGCATGGAATTTGAAATATTCATCTCACAAACAGGCACAAAAAATTGCATTCATTATTAACATATCTTTGCAGTAAGTGTAGTGAATAATCTGCATTTATCACTTCCAGTTGACCCCTTAGCATATGGTGTACCAACACATCACAAACACACCAACGGAGTGAAAGCTGGGTAACTGCTGGTGTAATTTTAACTAATAGGCATTACACTGCCCTGACTGCCTGTGTGTGAAGCTACCAGATTCATCACCATGAAGAGAAGTGCCAGATAGTCTCTGCTAAAGGATCAGGACAGGCAGTAACACTGACTCATTTCTTATGCTATTCTGCTCCAAGATTTTCTTGAGACCAAAGCAGAAAGCTCATTCTAAATGGAAAGAAAAGAAGAACTGGGAATGCCAGCCAGCTTTTGCTTTCTCAGATGACTGTGAACTAAACTCATTTTGGTTAGTCATACACAGATTCTTGTTATTCCTTTTATACATTCTTTTTAAAACCCCCTAATTAACACAAAAGCTAAGTCCTGCCCCAAAGTTAACAGACGCTTTATCTAGAACCTAGTAATTCTTTTGCTATAGATCAACAGGCTGCTAATTTTAATTTAAACAAATAATTCTGCCAGTTTTTCATTGGCCTAGAATTACAGATATGATAAAATATTGGAGTTCATTAAAATAATGTAGACCTAATTATAGGATTTACCCAAGAGACTCAGACATTAACAGAATATTAAAATATACGCATTTTAAAATAAATTGGTAAGTTACTTTATAGGTCACATAAGAGTATTGACAACAATTAATCTGAACATTATGTACACTTGGAAGAAGTCAAAAGCAAAGTACGAACAAATGAAGCAAAGATTATGCACTGCGATTTTCTATCACATCTCCATAAAAAGATATAGAAGTGATATCTACATAATATAAAGTTTGGAACACTGAAAGTGCATCATCTGAAAGTCTTCCTAGGAAACTATGGAGTCAAAAGTGAGCTAACACCTAGGAGTGATTTACCGAAGGTTCTCAAAAAAAGCCAGCTAGGACTACACCTAGAAGTCTTTCTTGTATCTTCATCCAGAAATATGCTTATTGTCTTTCAACCTCACTTTTTAAGATGTATAAATATGAGGGAAGTGTGTTCTGGAATTTTAGTCTCATATATGAACAGCTATTACCTATTTATACAAAAACTGTATAATTCTGAGAAAAATATTTTCATTCTTAAAAAGAAATTTAAGAATTGGGAGACTGAGACGCTTATTTTAACTGAGTAAAATGTAAGTAACTGTGTGGGCATTCCTGCATATTTCTAAACTCCAAGGACACAGTGATATTTAAGAAGGTCATAAAAAAGGGAATGTGATTCTGCATTTACTGTGTGAACAAAAGTATACAATATCAACTAAGTGAAATAAAAAATTCTTTCTCTCTACCTCAATGTATTGAAAAGCATTTCTTTACAAAATGCACTCATGTAAGCAGGCTTCAGATGAAGTGAAACAGTTTCCTTTGTTCTCATTCTGTTGATTTCCATAAAATTTCTGTGTACTGTACAAACTACAAGTGTTTCTCTCCTAGAGAATAGAAGGAGATATTTGTTTTCATCTTTAGTGAAGATAAATATGTTTGGAGAGAGGAGAAATCACCTGTAACACCTCCAGCATATGTTCTGATTTTTAAATTGCTATTTTATACTAATTGATAAAAGAGGATTTTTCTGTATATTTTAATTATGATGTTAAACATGAATTTTCATTTAAGTGCCTATGGAGCTTTTATGTAAGAATGCAAAAGATAGCACAGATTGAAAAATAAGCTCACATACAAGAGATAACAATAAGCAACAGACAAAAAAAGATGCTCCTTTAAGTGGACATTCACGTATGAGATTCTCTGAACTGTTTCCAAAGAAAAGGAACATTTCAATGAATCATGTACTAACAATCTATGAGAAAATGGACATCTGGGCTGTAGCCAATGCAAAGCCTATCACGGGGGAATCTACTGTGCAACTGGTAGGAAGCAGCTTGGATATATGTCAAGGTACCAAACAAGCCCCACAGACAAAGGCTGTCCAAACCCACATGTATTCAAGGCTTTTCTGGTGTGCTTTTTTCTAACCTCACCCATGCAAATGAACATCACCCGCTGCTGTGGCTGGATTGATTAAAAAGATTTCAGCAAGAAAAGAGGTGCTTAAAAGGAGCATTTTGCATTATCTTAGAGTAAACATACATGCATGCATGTGCATTACACATAAACATGCAAATACACACACGGACATATATATAATAGGTATTATGTATGTATGAATCCTACATATTGATAATTTGCTTTTAATGAATACCAGAAAATGACAAGCACCAAACAGATCATTTAGACAGGAGTGATGCATCTGCATCCAGAAACTGAATAAACCCCACATATTCTCCTATTGTCTGGTAGCAGAAGCAGTCATGTTCAGAACTGGCTCAGTTTGAACAGCCTGGGCTTAAGATCTGGAAACTGGACACTCCCTTTTGTAAATCAGGCAGAAGATTAAGAGTACAGTGGGCATTTTAGCATTGTGCCTGTGACCTCCATAAGACTAGACACTCCAAGAAATAATCACAGGATTACACACTCTGACTTGGAGCAGGGGCGGGGCTCATTCTTTGGCTCTGTGATATCTGAATTCTCACTGCTCTGGTGAAGCTCCTTGAAGAACCCTGGTGCACCATTCAGCTTCCATGCTAAGTTGCCATTTGTGGCTTTTCCAGGCTTTGGGGGCTTGAATTTCCCCAAGTTGGGACAAGAAAAAAGCCCTCATGTTCAATTTCATTTGCAACCAAACTATGTATGTAGTAAGTATTTCCTCTGTAAAATAAAAACATTTAAAAATGTAAAACCTGATTTAAGTATCCATGTATCATAAGCAGAGGATATTGAGCTTTGGATTCCAGTAGGGTGAAGTGCCCAGCTCAAAAATCAAAGAAAGACAGAGAGGTGTTGATGTCTGGCTTGTTCAACGTAGTATTCAGTTCGGCCTGCACTTTCTTGACTCTGCTCTGAGATACTGGACTCCACACACAACTAGAAATGGAGGCATCCCATTCTGGGGCCAAATTCCTACAAAAGATATTCACCTAAAACCTTTTTTTTTTACTTGTAGATTCTTTTTATACACAAAGATATATAACAACCCCCTCCTTTAATATAAAACAGAAGGACTTGTCAACATAATACACCTACAAAATGCATCTTTTAGTCAGGTAGATAACATACATTCAGTACATGTGTTGTATTTCACAAAATAGACTGCAGAAGACTTTCGACCAGCACAGTGGACCAAAATGTGTTTGGAAAACAGCCCTTAAAAGAGTCTGAAGACTGTAGATCTGTAGATTTCTTACTGTAATTGCCCTATTAGTACAAAGTTATTAATATAACTGCACTGACTGATCATTACATTTGAACGTGCACAAATGTAAATTTACATTGAAAAAATGCATATATCTGGCAAAATGCAACCTCTTACAGATTCTTCCACTGTATTAAATAAGCTTATCAAGACAAAAGTGTTCAAATAAAAATGCAAGTCAGAATAGCTACTACTACAGAAGAGAAAGTTATTCGGTATGCAGCTAAATCCATGTGTTTTAGCAGTGCAACTCCTCTAAATAAGATTCCTCCTCTAACCAAAAGGGATGCTAAATAGAAGCTCAAACATATTCAAATAATTAAAATATTTGTACTCAACTGTTGCACTCTACTTTGTAATTCTTACCTTTAAATCTATCCTAGCACAGACCAATATTCTCCCATAATAATTTTCTTTTCCTTAGGATTTCATTAGGTGAGCCTCACCACTAGAGGCCCTGTACCACTTAATTCCCAAGCTGAGAAAGAAGTGAAGAAAAGGACTGAAAGTGACTGGAGAGTTTGAAATTGAAAGTGCAGATAAACAGTAAGAAAAACTAAATCTTTAAAACCTCTTAGTCCTTGTTTCTCATAAGCACCTGAATAAAAAAACATCATCATGAAAATTGGTCATATAAACCAATAAAAGGTTCCATGATACAGAGAAGAAGTTAAAATACAGATTACTCTTTATCAGGGAAATATCTGCAATAGGTATCAAATAACTAGGGCATTAGGATTTACACTCTGTATTTCAAATTATAAATTTTGGTTTACTCTGAAATACATGGGGTTTTATGCCTATATAGGAAGAGCTGTACTATAATGTTTTAAACTCCATTTGGAGACACAGCATGACTTCATGTGTTTTGTGTTCTCAGAAATTAAGAAAAGCTATCCCAAGATATAGATAACCACTAAGTACATTCAAACCAATCCAGGTAATGAACTATAAAGAAAGTTAAACTAGATACTGTGCGTATTTCTGGGTGAAAAGCTGTGACTAGTTAACAGCAAGACAGCTGCAAGAAGCAAGTAGTGTAATGATAATCTGGATTGTGGATTATATGTTATGAGATATTGTATACATCAGGAAAGGAAATTACAATGTATTTAAAGCTGAATTTAGCAATAATATAGATCACAAAGAATTCAACATCATCTTCTAAAAGAATACATCCATAGGTAGGTATATTTCTGATGCAAAATACTGATTGCTTTTACTTGCTTTCATTTGAAAATAACATTTCTAATATTAAAGATACACTAACAAGTCTCCTTTTCTGCCAAAGTTGGTACAATGACCTAATCAAGTGATGAAAATTTTTAACATCCAATGTGTTTTGTGTTTGCAATAGGATAGTAATGGGGAAGGAAAACTATAGAGCCTGCATTTGAAAGATAAAACAGATTAACACTGCCTGGGAATTTGAAAGTACTAAGAGCTGTTTCTGAATAATTCCATATGTGAACACTCTTATTTTGGAATAAGAGACCGCTTTGTTCCTGTTCAGCTTGACCCACTTTCCAAAAGCATTTAATTAGGAGCAGTTTTATGTGTAAAAAAGGCTTTTGTTTGTTCTCTTGATTGAAACAATAAAGTTCAGTATCTAAGGTTTCTGATTCAAAATATCTTAAACATTCAAAAATAACCAAAACAAGCTATGGTACCCTAGGTATTAAAATGCAATTGTGGCATTTTCACTGCTTCTCTAAACAAATTATTTAAAAGGCAAGAGGTTTTTTAAACAGTCTCCAGTCAGCAATTACTTTCTGGTGTAATCCCTAGGCTGTGGATGGCTACTCAGAATTCTGTAAGACAAACCTGCTCTTTGCAAGACATGCAGTAACAGCAGAGGTTTTGAACAGTACGTGTCAAAGGGTCAACTGTAATGTCTTAGGACTTCAGAAATCAAATTATTTACCTAAAGTAAAACTATGCAGTCTAGAGAGGACAAGAGGAGCTTACTCTTCCTGTACTCATAGCTGATCCAAATCCAGGTGAATAGAAATCTGTGCTGCCAACTCAGACTGTCAAGCTCAGCACTTTGGCAACCAAATACGCCCAGATATCTGTTCAGAATGCAAGCAGTGTGAATCCACACTGTCTCAGAAAATACAGGATAGGCATGTTTAGAAACGTTAAAAATTGGAAACCTAACTTCAGATGTCTGTAAGTATGTCTAGCAAGTATGAGAATATCTGCATGTTCAACCTACTCCTGGGTACCACAGCTTTGGCTGTGTAAACTTTCTGAGTTACTGATGCTGGTACAGAAACTAATGCATAGCTAAACATTACAGCACCAGCCCAGTGGTGGCAGCCTGCACCTGAGAAGCAGGAAGAACAACTGCATTTAGCATTGTCATTTCCACCTGATCCCAAGTGCTCCTTGTCAGTTCCACTGCACAAGCAAGCAAGGTACATTAACCACTAGAGTAATATCAGATACCTTATGCCATGGGTGGCTAGCACATTTAATCCTGCAATGGAACAGACAAGGAATTGTCACTAGCATGAAAAGCAGTGTAAAACCCCCATTGTTTCTTATGCATTGCTTGGCAATTTATTACTGGTTGTAAATGGCAAGGTTTGGCACCCTTCTGCCTTCTGTGCTTCTAACCCACATCTGGTAAGTGTGCGGCATTAAGTGCAGTGCTGGACTGTCCCTGGCTGGATGGCTGACAAATAAAATGGCCCACATGCAGACCCAGACATACTTCAATGAGAAGAAATGACAACTCTTCACGTATGTAATACAGCAACAAGCTTGTGAATTGCATGTTGCACCTGCCCAGAAAGGTCTTTATACTGCATGAGTGACACTTCCAAACTTTTGTACCCAACATATCTGCCTAACTGTCCTTTAAACAGAGAGGAGGTTCAGATCTCTTCGCTGTCATTAAATATTAATTCAGATCTTAAATACTTGATCTTCATTTGAAAAAGAGAAGATTGCATGCTATGTCTTCAGCAGGTACTGTGACAACCCTTTCTGTTGTGTTTAAGAACAGATTCCAAGGAAGTAACTGGGCAGGCTACTGTTAAAAGAATGATGTCATGTTTTAGCTTGTGGTTGATGTAATCTTGCTCTTACATTTCACTGCTTCCATAAGAAACAGACCATTGTGGCTTTCTCGGAAACAAGAAGTGACACTCTTAGCCACATTAACAATGCATCTTCAAAAGCTGTCACATTTTATCTTAAAATTATTTCCACTGAAAGAATCTACTTTTACAAAACTAGGGGCTTCAAAAATATTTTATACACAGTCTAGAATAAGAAAACTGCTGTTCCTATCCTAGAAAGACCTGCTTCTATTAATTGCTGAGTACTGTTGTGAAAGAGATATGCAAGTTGGGATATTACTCAAAACAAACCCTTTTCCACAACAGCTACATTTTCATGTCAGCATTCGTATAATCCCTGAGGTACAGACCTCTGCTGATCTGCAACCAGGTATTATTTTAGAATACCTCACAAGGATTAGGTAGGAAGCCTAGTAGGCTCTCTGTGTAACCATGCAGCACACTGGATAACAGTTCTACGCTAACCATCAACAACTGAAAAATGGTGACATTTGAACAATGGAAAACTGGTTTTCCTTTCACTCCAGGTCCTTCAAACTACTGAAAAACATTCCTCAAGAAATTGAAAAAAGAGTTTAATTTGATTATGGTAAATCAAACATACCTTCCATTTGATGTCAACACTATACAAGAAATATAAATCAATAAAAACAACTTGTTAGTCAGGAAAATTTTAAGAATATAAATTAATTATCTTTTACTGATGTATTAAATGAAAATATTACATATTTAGCTTACTCCTCACCACCTAAGTGGTCTGTTTATTTTTTTGCAATTAACATATATTGAAATTAATGTTTTACACATGTCAATGTACTTTTAATGTATTAAATTTAGAAATAAATTAGTTGTTTGAACACCAAAATCTGCTGAGGAAAATATCTTTAAAGAATAAGTACTTAAGACACTAAAAACCTGCTGGATGTTTTTATATTGTATTTTATAGCATACTATGTCATGTTGTGAAGAATCAATTCTACTTTTTTCATATACTCAACTAAATTTTCAGTCATGAATCACAATCTCACTGATGTCAAATAGGCTTTTGTGCTTTCCTGTTAGATTTACTTCATCAGTTTTATCCCATTGTTTGCACACATTTTTTGAAAACTGTTTTAGAAAATCTTATTTTCACTTTTCAATTACTGATAACGATTCTGGCATAAAACCACACCACTACTTCAAACACTTTTTTGTTGAAAAACAAAAGAAAATAGTCTTTTGAACAAAATGACATTATGGTATTTTAAAAAGAGAATAGCAAAATGTACCCCATACAATACAGCAAATCTCATAATCAAATACAATAAATAAATCTCATAATCAACAGAAAGTGATGAGAAGTTTTTTGCTTACTTTCAGTACTAGGAGATGAATTATTGAATTCTAAACATTGTGTTCCTGTCTTTGAAGCTCCCTGTCACTTTCTAACTAAGAATTTGTCACACGTTTGCCAACATTAAAGCTCAAACATTAGAATTTGCCTCAGAACAATGAAATATTACTCTGAAATGAGAATTTCTACTTTCAAACTGTATTGGTTACTTTCCTCTTAATTAGCCTGTTCTCCTTATCCACACACAATATGTATCCATACAGCTTTTAGGTATATTACAAAATTAATATTAAAATGCTATCTCATTATAAAAAAATGCCATACTAATGGTCAGTGTTTCAAGAGCAGAAAATTACCAAACACATAAGAAACTGCCCAATGTATCAATACAGGATATTGCTAGAGCCCATCCATCAAGTTTTAATGCAAGAGTGGTGAAAAGGACTCAATAAAGGACCACTCTCTTCTCATTAGGAAACCAAAAAATATTTGATGCGTGTAAGAAAGCCCTGGATTGCTGCTTTCTAGTTACTGTTCATACAGAGCCTGCCTTCTATGTTAATACCCAAAAAGTGAGTTTTTCTCTGCCATGTTCAAAAGAACCATTTTTATAAGCCAATATTCTACCACATGACTCTGCTGACAAACAGTGCTTTAAGGAAAGACTTTATTGATTAGCACACAATACCCGTTGCCTTTTATTTAATCAAAGGCTTATTAAGCACACTGCATGCACAAGACTGCAGCAGTTCTGGATAAATTCACCACAAACAGTGAATTACTTACTAATTTCAAATGTTAAGAAACAACCCCTGGGAAAGCACCCAAGACATTTTTATCCAGAAGCAGTATGACTACCATATAATTAATTAAAATTTGGGAGAAGTGCCACAGATAAGCAAGAAACTCAAAAACAGTTACAATTTAATAGGCTGAAGAAAGTAGAAGCTAGGCTACAAATAGATTACCAGAAAGAAAATTAAGAAGTGAAAGAAACAAACTTTGGGTGCTTTCTAAATTACAGAAAAATAAGAAAGAGGGGCATATAACAGATAAAGTTAAAGAATGATTCATTGTTTTAGAAAAAGCGATTCACTATCATGCAATTAAAAAGGAAGGTGAAGAGAAACCACCATGTGATATGCGCAATTTTGCAGGGTATAAAATCTCGACAATTAAAGTAGTGTTTACTGGGTTACCATTGCTGTTTCCAATGTGAGAAAATGCCCAATTGCTGTACAAATAAAATCAGCCACACTTAGGTCAAACCACCTGTAAACGGAGAAGCAGGAGAGCATCTACAGCAGACAAATGCCAGTCTTCCTTTTATTTAAGATATTGCCACTATAAAAAGCTTTCAGAAAAACTGGGAAAACTTGATATTGCATACTGTATTTGAACCCTCTTCTTCCTTGATGATAAGGCAAAATGCTCCTGTACTTTTTGCTCGACACTGTAAGTGTATTTTTATAAAGAGCAAACTGAGGGATGTTGGCAATCTATCCAACCAATCAATTGGTTTCCAATTCTTCTATTTTCAGTCTTCTGTTTCTTCTCAGTATTACTTGGAGTTCATAGAGTGACGTTATCATATCTATTTTCTGTTTCAGGTACAGATGAGTCTTTCTCCTGTTCTTTCTTTTGTAATTCTTTCTTCCCTGTGGGTATTCCCAAACCTATTGCTGACAAACTTCAGTCTGAAGGCCTCATATTCAATGTACCATGAGAAGCATCTTATTCTTTGTTTGAGACATGGGTGTTGGGCAGCTGCCTGGCTAGCACTGTAAAATGTAATGTGGATGCATAAACTGCACCACTAACTCCTAATAATGTTTATTAAAGTAACTAAAGTGTTACTTTAATGGTTTAAACAGCCTAACACCAGCAATCGGGAAGAATTAATTTTTTTTGTAACATGTTCCATGCACAATGTTACTGATGTCTCCCAGAAACTTAAAGATTGCAAATATAATGCATCTTTTTGCCATTTAGTTGAAAACTTGTATCTTTAGATATACATATAGAATTAGCAAGCAAGCTAATTAACAAATATTAGCAACTGCTCAAGCAGTGTATCTTAGACTCACGGCTTGCCTATCACAGCCACTGTTTAGATCCTGCCTGTCTTAGGCTTCCATTTTAGAATGGAAGAATGACTTTCTGCAGGTGTCTCCCATTTCAGAGAGACTGCAGAATGACCTTGGCAAGAAGGTCAGACTAGACACCAAACTAGTACAAAGTTCTACTGAAAAGCAAATTAGTCCACTAATGTTCTGCTACTTAAAAATGCATTTGTTTGATGTATTATCTGAGCAGAAAGAAGCATTACCTTTTACCATATTATTATGCTTTTATCCAGATAAAAGAGATGTTTGTAGTCTGATATTTAATTTTCCATTTTGCCAGTGCTAGATTGCAAGGATTAAGGGGGACTGTACAAGTACTTTAACCTCCACCTTGGCCCGTGTTCCAGGAATATCAATGTTGGCAGTGCAAGAAAGTAACAGTAACCTGCTGGGTGGTTTCCACCAAAAAACAGACTTCTTGAAATTCTTCTACCTCAGAGATAGCACAGGGGAAGGCTGATGTAGAAACTTCTAAAAAGCCATTCAGGAGAAACATCACAGAAAACAGCTTGGCATGTGATAACTTTCTTTAATGTGTATATAATCTCACTTTACATTATAATACTATAAACCCATTTTCTTTGAAACAAGTCTACAAAAATCTTCGTTAACGGATACTGAAAATATTTAAGTGAGATACTTAATGCTAAAGGCATATTTGACATAAGAAGATTGACATAATGCTCCCTCTGATGGTCAGAGGGTCTACTAAACATCTTTACCATGATATCAAAACCTGACCAGTCATTCATGTGAAGGAGTACATATAGAGAAGCTCAACTCATTCCAGCATTCACTGGTCTTCTTTGAGATTTAAGGGGACATACAACAACCACCATGAGGTGGGTGGTCTAAAAAAGGACACTGTTGGCTTGCTGTTTTGTTTGCTTTAAACATCAAACTGAACTCTACTTTGAGGATGAAGCTTCAACATTACCTTCACTGTCACATCAATTTTTAACTCCTGAACACATACCCTGGGGGGCTGGCACACTGATGTAGAAAAAACCTTCGGTGCAGATGTAGGCTCTGCTGAAGTTGCGGATGCTGCTCTGTAACATCCTGTCAAAGCCTGATTACCTGCTGTGCATATTGATGCAGTTCAGCAGGTGTTTTACTTCTGCCTTTATCCACATCAACCTCTTTTGGTTCCCTTATTTTTAAACATACCTTTAAAATGTGCAGCTGATAGGCACTGTGGCACTTAATAGCCATAGAAACATAGAATAAGCTGAGTTGGAAGGGACCCATGAAGATCATTGAGTCCAACACCTGGCCCTGCACAGGACACTCCAAGAGTCACACTATGTGCCTGGAAGAATTGCCCAAATGCTACTTGAACTCTGTCAGGCTGGTGCTGTGACCACTTCCCTGGGGAGTCTTTTCCAGTGCCCAACCACTCTCTAGGTGAAAAACCTTTTCCTGATATCCAACCCAAACCTCCCCTGAATCAGCTTCATGCCATTTCCTCGGGTCCTGTCAGCAGTCACAAAAGTGAAGAGATCAGTGCCTGCCCCTCCCTCTTCCCCTCGTGGGGCTGTTGAAGTGTGCAGTGAGGGGGAACTGCAATTCAATGAAGTGTGCATTGCAATGAAGTGCACAATGAGGGGGAACACTGAGGTGCCCCTCAGTCTCCTCTTCTCCAGGCTGAACAGATCAAGTGACCTCAGCTGCTCCTCATACAGCTTCCCCTCAAGGCCCTTCACCATTCTCATGGCCCTCCTTTGGATACTCTCTAACAGCTGAATGTCTTTTTTATATTGTGGCACACAAAACTGCACACAAGGCTCGAGGTGAGGCCACCCCAGTGCAGAGCAGAGCAGGACAATCCCCTCTCTTGCCCGGCGGGTGATGCTGTGCCTGAGGCACCCCAGGTCACAGTTGGCCCTCCCGGCTCCCACAACGTGGTAGTAAGCAAGTTTCAGTTGGGTATGGATCCCTAATGTTAATTCTGATCCCTTTTTACATTTTTCTTCTTATTAATTGCGTAACACTCAAGTCTGATCAAACTCTAGGTAACAAGAATTAAATTCTGTTTCTGTATTTTCTGTGCACTTCAAGGAAAGAAGATAACTGTGTACATGTAGGAAGAACTGGACCTGGATACAGTCTTTTGTCTGTATTAAGTAATTTTCATATTTCACTATTTCTGATGTACCAATACAACTGCATTAACTCCCTTAATTAATGTCCTTGCTACCTATAGTTTCAAATCACATTTTAAAGCACTTTAAAATTCATTTTTCGAAATTCATTAAAATATATTTTTTTCTTCTCTGAAATGAAAAAATAGGTCATTTAAACTCTATTCCAATACAGCTGTTTTCCTTAGCCTTTTGGCTTTAAATAAATAGATATGGACATGTACAAAACCAAAAAATTAAATGGACATATTTCACCAAGATGCATCTAAATCCATACAGAACTGAGAAAAATTGAGATAATAATAGTGCACTTTCTTAATCAAATATCGATGAAGTACATTCATCCAAGTACTATGGCTAGAGAAAGTCAGATGTAATGCTCATGTAATAATAATTCAAAGCAGAGTTCTGTTTGGACTGTGAAAATGACACATAAATTCTTTACGCATTGTCATACTGGGATTGAGTTAAAGCCAAACAAGCATCTTATTCTTGCTCTGAATACTAGTTGATTGACTGCTGTTGTAAACCATTTAATGGGACTCACATTCAAAAGACTGCAGAAAGACTGCCTCATTTTAGCAATCTGAGATGTCAGTAACAAGACAAGTTCAAGAAGAGAGATTTAAAAAAATGTTTGGAAAAAATATTGTCAGTATCTACCAAATATACTACCAAACAGATTTTTTTTTCTTACTGAGTTATATACCAAATTCCTTAATCAGATACATATTCCAAAATATTCTGAAGAATATTTGTGAATAGCAGTCTCAGTTTAACCCAAATGAAAAATTTTATACCATGTTAAATGATCTTGTAATTTCTTTTTCTCTTAAGCATTTGGATAGGTAATATTTAAATGTACAAACATGTACAGAAGACATTGTATAGTTATATACAAATATAAACATAACCAGAGACATGCATAACACAAGATAATAAATATGATAAAATAGAAAAATAGATAGATAGATAAATATGTATAAATATATCTCACTTTGATTTTGACAGATCTGGATTTTGCAGTAGTTTTGTCACATCCTACACTTTTTTCCTCTGTACTGCTTTTGATTTTTTTTTGTAGCAATCTACCTAAGCTAAATAAAGGTGATCTTAACTGCAAACAAAAACATTAACAAGAACTAGGATTTGTGAAGCGCCTGTCATGTTTAAAGTACTGTGTAAGTATTTAATTAAAAGTCCTCAAAACAATCCTCAAGACCAGTAAGCACTTCCACCAACAAGGCTGAAGCACAGAAAAAGATGTTACCCGCAAGGGAGAAACCAAATCATCCACATGTAGTCCTGGAACCTGCACTGACTTCTAACACTGGTATTTCTATTCAGATAAAGCAGGAGGACACAACTGTGATTTCTAGCTTTGCAATAACCTAGCAAGGTGTCTATACAATGTTGAAAGTCTTGAGTTATGAAATCTGTGGTACCACTGAAATTCTCTCTGTATATGAATGTAGTCCAAGTAAGGTCACATCTCTGCCAAACCAGAGACATTTCACTTAGCTTTAATCACCTATAAGTACCGTGTCTAATCTGACTTAGTCACACAGCCTGTCTTTAAAGTCAACAGAGAAATGAGCAGCTCTGGAGAGTGATACATCTCACTTATTTTAAACAGTCATTTTTGGATGAGAAATGGAACAGGATTCTGGAGATGGATGACTGAACATATACTTTAGCTGTCAACAAGAACCACTGCCCAGAGGTCTTGTCAAGCCAGGGCTGAGGGACAGACTTGTGTTAGACTCCATGGGTATTGATATTATAAGAATTGCCTAACATACGCTCCAGAAAAAATGGCTTTTCACACATGTAACTCAAAGACACAATTGCTAAGAAAAAAATTAAGATGTACTTACCAAAAACAATAGAGGACTCACAGTAATAGTAACCATTTGGTTGCTTTTTCTTCAGCATGGAGCAAAGATCAAAGCGGTGCAAGATCTCATCTCCAAAATAATGGTTTTTGAAATCTTCATACAGACTGGAGTCAATTTTTTTCACCTTTAAAAAGCAATATAAAATTCAATTAGGCATTCTACTTGAAGACTGAATTTTCATATTTAATTCCAATAGTTTCCATTTTTACCAGAAGATGCCCAGATTGCAGGCCTCTTACTGGCCCCACAGGTTGCCCCACCAGCTGGCTGGTCCAGCTTGAGGTCTGGCAGTGAACACCTTACTCCTCACGCACACAAAAATTTGGGGAGAATACAGACATTTGCTCCCAGCTGTCAGTGACACAAGTGCACCCACCAGCCTCATTTTAAACAGAACTGACCCCTTTTAGAGCCCATTCTGTGCACTCCCCTTTTGTGTTCTTCCCCAACCTCTCCCCCTGCACATGCAACATGGATTTGCATAATCAACCAGCCAGCACCCTGGACCCTTGGCTTTACATCCTCAACAGCTGCAAAGTCCCAGTTTGCCTGAGGTTTTTTGACAGCCCATCAATTAGTGTGAAAAGTAGAGTCTACTTTAGCAAAGGTCAAAATGTCTTCTCATTTTCTTAATCTCTGAAACAATGACATCTAGTGGTGGATGATTTTAATTTTTGGGAAATGGAAATCTGCATCTCATTGAAGTCTACATTTATTCCATCCTCACAATCATTATTTAAAATTTGATCTTCTACAGTTAGACTCGTCCTTATGTATTAAGGTTATTTTGAAATTAAATCATTCTTGCTTTTTGGCTGACAGTTCTTTGAAATACAGTCAGACGTCAATTAGTAATAAAAAAAGACCTTTTCAGCCAGGAGAACACTTGTCAAAATGTGAAGCCTCGAGTACTTCTGGAATGAAATGAAGATAAAAATCACGACTTCATGCTCCAATAAAAAAATAACATTTACAAGAGGTTGGGATGTTGCTTGTCAAAGCCAGATTAATAATGCGTGAATCAAATGTTGAACGCTCAGGAACTGAGTTGTGCTTGTGATGCACTACTGAAAGGTATTTGGAAAAGCAGCCATGGGAAAACTATGGTATTTTTAGTAACTGGAACAATTTCTAGAGTGCTGCTTGCAGTGAGATGTGAAAGGATGAAACAATGCAGGTTCCTGGGAATGTCATGGCTCATTTCTTAACTGAAAGGTTCTGGAGCAGTAGAGATGAACGAGAAAAGTTGTTATCGTATGGGAATTGTACAAAGATGCTGATTATAAACTATAATGGGGGGTGGTGAGAAACCAGTACTTGAGAAGCCATTTTGAAGCGCTTGGTGCTGAAGGGGAAAAGGAAGCCTGCCTCTCGAGGAAGCACTGTGTCTAATGGATGATGCCTGTGGAAGACATGGCTGGGTAACGTGGGCGCGGAGAGGCACGGCCTGTGGAGCTCTTGCAGGACTGGCAGGGCACCAGGCAGAGAGCCTTCGGCAGCCCTGCCACGTCAGTTTTCTCTCCTTGTGCCTCCGGGAAGGCGCAGCCTGCTGTCCCCAGCCCACAGCTGAACCCCATGCAGTCCCCGCGGCTGCTGCCACAGGCAGGCTTCGCACCAGGGCCACGAGGGCTCCAGTGGTCACTGCGCAAGCAGCAGAGATACCAGCAGCAGCGGCTTCCGTGCGCCAGACCCCACAACCCAACACGCCCCCGGCTGCTCCCACCCAGTCGAGGGCCACTCCCCGCGGGGCTGCGGGCTGGGAGCCGGGACAGGGCCGCTGTGGGCGCGGCCCGGCTGCGCGGGACGGGCCCGCCCTCCTGACGGGGTGGGCTGCGGGGTGCCCCGGGCTGGACGAGCCCCGAACCCCCGCCCGGAGAGGCATCAGACCAGTTTTGGACTGCAAGGAGACACAGCAGCCGAGACGAGCTGCCCGTCTGTGGTGAGAGTGAGTAAAGGGCAAAGAAGTGGAGAGGGTTGGAAGTGAGGTGCTGACAGGGATTGGTATGGCTGATCCCTTTTTATACGAGCTGCATAGACACTGGTGCTGTGGGATGGTGCAGCATAAATACGGGGCTGGGACCCTGAAATGATGGCCAGGCAATGGGGCTGCACTGCTGAGAGGAGCCGTGGTCAGCACAGGTGCGTGTCGTGTACCTCTGAGGGAGAATGATTTTGTACATGGATGTTTGCGTCCATGTACATTACTGTATTTATGGGTATTGCAGCATACATAGTTCATTTAAAAAATAAATCACACAAAGAAAAACTGTAAAACGAATCCAACATTGCTGGTAGTTAGCTCTTACACCTTCCTTAGAAGCAGACGGTGGCTGTAGATACTGTGTGTATCTTTTCACTTGAATATTTATAGTTAATTCCTGGTAGCATCTTAGTTTCTCCAGGGTTGGAAGAGTGAGTGTTAACCTGCTGCTGTCAATTAAATTACTTCTCAGGACCTTTTGGATGAGTTGTGAATAAAAATACCTCTCACCAACAGAATGAGTGCCACATCAGCCATGAGCTGTGCCATGCCACCACTGCTTGGGCCTGAGCAAGAGGAGCAGGAGGGCTCAGAGACACATATGTCTGTTCTGTGGTATGCTGGGCAGCTGGCAATTACTTACTATGATACAGAAGATTGCTCAGTCTACTTCATGCCTGAGATACCTGATAATGAAGACCTCAAGCTACTGCAAAAAGTGATTGGGGAACTTAATCCTCAATGCATAGTGACCAGTGCAAAACAGGACCAGAATATTGCCAAATTCCTGAGCAACCTAACAGCTACTGCTGGTGATAAAGACATAGGAAAACCAGAAATTGTCCTGTTTCCTAACATAGATTTTGGTCTAGAAGTCAGCAAGCAACGGATCCTATCTAGGCAATTTCCATTTATCCCATCTCATATGACTGCAACAGAGAAAATTCTTTATTTGTCCTCAATCATCCCTTTTGAGAGTCCACTCATGATACGAGCCTTGGGGGGCCTCCTTAAGTTTCTAGACAGGAGAAGGGTTGGAGTTGAGCTTGAAGACAGCAGTATAGCAGTTCCTATTTTGGCCTTTAAAAAATTTGTTATGTCAGATACTGTGAATATGGACCAAGACACTTACTGTGTCCTGCAGATATTTAAAAGTGATATTCATCCTTCTGTGTACAAGCTCTGCAGTGGACTAAAAGAAGGATTTAGCTTATATGGAATTTTAAACCGCTGCAGATGCAAATGGGGAGAAAAACTGCTGAGGCTGTGGCTCACACGACCTACCCGGAACCTGACGGAGCTGAACAAACGCCTAGATGTTATCAACTTCTTTCTGCTGGCTCAGAACCATGAAACAGTCCTCACTCTTCAAAACTGCCTCAAGAATATTAAAAATGTGCCTCTTATTTTAAAGAGAATGACTCTTTCCAACACAAAAATTGGTGACTGGCAAGCACTGTATAAGACAGCGTACAATGCTGTGTGCCTTAGAGACACGTGTCGTTCTCTGCCCAACACTATTGAACTTTTTCAGACTATTTCACGTGTTTTCACTGATGATCTGCACTACATTGCTAATCTAATCAGTAAAGTGGTAGACTTTGAAGGCAGCCTCTCAGAGAACCGCTTCACTGTTAGACTCAATGTAGATGCTGCTATTGATGAGAAGAAACGAAAGTTGATGGGACTGTCAGACTTCCTTACAGAAGTGGCACGAAAAGAATTGGAGACTTTGGACAATCAAATTCCCTCCTGTTGTGTGATATACATTCCTCTGATTGGGTTCCTTCTCACCATTCCACGCCTACCAAATATGGTGGATAAGAGTGACTTCGAAATTGAAGGCTTGGACTTCATGTTCTTGTCAGAGGATAAACTGCACTACAGAAGTGCTCGGACCAAGGAACTAGACAGCCTGCTGGGTGACTTGCACAGTGAGATCAGAGACCAGGAAACACTTATCATGCACCAGCTGCAGACAAAGATCTTGGAGAAGTCTGAAGTACTTAACAGTGTGATTGAGTATACAGCACACTTGGATGTGCTGCTAGCCTTGGCAGCGATGGCTCGGGAGAATTCCTACTGCCGGCCTCGCTTTACTCACCGCCATGGCTTCCGCATCAAGGATGGAAGACATCCACTCATGGAACTGTGTGCAAAGACTTTTGTGGCCAATCCTGTGGACAGTGGCGAGGCTACCAGACGAATAAAGATCATCACAGGGCCCAACTCATCTGGAAAGAGTGTTTACTTAAAGCAAGTAGGTCTTATAGTGTTCATGGCTCTAATCGGCAGTTATGTCCCTGCAGCAGAGGCAGAGATTGGAGTAATTGATGGGATTTACACAAGAATCCACAGTAGGGAATCGGTTTCTGTAGGGCTCTCCACTTTCATGATTGATCTTAACCAGGTTGCCAAGGCCATAAACAATGCCACAGAGAGGTCCCTGGTACTAATTGATGAGTTTGGTAAAGGGACCAACACGCTGGATGGCCTGTCCCTTCTAGCTGCTGTCTTGAGGTATTGGATCAGGCAAGGAACACAGTGTCCACAGGTCTTTGTCTCCACTAATTTTCACAGTTTAATGCAGCTAGAACTCCTGCCTGACACACCTCTTCTGGAGTATTTGACCATGGAGACCCACCAAGATGGAGAGGAACTGATATTTTTCTATCAGATCAAACAGGGCATGTCCACCATTAGTCACGCTGCGAACATTGCTGCATTAGCAGGAATGCCAGCCAAAATTATCGAAAGAGGAGTGGAAGTATCAGAACTGATTCGCAACGGAAAACCTATCAAATGTCTTGATAATCCTTCCAAAGGAGATCGGATGGAAAAATGCAAGTCTATTGTGGAAAAGTTTCTTTCCATAGACCTTGATGATCCCCAAGTGGACTTGGAAGAGTTCATGTCTAAAGAGGTGCTGCCTTCTGCAGCCTCAGTCCTGTAACAAGGGTACGTGTAAATGCATAGATTGCATCATATCTACCACAGAGAGTTTGGTACTTTAAAGAATGATCACTGTGACATAACACCTCACAGAACATTTAGCTTGTAACAAACTGTCTGTAGTTACATCCCTCCTTCTTATTGTTTAAAGCAAGTATTGTAGTTACATATCTCTGCAATATGGTGTATGAGTATAGGAAGAGAGGAAGAACAGAATTTGAAGAACCTCTTTCAGCTGTTGGGTCACCCAGTTTGTGCATTTTCTGTCCCTGCTGGAGGAACCTCAGATTAAAAAAATGTACTGTAGAAAAATCACAACACATTTCTACTGGTCTTAGAAGACTATGAAAGTGTTTATTGTTTTGTATTGTGCCAAAGTGATTGTTTCAGCTATTTTAGGATCAGCATCAGAGATTCCAAATAAATATGTGCCTCAGACTCTTGTATCAGCAGGTAACAGTTGTCACAAGACAAAGTGCTAACACAGAGGCTGATAAACGGAAATACAGAGGGATTTAATGGCTCTGTGGCTTTTCTTATACCAGATTTTCTGTCCAAAATGCCAGAGATTCCAGGAGTTATTATAAAAAAAATGCTGGTGGTCAGAATCAGTGGGGACTGGTAAGCAGAAGTGCTTTGGTTTTACTGAGAATTGCTCTCTTCTTTAAGGTCCTGTATGATACAACTATGTATCTATGCCACATGGGTATAAATAAAAGGAAAATTACAAATCTAGGAATTTAAGAGAGAAATTCACATTTTCTATTCTATTTTCAAGTATTAAGTAAAACTTAACATTTGAAGATCAATACCAGAAAGGGAGGATTCCCTTTCACTTCTCTTGTCATGCAGAGGATCTTTACTGAACGCAGTATTTTACGTATGTGTATGCAAAAAAAATTCAATAACAAATTAATGATGCAAGAGCCGTATTTAAGTACTATCAAAGCAGCCAGGTAAATACCTGAGATTCCTCATGTAAATAAGACAGAAGAGACATTAGATAGCTTATTGTCTGCCAAAACTTGCTCTAACTGCTTCCATTATGGCTAATATAAGACACGCTACATCTCTCAGCTATATGTCATTTCAAGAAGCAAAAAATATTAATTTAACATAAACAAAAGCTTACATGAGAAAAAAATCAAATCCCTTCATAATTATCAGTGTTAAACATGTTATCTGTCATATTTAGCTGAAGATAGCAAAAATACAAATGCCAGCGCACATCAAAAAGATATGAAATTGGAGACACTGCTTTTGGTTTGTTTCAGTGTGGAATTTCCTCCTTGATGATGAAGGAAACTATTATTATTATAATTGCAAAATAAGTACCTTATGTTATTCCTATATGAAACTGGAAATTGGCAAAAGTTTAACAACATTTACATTAAAAATACAATAATAAATTACTGAATCATGCATTTAATGCTATCTGAAATGCAATCATAATAATACCGTCGGCATAATAATACCTGGTATCTTGATGATGTTACCATTGAAGCTGAATGGCAACTGTGAATCAGGCCTTGTACAATGCTCACAAGTGTTGAAAATACAAACATTTTTCTCACTAATTATTCTCTTTTACTAACTATACATACAGCATTCTGAAGATATACTGTACAAAAGAATATCACATAGGAAAGATTCATAAATCATATTTTTGGCATTTTTGTTGTCAACCACTGTTTGGCTAGGAATATACTCTGCACTAGTTAAGCAGATGTCACCAGAGCAATGTAGCTGTCAGTCACCTTCTACTTAGGAAATTCATTTCACAGTATTTGCACTTCTGGCAGCACTAGGTATCAAAGACCTCCAAATGTCATACAGCATTTATGAAGTGTGTCTCACAACACACCCTGAAATAAACAGGAGTCTGGACAAATGAAAAACACAGGAGTTGTGACTGAACGTTGGCAACTTAGCAGGCGAGTGAGGGAAGCAGGAATAGAAACATTATCTTCAAGTGCAAAACACCACTTGCTTATTTTGTTGTGCTTCATTAGGTTCTTTGCATAGAGGATGATACTAATTCAAGATTCTTATCATACACATAATTCAGGAAATAGCTAAACATATGCAAGTAAATTATATCCCTCTGCCTCCCTCTACAAGGACATCTAGAAGCACACTGTACCTCCCAATTTTGGGGGAGTTTTCAGTGGCACATCTAACTTGAGAAATGTCCAACTAAGCATGAAGAATGAGTTGGTCCCACTTCTGAGGTAAGTAAGTCCTTTAATCTGAGAATCTGAAGGGGTACAGTAAATCAGATAACTCTTCTCTAACCCACTTTGTTTCAAATTTTCATCCTTTATTAATACGTGTTTCCAAGTTTTTTTGTGTTTACCATTTTTAGTTTAATGATGTGCCTTCAAAGTGAAAAACTGATTTCTTGAGATCTTTACTCGTTCTGAATTCTCAAACTCTTTGCCTTGTAAATAAAATTTTAACTTTTCAGAGTATTTACATTTCAAAATGCCTGCAGCTATATTAAGGTTTAAAAAATTGACTTTTTTTCCCAAAGTGTAACTTTGGTGGAATTTAGATGTCATTGTGAGGAGGGAGACTTAACAGAATATTGTTTCAAATAAGGAAGCTCACATTTAAAAAATAAGTTAATACAGTGATAAAGCTATGGCTGAGAACTATACTCAACCACTTTAGTAATATTTGCTCTTTCATATGCTTTCTCATGTAACCTTCATCCACACCCCTTTTCTTGCTTTTCATACTGTTGTATGATCTGAAAATGCAGTTAGACATTATATTAAATTGTACTGCAAAATATTTATTTTATGATACATATTTTTATTTACTGTTTTCCATAAATGCATTAGCACAATGAAAGAAAAAATTGTAGTGAAGACTGATGCTTATGCCTGACACTGAATTGACAGAGAAAAATGTACAGATTTTTAATACATAGTATCTTTCTATACCACAGATCCTATGCATTATCCAGAATTATGGAGGGCTCAGGAAGATGATTTGGAATGACATTGACCTGGTTCTGTCAGCAGCAGTGAATATCCGAACACAGAAAGTATGCATCCTCACTTATATTTCATGGAAGGTAGATAAACATAAATGAAACAAACAACCAGCCAGAAAACAATCAAAAAAAGAGAATGGCAAACCCCCCACCCTGATTGTCTCACATGTTTTAATCAGTTAAGTTACTGAACAGTTGATATTCTAGGAGATTTGTGGATTTTTAATATTAGTGTTTAAAAAAAACCTGATATACAGGTTGAAAATACAAGAAAAAATCTTGAAAATACAAGAAAAAGCTTATGTGAGTTTACAAATGTAATATTGATCATATACCACCTGCATCCTGTGGATAAGTCCTTATTTCTGTTTTACAGCATGTATGCATCCTCTTGAATTTTCTTGCTGTATCTCAAATTTCACTGACCTTTTCCTACTGATTTCAAAATACTTCTTAATTAAAATATGCACCTTCAGCAGTTTTAGAGATATTTCTAATTAAATTTTGAAGGTTTTTTTAGTGCCCACTATTAAGGAAAAAAAACAACTTAAAAGATTAATATTATGTACTTTAATTCTTATTTAAAGTATTTTTTCTGAAAATTATTTTCCTAGTCAATGTTAAATGATCACATAAAACTTTCTATACAATGTCAGTAAAAAAAATTTATGGACATATATCTTATGTTAAAGAATACAGTATTACAGTTAATATGAAATAAAAAATAGGTACACTAGTATTGCTTCCATATATATTAACTAGTTATAACCCATTTTCATGTGTTTGTGTATTTTGTCAAAAAACCTAATAAGTAGACAAGAAATAACTGCCTGCAAGAGAGAATACAGAAGATATATTATATATATAATTATATATATTTTATATATATGTATAAATATAGTTTTTCCTCACTACTCTGAAAGTCACCAAAGCATATTGAGTAGAGGGAACTGACAGTCTACCTACTATGCATTGAACTGTTTATTTGCTCATTTTCTCCTATACAGTAACAAAACTCTGCAAGCAAACTGCATGCATACAATCTACACCCTCATGGGAGTTTTGTAACTCTCAACAAGTACTTTTATCCTTTGGTCTTGCCCAATTTCACAACAGAAAAGAGACCGTGACATTACTGTACAGAGAATATCAAGAGTGGTAACTTACAGTACAGGACTGTTGTTTATATGGGAGATACACTCATTATTTCTTCAAATAAGAAGTATTTTAAAGTCTTACCTCTTCAGCTGGTTACAAAGTAGAAAGTATAATGCTAGAGCATAAGTAACACTTTGAGCATCTCCAAATTAAACTCTCTAGATTGCTGCTATGTGAAATATGAGCTCACCTGCTTACGTAGCTCTGCTGATTTTGACAACTTCATGAAGGTCAGATGTGGTTTAAAAGCTTTTTCTTCTCCTGTCATGATCCCCTTTTCTTGAAATATCTTCTTCATAGTCTCTGATGGGAGGAGAAGAGTGTAGAAGTACAAAGGTATTACATAATAGAATGCTTAAAATGGGCTTTCAAATCTAATTTTAAGTCACATACTTCACGTGGAAGAAACAAGATGATGAGTACTAAAAGGCAGGGAGATTTCTACTTAATTTCAGACATTTTTTTCTTAAGAGGTATATATTATTTCATGTGAAAATGGTCTTATATTTGCAGTTAATACAGGATACAAATTTGGCTTTACTAAAACAATGGCAATTGGAAAGCTGTTGATGCTGTCTGATTTTGCTGTCAAAACAGGAACTCAACATTAGCACTGTCCAGGAGTCACTCTCACTGGAAGTGGGGGAAACATCAGGAAAACTCGAGTATGTAACAGAATTCTCTATTCAAAACCACTATTCTTGGTGAATTCTACTATCTGTATTTGGGTAATCTCCCACTCAGACCAAAGGAAATTTGGAAGTGAAAGGTCCAAGTTTTGGCACTGGATTTACATGCCAGAATTGGAGAACATATCAGGTATGCTGATGATTTCTGTTTGGGTTTCACTGTTGCCTTCTGAGCTAATTTCCTATTTTTAATGTACACTTCTCTCTCTTTACAGTCCAGGCCAAAGCATCTTCAACACTGACCTAGTTTACTATTTCCCAACTCATCTGCCCAATGTAATGTTTAATTTCTTGGAAATAAATTTCAGTGTAACTTTTGAATTCTGTTCTGTGGTTATTTCAGATTACATACTTCACATAATAAATTTTTGTTTGGAAAAACGTTTAGGTAAAATTGAAAAAAACTGTGGTAAAATATACTGGCAAATAGAGTATTTCTATTACTGAAAAACAGAAAAACTGCAAAACCTTTTTTTTTTCTTTGCAAGTATAACTTCCAGCTTTTCACTAGGTGTAGGTCGAGCTGACTCATACAATCAAACTAAAATCAAAATAGGGGAAAAAATTATCAATCCTATCACATAAATTTAATCAGTACTTAACATAACGATGTATGTTCATTTAAATGTATTATTTTTTTGCTTGATAGTTCAACAGTTCTTTTTCTCCCACCTGCAAGAAACAGCATCCTACTGGGAAGTGAACAACACAAGAACTGCTGACCTACTTGTATTATTTTAAATTTTGTCTGCAGGAAACATTTCTAAATTTACACTGAATCCCCACTAAGCTTTCTGGCTCCTGTGTCTGGTTCTCTGAGCAACATCATTTGGGGACCCATTGACATTGATGTTCCAGCAAAGGGTAAATCTTATCAAACCCAGGTTTAAGCTACCATGTGATGTTCTGATTCAGCCTTGTGCACAGTAGTCCTTTTTTTTTCGCCTCTGAAATCTCCACTTTTTTTCTCTGCCATGACATCTTATGCCATGCAGTCTTACCTCCCACTCTGCAATTAGGATCTGTGCTGATGAAGATTTGTACCTAGACAGGTGTCCCCTCCTAACTCTGGTAAGAGCTTAATATCAGACCAGAGGTTTGCCAATGTGCCTCTGATCACAGGACTATAAACCCAGGGATCACAACAGGCAGACCAAACACACAGCACTGTGACTGTGAGGGAATTGGGTGGGGAGGTGGGCACCTACACTTTACACTGCTGAACAGCAACACGTGGCCTGCCTGTCTTCGTTTTGTGCTGAGTAGCTTTGTTTGGTATCTGTTCTGTTTGTCTTTCCAAACTCCTCTTTCTTTCATACCTGGCAACTCTTAATGAAGAAAAAACAACGAAAAACTGGGTCAGAGGAGAGAAAGCATGCAGAGCCTGCAGTTTTAAATTGAACAGCTTTACATATCTGTAGGTGTGTGTCTATACGCGTTCTCACGGTCATCAGACTTCTCTCACAGTTTTGTCATGGCATAGATGCATTAAACACCACAGGCTCAAGACATTGGGCTTGCTGGGACTACAGATAGCCCCAGTTTTGTAGAATTTGACATGTACAAGAAGTGTGGTATTTTACGGGTTAAGGTAACTTATGAAGATAATTAGCACAACGTTTCCTTCTTCAAAGGTAATGAAAATAGAAAGAAATTTGAGTAGCTGGAAGGGGAAAAAGAAATAAAGAGAAATGTTTCCTGAGAGCACAGTAAGGTTAAAAGATAATGTATTGCTATTAACATCTATGAAGCTCTTTGAAGAAGTGGCTACAAGATGGGATTTAAAAGAAACTGGGAAGGACACATGGATGCTGTGGGCAAGAGAAAGTTCTAGGCTTGTGAGACAGTATAAATGTGGATTTGTAGATCAGCAAATACACAAAAGTTAGTTTATGATCATGGGAATTGCCTGAAGTGAGAGAAATTAGAGGCCAATGATGAGAAACACAGACAATGCCCAGAGGTCTTGACAAATGAGGATCCTCCATCTTTCCTCTGGACATTATCATTACTACTTAAGCTGAAAAAGCAAACAAAATCTATGTTTTCCTTTATTAGCCTCAGGCTGACTGATGTTTGCAGCTTCAAAGTATACTCTAGAACTGTTAAAGCTATTTTTACAAGCTCAATGACTTCCTGGAACAAATTTTTGGACAGCTTTCAGCCTGTCTTTCGTGCAGTTTGAAGTACTCTGTAATACCATTTTGTACCTCATTTTTATAATGTCAAAATTACTGAATGTCATCTGCCTCTTACACTGGATGCAGCTGAATCCGTTAGACAACTCTTTCCCTCTAATTAGAATGGAAATGTGATATATGAAGCTTATTCAGAACCACATCATGCTGGAAAAGCTCAAAAATCCAACAGCTAGATCAGTACAGGATAATTCATAGTAAAATTGCATATTGAGCCATATTCCGTAATACAAATGGCCATCTTCTCTTCCAGGATTTCATTAGATACAGAAAACTGCTCTGTATGTGTTTTCTTCCAGATTATTAATTTATGCTTGTCTCAAAACCATGTTCCTTCATGGAACATGAAGAAAAGTGAAAGGTTTATCATTTAGAAACAGTATTCCGTCTCTTTATTGAAAACGCTTTTGACTTTACACTTGGAACTGAAGAAAAGCTGAGCACAGACAACTTACAGTTGTAACTATCATGTTAAGCCATTTTAAAATTATTAAGTTCTTAGGGTTTTCTAAGAGATGTGCCAGAGGCACCAAAGGCAAGCCAGAGTCAAGCCAATTTCCCAATAGTTCCTCCACTGCTACTTGGTTATGTGTTAGTTAGGCTTTTCTACAGTGAGTTGTCACTGTACCATACCATTGTCACATACCAGTGAGCTATGCTGTTACCTCAAGCACTCATCAGGAGTATGTGTGTGTTGTTCTGTCCTCTCCATCACCACACACATACACAGAAGAAAGATGAGCTTGTTCATGAAGCAGGATCCACAGAGCAACTGGTCCAAGCAATCCCCACTTTGTGCACAATACATAAGGTAAGCCTTACAAGACTGTGACAATGTGAAGGCAAAGTGCTAGACTGAAATAAAAACATAAGTAGGACTTCTTGATAAACTTGCTTCTTTTACTGCCTTCAATCCATTCTAATACTTCCAACAAGTTTGTCATGATCACAAAAAGAAGTGGGTGAGAGCACATTCTTTTAAACCACAATAAGCATATTGCTTCATCTTAATGAGCTATTTATCAGAGCTATTGTAATTCAGTGTTTGGCAGCACAATACAAAGAAGAATGTAAATTAAAATCTAAAAGAATTTACTGTCTTCGTTTTCAGAGACTCATACTTCCAGTCCCACCTGACTAAACAACAGCAAATTAGAGACTACGTGGTCTGTAAATGCCAAAATCCTCTCCCAAGATTTACTTTCTCCTTGCCTTACAAATAGATCCTCTACTTTTTCCTGCTACCCTGACTTCCCTTCTATTAAACCCCTATTCCTGTATCTGTCCTCTCAGTATCTTGCTGAAAACACCATTAGACAGTCGAATCACATATTTCTTAGCAAACTGAAAAAATTCTGATTCCTTCCATGTGCTTAATCAAAATTTGAAGACCCTGTGTGAAACGTAGTAGAGTTGAAGGGTGGGAGAGGCACTGCAATCCAGTGCTCCAAAGCCAGGCCCATCCCAGCCTACTGCTCTTGCATAACTTTTGCTTTAGCCTCTTCTACTTGCCACGTGACATACAAAAAAGGTGAGCTAAGAGATTTGGCAGTAGCACAGAACTTAATATTCTCATGCAACTAATCAAATGTCAAGCTCCAGAGCAAACTGGATAATTATGATTGGAGGAAAGTATTTGATAACTATTGTTGAAAGTACAAACTCATAAAACTAACTGATGTTATACTAAGCCATAATAGTGACTGTTCATTAATGTTCACTAAAACTTTTGCCCCTGTTGTCAGCATTTGTTCAGTCATGGGGCCTAAAATGAAGAAAACTGTCATGCAGCACAAAGCTGAATTAGAAAAGGTCACATGCAGAAAACAAAAGGCATGAATGATGCTCAAGTGTTTTGTAACCAGTGCTTCATGTAAGTAAGTATTCTCAGCAGGGAGGTGTCTTGGTTCTTGTAATGAAATCAACTGAAAAACCTTTGGGACTTTTTTCTCTGGTTATATTAATCACAGTATACAGCATATATATATTTTCTGACATAACTATATTCTTGAGAATGCAGAATGCTGCCACTTCCAACTTTAGAGAATGCTTCCGTTCTTGCTGTGAATGAATGAAGTTTGAACGCAGCCCAGTAAATTTCTGCTAAACACATTAGCAGGAACTATAACTAGTGACACATGGACTAGAAGAAAACCTGTCACAGCAGTACATTTTCAATGTAATTGTGAGTAATGTGGACTAGCAGCTTTTTGTTCACTTTGTACAAATCAGTTGTTTCAATGGAAAATTAAAATACCTTTGAGTTTTGAATTTTTTCATCATGTGCAATGACTTAAGAATAACTGATGAGAAGCAAAATTCATTTATCATAGCTTCAGCCATCTGTAACTAAAGTGAACTAAATTAACTGAATTAAACTATTTCCCTAGGCTGTCTGAAGTGAGGGTAATGCAATTCACCCTCAAATGAACACTAAATGTGTGGTTTCAAAATCTTTAAATGAGCTCATCAGCTACCATCCTTGTCAAAACAGACTGTTCCTCTCCAGCCCCATGCCTGCCACTGCTCCTATCTTTTGTTCCAACAGTGATGTAGCTATACAGTAAACTGAATGGGCAAATTGCACAGGTCAAAAATGAGCTGGAAAAGGCAAAAATGTTAATTTTACCACCGTTGAATTCACCATGTGGGCTGCACAAAGGGGTCAGATTGCTTTGGTATGGTGGCAATGTAAGTTCATGCATGAGTAAAGCTGTAATGTACCTAGAGAAGAAGATGGGCAGTATGACTCACTTTCCATTTCTCTCTCTCTCTCTCTAGTCCCGACTGTTAGGAATTCAATTAAGAGAGATTAGACTAAATGTCATTTATATAAAACTAAAGTTAATAAAATTACTAAGTTAGGTATACTGCATGTCAGTCTAGTGCAGTCTAACTGTATTGAAATATTTAAGCCAACAAATCAACATTTCTTAAAAAACAAAGACCAAAAGCAAATTAAATGTTTGTATGTATAAACTAAAGAGTAACTTTTCTGTTCATGACATACAAGCTCCCTCTCATGGTCAGACCATAACATACATTATTCATCCATAAAATCAAAATCTGCAAATCCTGCAGGTAAAAAACAGGATTCACTTATTTACTACTATCAGCTTCAAGCAGCATTTACAATATAATTATCAAAATAAAAATTGAAGCCAAACAATTCATTACTCTTTTCAAATTCACTTACTACTTGTGCTGGTTTTGGCTGGAGTAATGTTAATTTTCTTCATAGTACCTAGTATAGGCTTATTTCTTGGATTTGTGCTGAACACAGGTTTGAGAATTCAGGGATATTTTAGTTACTGCTGAGCAGCACTTGCACCGAGCCAAGGCCTTTTCTGCTCCTCAGCCCACCAGCGAGGAGGCTGGAGGTGCACAAGGAGCTGGGGGCGGACACAGCTCGGACAGCTGACCCCAACTGACCACAGGGATATTCCACACCACATGCTGTCATGCTCAGCATTTACAGAGCTGGGGGAAGAAGAAGGAAGGAGAATGGCATTTGTCTTCCCAAGTCACTGTTATGTGTGATGGAGCCCTGCTTTCCTGGCTGAATACCTGCCTGCCCATGGGAAGTGGTGAGTGAACTCCTTGTTTTGCTTTGCTTGAGTGCATGGCTTTTGCTTTACCTATTAACTTGTCTTTATGGCAACCCATGAGTTTTCTCACTGTTACTCTTCTGATTCTCTCCCCCAGATAGCCAGGGGAGAGTGACCAAGAGGCTGTGTGGGGCTGAGCTGCCACCTGGGATTAAACCACAAAAGTCCTTCAAATATTCTGTGGTGTAGCAAAGCACAAGAAAGAAAGTTTTCTTAAAAGCCCGGTAAATGTTTATGTCACTGTTAGCACAGGATTTCTAAAATGACTTGGACAAAGAGTTATTAAAATACTCCTCAAACTTCTGTCAGAATGGTTTAACACTATTCCTGGTAGATAATGAAATGATGGTAATGTCTTTTAATGGATTTTTGGGAAATAACTAGTAAATCACAACAAACAGAAGATTCGTATTAGCTCTGCTTTTCCTGGACTTTTGTCTCTGGCAAACCTACATTTACACTGGTATTAGCAGACAAGCACTTACTTTCAGATGTTATTGTTTATCAAATTATTTTCCATATAATTTATGGAACCAAATGGGTTCCTACAAGAAGCTAATTTAACTTCATCTATTTTCTATTGCCTGTGTTATCAATATTTCTCCCCCATCATTCATGCAACACAAAATAATACATGAAGTCAAAATTCACCTTAGAGTATAGCAGAAGCTATATATACATAATCTTGAAGGAGAAAAATAGTAATTCCTTCATAAATTAAAGTGAGGTCTTTGTAAAAGGTCAAACCAGCTGTACTTCAGAAATGAAACTAATTAATTGTTAGAGAAAACATTGTATTAAGGCTTTTTCTATTTTTCCCTCTGTACTAGACTGCAAAGAGGTAATGTGACAGCAGCAGTCTTTGCTGCTCTGCAAAATGTCCTATATGGGTTATTGCACTACTAAAAAATGGTGTGACCTCACATTCCTCAGAGCACAAAAGATAATTCATCAATACTGAAAAACTCTTTTAAAGAGTTTTTCCAAGGAATAGTTGGAATTGCTGGGATAGTTTTAAAGGACACCAATGAATGACAGACAGTACTGTTCTTTGAGAATTTTTATTAAATATCTGTAAACAACATAGTTTAAGTACAGACTCATAGGCAGATTAAAAAAAGGTACCAAAACAAGGCAGCGTGGAGCCTTTACATTCCATTTGCCAATTTGCACTATGGTTTTTACACATACTAAATAAAAAGTTATCAGAGAACAGTACTGTCTGTAGTTCATTAACATCCTTTTGAACTATGCAAAGTAGGCTAGGAAATCCATTACGTAGCCTTTACAGTTGTTAAAGGTAAATTAATATTGACTAATTAGCACCACTTATCTTTGTGCTCCATTCTCATTTAGGTTGTTGAAAAGTCCTTAGAGCACTTAAACTAGATTGACAAGTTGTACCTGCTATTTCCTTAAGTTTAGTTGTATGATCATTTTCTGCCAAATTCACAAATCCAACTTGATTTCTGAAGTGTTCGATTCCTTGAAAAGACAGATCCACTCTTTTTCCTTTCAGGAGATCGTCTACAAAAACTTTGCTGTCTGAAAGAGCACCAACCGCTCTGCCAAGAGGAAAGAAAATATCAATGTCAAATATATTTATGCTGTTAACATTGCTATTAATAATTATATTAAAAATGTAACAAAGTTTTTTTAGTATTAATTTATTATCTACTCAGGTACTTTTGCACTACTTACTATCAACACAGTCGTCATTATTATTATCATCATCATCATCATCAACATTTTAAAAAGGTGAAATGGTTCATACAGTGTGCTGTAAAACCATGGAAATAATAAGGCAGACTTAGCAGCAGGGGTGTAACTCCTCAAAAGAGTTTAACTCAGTCCTGAAGGTAACCAGATAGTAAGATGACAGTGTCCCTATTATTTTGTGTGTCTCATTTAAATGGGATGGTTATTCAGAAGTATTTAGTTTTCCATCCTTAAATAAATTAACCTTTTTCTTCTCCTGATAGGTCAATTGAACTAAGATTCTTCTTCAGTCAAAGTTACTACAGAATGTTAATTAATATAAAGAGATGTGACATTACATATATAACAATAAAATTATATTGAAATTACAGTTAAGCTCGTTGAGAAGCTTAAGTTCATTGACAAGCTTTAGCTCATTGTTATTAAAAGAAGTATTATCTCAATTTATGCTTACTTTCTGTAAGAGCTAAGAGGCATGCACACAATAACTGAAGTAACAGGGTACAAGCCTAGTAACCTTTTAGTAATTTTAATTAGCCACATCAAGTGTATGTACAATTATGAAAAATAACTGTTTTGACCTGCCCTTAAAAGTGATTTAAATGCTAAACAAAACCCACATAAATATTCTTAGTGTTTTCTGAAAGATCTCTCACATCTCAGTTTTTAGTTCTGTTCTCCGAAACTGAATTTAGTATTTTCCCTGAACCAATGCAGATTTTATAAACGCTAGGTGGCAGTAATAGGTTAAAAATGTTCAAAAGAAGTGATTTTACTTTTTCTGTCCTAGCTGGATGAAAGCAATAACCATGAGTTCTACAGCAGGTTAAATTATATTATTTAAGTCTATACAATTGCAAGCAGCTCTGCAACATTTCCATTGTGTTTAACAAGGTGGACTCTTGATGTGAACTATGCATTAATTGGAACCTAGGCCAGGTTAAGAAACACATTATGGTGGATTATATGACAGAGTATTTTTGATATTCTGGGGTCTTTTTATAGGGGTTTTATCTATAACCTAGAAGTACTTTAGCTCCTTTATTACCATTTTAAACAACAATGCCATTACTTGTTCCTCAGCAAAGATATTTTACTTTAGGCATAGTCTCTGTCACTTACCTACCCTTTTATCACTGCTAGACAAGCCTGTTCCTGTGTATTCCCTAAGTGCTACACTTCAAGATCTTTCAAAAACACCATCTAATACTGGTTATACCTGTCAGATTACTTCACACATAAGCATGCACAGATTTATTTACCAACATGAACCTGAAAATTGGTCTAAAACAAGTACAGATATTTCAAATACACTGAGTCAAAGCTTTGCAGAGGATTTTCAAGTAGTGATTCATGCACATATCTGAAAGCCATCTTTGGATTTTTTATATAGGAGAACTAGCACACAGAAAGTCATGGAAGGCTCTGTTCCCCAGCTGAACAAACATTTGTATTTCCATACTGTAGGGTCTGCTGCAGAACTCACTGACCAGCCCAAAGTCTACCTGATGGGTTCTATGAAAGGTCAATTCAAAGAGTGTAGGGTGTTTTCAGTTTAGCACTGTGGCATTGAAGATTTAGTTCTCCTTTTTCTTTTATATATAAGCTTGCAAACACTAAAATAGGTAGAAAAATAGTTGTCCTCTATTGCTATCTTGATTTTTGTATTGTATCAATCACTTTATAACGTCTAACAATAGCTTTGTAAGAATAATGCACAAGAACAACCATCACTGAAGACAATAGAAAAAACACAACAGTGGCATTTTCTTGTTATTCCATACCCAATAGTATATACAATGCCAACTAGTAGTTACACTCAGCACAACTAATCCACAGAGATATCTAAAAAGTTTACAAGCACTTTGATCTAAATTGGAAAAAGGAAATTAACAAAAATAAATTAAACAGCATAGTCTAAGTAACACAAGCTAGAATTTCCTTTCTATATTGGTGCAATATAAATATTATAGCACTTAAAATTCACATTGTTTCTTTTAAGAAACTTCTGAGTTTGAATCTGGATTATTTATTAGAAAAAGCAACCTTGCGAAAAAGAGCCAAACTGAATTGTTTCAGTTCTGTTATCTGTAATGAAAAGGTCAGATTCACAGAATCTTTGACAGAAAACAAGCAAGAAAAGGCATTTACTGCAAAAGCAGGCATCCTGATTTCTAGCACCTGATCCCATGACTACGCTTACATTTAGCATGGAGCAGAACTCCTTTGCTTGAAGCGAGTGCTGTCATGACTCTTGATCACTTTCTTTCTTTCTTTCTAGTTTCAAAATCTCACATTCTTGATTTCATATAGTCCTACAAAAAGAGATGTATAGTGTATTCATGAAGGCTAGACCACAGACAATCTGTTAGGAAACTCGCATGGGAATTGCAGGTCTGGATTCCCTTAGAAAGAGAGGCCTAGAATACAGATCTTCCATTTTCAGGGTGAAAGCTGTATGTACTAAAATACCATACAAAGGGCTTTGTGCCGAATTGAATGTTATGTTTAGCACATTCTTATCACGCATTTGACTTCAAATAGCATTCAACACATTTCATTTCTGTATAGACAGAGGCACTATTGTGCAAACACAGTGGAAAAACTGTAGATATCTAAGTAACTTAATGGATCCAAACCTAAGGATCTGTGAACTCTCAGACACCCGGTTGACTAGCTGCACTTTGTTTGAGAGATTACTCTTCCCTTACATTACACACAGGTTCTTTTGCCAGCCTGGATTTTGGTTTCTTTCAAATAACGTGGTATCAAAAATTGGTGAAGCAAAAGAGGAAAATTCAGCATTTTACTCTTTGAGTTCTCCCAAAAGACTAAACAAAAAAACATGAGTTATGAAAATTTAAAAAAAAATCCCATATAAAAGAACATGCAGTCTAGAATACCTGAGGGTAGCTGAGCTAGAAACCTATAGAAGGCATCTGGCCAGGGAAGGTGTGAATCTCTGAGGAAGCTGCTGCTGACTAGAGGACAGTCCTGAGTGCCTGCACTGTAGAGTTCTGCTGGGAGAGGCAGAGAAGAACTCTGTAAGTGAGTGCTTTGGTGGCATTCAGATAGTGAAAGCTGAGAAGGAGCTCAAAGAGTAGCAGATCCCGAATTTGAGAGTATTTGTTTTGGTATACAGTTTTGGACTCTTAAAAACTACTCATGAGGAGGCACAAGTGCTTTGAGATACCTTCCCGCATTCCCTTTTTAAAAAGTTCATACTTCAAATCCTTTCCAAAAAAATGTCACACACAGCTGGTGGTTGTTCTCACTGATTTTCAGGTGCTAGCACAGTTTGTTCATCAACCAGGCAGGAGAAGACTCCTGTGCTTACTTCAGGAAACAAAAGGCACATGGAGAGGGGAGAGAATCTATCAGGTCCAGTATCCTTTGCTTGCCTTTCTATTCTCTGGTCCTGGCTGTATCTCTGCCCTTAGATCAGACTGTTGGAGATGAAGATGCTGACAAATTTGCACCTTCACAGGACAGGTAGGAGTATAGAGGCCTCGAGGACATAGCATTCAAGGAAAACAAGTGTGTAAAACAAGCAAGGTAACTGCTTTAGATATACTGATCTTCCATTATTTTTAGGTGTGTCAAGTGCTTTTGGCCAAAGTACTTCTACTTATTAGAAGCATGCCCTTGACTACCAAATGGTTTCTCTATGCTGTCTTGGATTCTCACTCTCTTTTGAGCAATCTACACTTTAACAGATTTTTAGTTCCCCTGTTGATGTGTTGAGTTTCCCCTATATCAAAACATTGTTGTAAAATAATTATAAAAAACCCACGAGATTTGTGCTTGTAAGCCCAGTACACAGGAAGAAAAATGCAAGGGAAAAACACATACTTTGTTCAGAGCTCGTGACATACCATAAGTTATAAAAACGGCTAATATTAAGATTAGCATTTTCAAACAACATGATTTCAATGTTCAGTAACCCTAGTAATTTAGGGCTGCACATTGCAAAAAAAGAAGTGTCAGTTAACCCTTCTAGTCTTTGTATGAGCGTATCAAGCACAAATACTAGTACATACTTAATGTAACATTAAATACCTACATGCTAATTTCTTCTTCACTGGATAAATGCATCACTAACATAGTGACATGCAACGAGCCAGAGCGAATCATTGCTTTGGAAAGCCTTTGATCCTTTTGTATTATTGCTTCTTGGACAGCCTGAATACTGCCAGTAATCTGCAAAGAAAGACACAGCAACAACAGTTAGCCACTACAACAATTACTGTATCCCATTATGCAAGTGAACAAAAAAGCACACAAACTAAAATCAAACATTTATGTAAAAAACATTCTATCAGAAGAAAGTTTTATCCTCTGACAAAGATGTGCTAATTGACCTGAGTGAACCCAAACTGGGTACAAATTGAGTGATTAATAAATCACTGGACACTCCCCATCACATGTTAATGGGCATATATAAAACTGGAATAATCAGTAAATAATTTGTACAGATTTCCAATTCTGATTATCCTGTCCAATAGACAGATGTCATTTATATAGTCTCTTCAAATGTATGTTAACAAATTTCTATACAACATGTAAACAGTTCTAACTTTATCAGTCTTTCTCTTTAAAAATATTTGAATTACATTTTCTTCATTGAAAATTATTTATATAGTTATAGATGCTCTATAAATTGTATCCAAACTGTTTACTGTGTTTCCTTACGCTAGTTGTATTGTAGTGATTTAAAAACCAAAACACCAAATACCCACCACAATTCTTGACTATGTTAGTGGAAATTAAATCAAATCCAGTAACTTGACCATCTGATAAAATGAGTTACTCCTTAAAGCACAGTAAGCAAAGACATTACAGACAAATCAGCTTTGGTGTATAAAGTCTAAAAGAAGCATGTAGAAAAAACATCAATCTCATTTTTTTGTTATTTATTGATTTGAAATTCAGTGGTGAATACTTCACAAATGTACTGTACAGACTGACTTTTATAAGATAAGCACAAGTAGCTCTTAGGTATAAAAAAACCACAGATTTTGGTAGCTCTGTTAATTATAAGGAACTCACAAATTTGCTAGAGAAAAACACAAGGTAATGGGAGTGTTCAGCATTTTTCTGAAGCATTTTTAAGACTGCATGTCTTAAGATGAGTTTTGCCATGCAGAAGTTTTACCTAAAGTGCCACAGATATCTGGTAGTGTCACATAACTAAATTATAACTCAAAGAAATCAATGCTAGGGAGGGTAGGAAGGAGGAGGGAAGCTAAAAGCCACTTGCCAGAAAAGGTGATACAGCATTTACAAAACCACAAGTGTCTTAGGTAGTGTAGGGCATGATGAAAATTCCACCAACATTTTATTATAAATCATGTTGTAATAAAACCATCTTCCTTCATATGTCAGAACTGACCTTATCCTGGATAAATAACAGTTTTATTGTCTCAGACATAGGAGAAATCTAACCCATATTTAAGCAAAAAAATGGTAAATGTGATCCCCAGTAATTACAATGTATTGACTGAATAATTATTTATGTTTATAAGCTAAAGCAAAAAAAAAAGAAACAAGGCTCAAAAATTAAATAAACTATCCCACTAATTACAATTTTACTCCATTTTCCACTATCACTTCTAAATTTAATTTGCACCTGTGAACTGGCAAAGGAAAAAATGTAAGTGTACAAGCCATTCAGAGTACAGAAGACAGATGTGGAACTGGGTTATCATAGCAGTAAAAACCATCCTAGCTCTGAAAGAGATCAGTGTTACTCAGCATTTAGATTAGCAGCCAATACCCCACATCCCTTACCCATACAGTTCCCTTCAGCAGTATCCACAGAAGCATGTTCTTTCAAGGCTTGCTCTTTGATGCAAGTAATAATGGCACAAAAGCTGTAGGAAATTAGTACCTCTGAGATGTCAATTTTTCTGTCCAAAATTGGACAACAGGTTGAAAACCCACAGCAGGTTCAAAACCCACAAAACTGCAATGGAAGGCTCACACCTGTATAAACTCCATTAGGAAACGAAGCTAAAAACCTAATGAATAACATGGCTTTGGAACAGGGTTAAGTCCAAAGCTGGCCACTTAGCAGTTCCAGAGAAAACTGGACATAACATATAAGAAGCCATGCATACATAAGACCTTCCCAAACGGCCCTTGGAAATACTAACAATTGTGAGCAGAAATTCTTTATTATCAGATTCTATAACCCTTACATTATTCTTGTTAAATCATGGAACAAACTGGAAGAAAAGATATTTCAGAATAAGATGTCCAAAAAAAGGGCTATTCTGGATTTTATAAAACTAGCCTTTACAATCTCTTCTTCACAAATTGCATTTTCAAAAATCAATGACTGCACTGTAATTTCCAAACCTACACTGGTTTATTTTCATTTCATATTCTCTTAATTCTTCTTTCACTTTTTCAGAGAACTGATAGTACAGATGTAGGATGAGTTAAAATTCACCTGAGATAGTTCCTGTTATTAAAAAAATAACCAAACTAAATTTGCAAATGGTGTTAAACTGCTGGGTTCAATGTTTTAAACATAATGCAACCTACTTTCCTTGTTTCAGACACAGAAAATACCAAAGATGTACCAGAGATAACCTGCAGCATGTAAGAAATCATTCTCATTTACTGCCTAAATGAGACAAGTCATGCTAACTGCAAGAAAATACATTTTCTTAAAGAGCTCTTTGCATTTCCTGAATCCATTTGAACAACATCTCACTAAAACAATAGTTGTTTGAATTTTAAATAAGACAATCCACTTTATTGGAAAATGCTAAAGTACAAACTGCCAAGTTAATACAGTAACAGATCCAAATATAAATTTGTATCTATACAGAAAACTAAAAATACTGCTAGAGATTTTCTTATTAAATTAAATAGGAATCTCTCTCTTCCTTATTCTGTATGAACAACAAAATAAGCAATTCTGTAACACTACAGAGGGGAAATTTCAGCCGGCTTCAGTGAAATCCATAGGACTGACAAACTGAACAAAAATATTTTACTCCAGTCATTTCCATAAAACCAATTTTGTTCACAAAAATGTTACATAAAATAAAGTTACTCTTCGAATAGGCTGCTAATGTTTCTTTAAAAATACCTGAAAAAATTATTTTACACAGTATCATACACTGTTCTTCTTATAAATACATACAGCTTTTGAAGTAATTCTGGTCATACCAAATTAGCATAATAGAGAATATCACCTTTGGATTAGTAATTGGGAGAGAAATGAAATAATTTGGCCTATTTTGTTTACTCTTTTTCTTCTTTCTCTCAATGTCTTCTTCAACTTCCCTTCCAGTTGTCCGCTTTCTTTTCTTCTTAATGTTTAGTTTAGAGGTTGCATGCACTGAAGGGGAAAAAAAAAGTTTCTTTCAGCATACAGACATATCAAAAGAAAGATACTCAATATCACACCAACAGGAGCTGGACTTCAGTGAACTGACTGGAACATGTCTTCCCACTCACTGATCTGCCCATGCTCTGAACTGTCTGACTGGGATCCTACTCTGACCTGAATTAATGTAGCCTTATGCTACATTAATGCAAGTGGAGCACCACACCTGAACTAACAGCCCCCACCTCTAAGCAGGGCTTCTAAACTGTTAACACAGACAGACACACGGCTTCCTAACCACTAAGCTTCACTTAGCCAACGTACACTGCAGGACAGCAGGCCTGCAAATTGTCTACTCTTGAACATGGACATGACAGTAGAGCAAAAGGGCCAATATTAAGCTTCAAAAGTCCCATGCATTCTGCATTTTGAAATATACAGTAATACACAGGATTATTTAAGGAAGGAGATGCAGTAGACTAAAACTGACCAACCTATAGCACAAGAACCAAACCCAGCCCAGAAAAAAACTTCATCCCAACCAGATCTGCTCTCTACCTCCTCCTTTCCCAAAGACACCTGGTGATATGGTGGAAGAAATGTGTGTGTCCTCAGTTTTTCCTTTGCACATAATTGTTTTTCTCTCAGCTTATTTCCCTGAGCCCCTCCCACCACGTGGCCTGATACAAACCCATAAGCTGACCAAGCTGCAGACATCCACTGTGCAATCAGAAGTGTACTTTTAGCCCCATGCTGAGAATACACATATTGAACGACAGCTCATAAAAGCCACGACTTGAGAAGCTCACATACAGTAATGTGAATTGACATATGAAATGTCTTCACTCTGTGACTCACTGCTCTACAGGATAACAAAAGGGTGAATTTTTAATATGCTCAAGTATGTACAAGCCTGAATACTAATAAGAGAGGCTCTGGACTGAAACCTGTTTGCAGGAACACTGTTCCATGTGCACAGCCTACTTGTCTGTGCCAACAGACAGGACTAAGAACTGAGTGCATGATGTGTCTATGCTTTCACATTACTTCTGTTTAATGTACTTACCAGCAAATTTATCTTCAATATCTGTGTCAACAAATGGCATTTCTGCCATTAGAGAGTCTCCTGAATCAGCAGCACATGGCTCTTCTCTCTGTTGTGTTTTTTTCTCATTCTCTTTAAATATTTTCTTTTGCTGTAAATTTTCCAGCCCATCTGTAATACATTTCAAATAACACATTGGGTCTTAGTTTTTGCTATAAACAGCTAAGAGGCATTATACATAAGCAACATACCAAGTAAACATTTCATTAATTATCAGCAAATAAATATTGACATATAACCCAGTAAGGACCTTGTTCTTCTTCCTTGTCAATAGGTCAGTAAAAATACCTTAACATTTTATGTGAAATGGCAAAAAAACGAGACAGTTCAGCTTTCTATATTTTAAGAACTTATGGTCTTGTTTGGTTCCAAGTAAATGCAATTACATGCAAAAAAAAATACTTACAACTGAGCATAAAAATAATAGTCTTCAGACATCACATGAAGATAACATTAATGACTCATGAAATTCAGTGCAAACACTGGCAAATGAATTCCACTGTAAACACACTGAAAATGAGGCATGAAGAAGCAGGAAGGGAATCCTACTATTCCACATAAAACAAAGGATTCTCAGCTGACTCCATCATTCAGGAATGAGATGATTACTCTGTTCTTGCATCTCCCACACAGAATACCATATTTTAGACAATGATCTGAATTTCTCATTCTAAGGACTTTTAGTATTTAAGCTAAAGAAGGAAATCAATATAATCAAAACACATCTTGCATGTACAAAGATATATGTGAAGCTCTAATTCAGAGTAATATCACAACCACAGAATATTTTGAGTTAGAAGGGACAGAATAATCCCCACTAACAAGTTTTTTAAAAAGTCTTTTTCCCCAAGAGTACTAACTAAGCATGAGTCATTTCCTTATGTCTACTTCACGTTTCCACATCAGTAAACTCTAATATTAGCATGTTAAGTTATACCTTAAAAAAAAAAAAGAAAACGTAAAATCTTCTCTCGCAGCAAACAATGTGCATACAATCAGGCACCCAGCAATACTCTTTTGGGACAACTCCACAATGGGATCACTGTAGTGGAAGAAGCCTTGTGTCAGAATTGCAGTTTATCCCAGGTCAGCTCATTATTACAGACAACACACTTTGAAAGCTCCTCTTATGACCAGTGCAGATAGCCCAGATCTGGCCTAGGAGAAAAATTCAGCAGCAAAAGTGCTATGTTCTTGTGGCATGCAAGGCTACACATGTATAAAATCGATATTACAAACCCAATGTGGATGATTATCACCCTGTGGAATATTTATTGCACGTATCACTTTATGCTAGGAAAGATAAGTAAAAGAACAACCTGATTAAATACTAATTCACTCCAGGCTAAAGTAAGGAAGCATAAATCATTCTGTGGTTGTAGTCTGACACCTAACTTTGTCCCAGAGGCTATTCAAAGGAGACAAGTATTTAGATTAGTTGCTTGTTCCCCCTGTAGACACTAAAGAACTATGCATAACAAACAGATGCTAAAGCAATAATAAAATTATTACATAACATTTAGATTGAAGTAAAGCTCACACAAAACAGATTGTTTCTGGTGATCCATGAGCATACAGAAAACAACAATTCCGGATTCAAAGAGATCTCAAAGTTAAGGACAAGACAGAGGTCCATGAAACCAACAAACAAGTGGGTCAGTCTGGGGCAGAAAAAATTCACAAAATTCAGCAATACAGAATCATAATCAGCTGGGAGCAAAAGGGCCTTGTTAAGGTAGCATCAGCTACAGAACAAGGACTCACATAAATCTGAGGAATGTATATTGCAGATTACAGGTCTCCTGTGCTCTATCTGCTCAAAAAGCAACATACTTGTGCCACTTTAAAAAATGCTGCCTGTTCACAGTAGTAAAGGCACAGCTAAAGTAAACTGAACTGAGCAGGCACTGTGTCTAAATTCTACAGGTTGTGCCTGTAGTTAAAAAAAAAACTCCCTCACTCTTTTGGAGATACTAACTAAAGAAATCAGCAACAAAATTCAAAAATTGCATTCTAGTAACTAAAACAACCTGAAAACAAGATTTTTCAAAATTCTTCACAAAATGTTGATAATCTGAGACCTAGAGTAACAAAACCAGCTTCAATGGAAACTCCTTGACCATCAAGCTGTTATGGGACAAACCCTTTTTTCTTAATTGCATGCTTAATTGTATTAGCCTGAATTTCATACATGAACAGGTGTATACATCATTCACTTATTTGTCTTTGTTTAAGTGATTGCTGATCTTCATCAGCATTTGTCATCTCTTCCAGCAGGAAAAAAATCATGACACACCTAGCTCATAAAGAGACCACAAAAATAAGGAGTGATAAAACGTATCTGATTGCACTCTGTTCCCAGCTGCCTTCTCTGCATGCTCAGATTATAGTTTCTGTTATTTGGCACGTAAATATCACAGATCACAGTGAGATTAGGTCTTCAGGCACTGTTCCCTGTTTAGCATGTTTATGTTAATGTGCTTAATATGTTTACTACAGAATCAATTAGGTTGGAAAACACCTCTGAGACCATCGAGTCCAACCTATGACCAAACACCACCTTGTCAACTAGATCATGGCACTAAGGTCCTTAAACACCTCCAGGGCAGGTGACTCTACCACCTCTCTGAGCAGCCCGTTCCAATACCTAACCACCCTTTCCACGAAGAATTTCTTCCTAATGTCTAAAATAAACCTCCCCTGGTGCAGCTTAAGTCTCTGTCCTCTTGTCCTGTCACTGATTGCCTGGGAGAAGAGGCCAACTCCCACCTGGCTACAGCCTCCTTCCAGGCAGTTGTAGACAGAGACAAGATCCTCCTTTTTTCCAGGCCTAAGACCCGCAGCTCCCTCACCTGCTCCTTATAAGACTTGTGCTCCAGACCCTTCACCAGCTCTGTTGCCCTTCTCTGGACATGCTCTGGCACCTCCATGTCCTTCCTGAATTGAGGGGCCCAGAACTGGACACAGAACTCAAGGTGGGACCTCACCGGTGCCGAGTACATTGCGACAATCGCTCGCCTGGTCCTGCTGGCCACACTCTTGCTGATACAGCCCAGGATGCCACTGGCCTTCTTGGCTACCTGGGCACACACAGGCTCATGTTCAGCCGCTCTCAACCAGTACCCCCAAGTTCCTTTCTACTGGACCACTTTCCAGCCATTCTGCCCCAACCTGTATTGCTGCAGAGGGTTGTGGCCAAAGTACAGGACATGTCACTTGGTCTCGCTGAACCTCATATCCTTGGATTCAGTCCATGGATCCATGCTGTTCAGATCCCTCTGCAGAGCTTTCTGGCTCCAGCAGATCAACACTCCAACTCAACTTGATGTCGTCTGTGAATTTCTAGTGGTAGACTTTATCCTCTCATCCAGATTATCAATAAAGTTATTGAACAGGACTGGGCCCAACACTGATTCCTGGCAGATACCACTGGTGACTGGCCACCAACTGGATGCAGCACCATTCACCATCACTTTCTGGGCCCAGCTGTCCAGCCAGTTCTTAACCCAACAAAGAGTGCACCTGTCCAAGTTGTTGGCTGCCAGCTTCTCCAGGAATATGCTGTGGGAGACCGTGTCAAAGGCTTTGCTGAAGTCCAGGTAGACAACATGCACAGCCTTCCCCACATCCACCAGATGCATCACCTGGTTGTAAAAGGAGATCAGGTTGGTCAGGATGTATCTGCCTTTCTTAAACCTGTGCTGGCTGGGTCTGATCCTTTGGTTCTCCTGTATGTGCGATAGGATCGCACTCAAGATGATCTGGTCCATAACCCTGCCAGGCACTGTGGTCAGGCTCACAGACCTGCAGTTCCCTAGAGATCCTCCTTCCAGCATTTCTTGTAGATGGGTGTCACACTGGCCAAACTCCAGTCACCTGGGTCCTCCCTGGTTAGCCAGGGTTGATGATAGATGGATGATGGAGAGTGGCTTAGTGAGCTCTTCGGCCAGCTCCCCCATCATCCTAGGATGAATCCCATCCAGCTCCATACACCAGTGAGCATCTAAGTGGTCAAGCAGGTCACTAACTACTTCCTCCTGGATTACAGGGTGTCCACTCTGCTCTTCATCCCTGTCTACCAGCTCAGCTGGGGACAGCTATCCTGAGGATAACAAGTCTTACCGTTGAAATCTGAGGCAAAGAAGGTGTTAAGTACCTCAATCTTTTCCTCATCTTTGGTGATCTGGAAGATCCTCCAGACAGGCCCTCTTCTCCACTGTTGCCTGCCTGACTCTTGAGAATGCAGGGCCTCGTACCTATTCTGTAAGGGCACCTGAGAAGTCAAGGGATCCTGGGAAGGGATTTTTCTACCTCTCTGAGCAGGGACCTGTTTCCATTAGTCCCCATCTGCCTGATGGCAAGAGGGTCGGAGCTCCTTTGACTCTTGCTGAGCTTTTATCCACTGCTTCCTATTCAATTTTTTAATAAAAAAATGAATCCTTTAGAGACAGTTTAACTGAGACCTGCTGTAGAAGCAGATGGTCTTAGTGTCGAGACATTTTGAACCTCTAGCGCTAGTACTAGTAAAAAAAGTAACAAAATTTGAGGAAAAACTTGTTAGGTTTAATATTCAGTCAGGTCGGATGCATGCACTATCTGCAAGCCTGGGGACTGAGCGGGGCAGGCAGGGAAGCGCCGCAGACCCTTCAGCAAGAGCCCACACGTGGGTTGAAAAGTTCTCCCTGCCGCCCCAGCGCGACCCGCACGCCCAAGCGCCCGCCCGCAGCCGAAGGGGAGGCGGTCGCGGGGCCTCGCAAGCGCCCGCCTCGCCCCCCGCCCCGCCCCGCTGTCCGGCCGCCTCTCACCGTGCTCCGGGGTCG
>VZRZ01002176.1:470940-491051 GCA_013398175.1 Climacteris rufus | reverse complement strand
AGCCGCCTGTCGCGCGTGGCTTTCACTCGCTATCTTAACGAGAAGTGGCTGCTCCAGCGCTCACCCCTTTTGGGAGTGGCGTCCCCTAAAATAACCGGCTGTAGCTTAGGGTGGCAGAGCAGTGATTAACATTAATATGGCAGCAGTGTGGCGGAGAATAGATGGTCTGGGTCTGAATGTGCTCTGCTTTACGCAGCCCTGCAGGCAGCCCCGGGCCCTCTGACCACTGGCACTAAGTGCTCTGCTCTGGCTGTACAGTCTCCTGTTAGGAATGGGCCTTTATGGTGACAAATAACGTAGATAATAGAAATTCTCAGTTCCCCTGAAGTTACTGAGTAGAGCTTAAAGACTAACTGGCAATAAAAGATAAAAGGATGTAAAGGTATGCACACAGGATTGGTAAGTGTGGCTGGAACCAGTGGAGAAACAGATAAAAAAGACTGTACGGGACAGGCTGCTTCTTGAAGGGAAGGAAGGGGAGACGCTCTTTTCCTGCTTAACTAAAGACTTGGTGCCTCTTGGAAGCCAAATCCTGTCACAGCATTTGGTGGGAAAAGCCAAGCTGCATGCCACCTGTTGGTTCTGTAGATTGGCATGTCCATGTAAACCAGAGCTGAGGGAGCAGAGGGTATATAGGCATGTAAAAATTCCTACTTTCATTTTTAAAGGCAGTAGGGATGGTGTCATGACCTGTTGGTAGAGGGGTGATGTTAATTGTAAATTCTCATCAGGCTAAGCAAAGACAGGGAACTCTTACGTTTTTAACTGTGGCAACCAGCCCACTGTTTAGCCTTGAGTTTTTGGCTAACAAGACTTTGAATTCTTAGATTACATTTCCACAAACATGGTGGCTAACAAGTCCTTAATTTTATACAATGCACTTCTTTACATTCTCGACTCACAAAACAAAACTATTCAAAGGTGCTGGCCCACAAGCCACAACACTCTTCCACAAGCTCTCTGCAGCCACAAAAAGTTCGATGGGGGGGGGTAGAATAAGGCAGCTGTGTTTTGTCCAGGACAAGCAAGGGGGGACAGAAATAAAGACACAAGAGAGAAAACAAAAAAATATAACAAACAAAAAATATCACCAACCCTCAGATCCCGTGGTGGCCCTGCTGTGTTGGAAGATCTGGAGCTGGGGTCGTGAGACATAGAAAGTGAAAGAGAGAAAGAAGAGTGTGAGAGAGCCTGACCCGCTTCCTTTTATAGATAACCTGGTGTATGCTCTTGTGTAAACCAGATTTTTTGTACTGTTTTGTTCAAGCATGCACAGCCAGCCCTTGGAGTCCTGCTCCAGGAGCTGAGTCGAGGCAGGCAGCACTAAGCACAATTGCCAAGGTGGAGCAGGAAATTGGGTCACAACAGTGCTGCTCCACCTCCACATCTTCAGATCACACCTTTGCCATTGTGACAGTCAGAATGTTTGAGACAAAAAATGCTTATGTCTGGTTCTCCACACATGGCAAAAGCAAATAAATAATATAGGATGGTCGGAGAAAGCAGCATGGTGGCTGGATGCGAGAACCTGGTTGAAGGAAGAGTGAAAAATGAGGCCAGTTTCTGTATTTGGCTCCTCCTTTTACCGTTCTTTTGATCCACTTTGAGCCATGTTTGCTGTCAATACAGAATTTTTATTTGATTTGCATAGTTCTGTAGAGACCAAAAGCTGGATGTGACACAGAAGTTCACATTCTGTGGGATCAAAGAGAAGCTTTATAACAAGGCCACTGGCAGTTTTTCTTATTATTCAGATTTCATTTGACTATCAGCTATCATTAGGAGACTAGATGCAAAAGTGGTCACATCTTAGTAGCTTGTTTCCATTGTCAAGTACAATACTTCCACAAAAATTTGATTCTAGAGAGTTATAGATCAAATACTGGGACAAAATTTTTTTGGTATTGTGTCTTTTTATAAATATGAATTTAAAAAACAGTTTGGATCTGAAACTGCTGCAAATCAATTCATTAAGTTTTTCACAGTAATCTCCAGCAAGAAAACTCTAGGAAAAAACATTTCTATTTGTACAATTGACAGAGTAGCCCAGTGGAATGTTTTAGTTAAGATAGCGTTTAATAGTCCTCTTAACAAATGAAAACACAGTACATTTTTAATAGAGTTAAAATTGTCTGTAAGCAGTACCCACAAGCCTAACATTAAAATGATGCCTGTAGATGTATTCTTCGGTCTCACGACATGCCTGAATCTCATCTCCAGGATGAGAGTAAGTGAGAAATTAAAAGTACTTTAGCTAGAGCTGGTAGCAGTTCCCATGAATTGTCCCTACAAGTGATAAAAGTCATATTGGATGGAAACATTTGATTGAGGACTAGAAAGATGAAGTAACAAATTGTGATTTTTCTCCCTGCCCAAATACTGCACAAGTTGCACAGAGGTCACTGACCTGGTGCCTGGTAGAAACTGCTTTTCATTACTGCTTAGGTTTGGGCTTATGCCAGCACTTTATCAATTTTCTGTGGCCTTGCCTTTATTAAGGAAAGTTTCTGATTAACCTCTCAGCAGTAAAGTTGTCCCTCTAAAGGAGAAAAAAAAATCACATTATGCCAGCTGAGTGACGCTAACAGGAAGAGGAAGCGGAGTCAGCTGTGTGGTTGTATTTGCTTACACAACTGCACTGCCAGTGCCTGCTAGCCTCTCACCCACCTTTCCCTCTCTTAATCCACCCAGTAACATCAGTCAAATTCTGCCGAGTGTGAGAGGATTCAGAGATATGATATTCCCACACCTTTCCTAAAAGTGAAAGAAAAAAGAGACTCGCATAGTTCCCAAATAAGGGAAAGAAGAAACAATGCTCTGTGTCTGTTTTTCCAAGAGTGGCTGTCCATGAGGATTGATCAGCTCATTACATGGTTGATCACGGCACATATTATCAATACATACTATGTTTTATCTTAGTCAAGCAAGAGATATGGGGGACCTATGAGCTATGAGTGTTTGGGACGTGACTCACTGTGGGAGGTTAGGTAGTGAAAGGGCAGGAACGGGATGTGTTTTAGGGAGGCCTACAGGAGACTTTGGGATATTGTGTAGGACGTGGGAGGGAGTTGAAGGTATTGTAATGGGAGGGCATGGAAAGTATAGGGGAAGCTTGGGTTCTTGTGATAAGAAAGGAGGACATAACTGATACAGAACAAGTCTTCATTACTGTCACTGCTGACACAGCATCTTTTTTTCTGACAAGCAAAGAAGAGTAATAGACCGTGACCTGATAGTAATAAGAGATTTGCTAGAGAAACAAAGAAAAGTTTGAGCTGCAGTACTGCAGATAATGGAAAATGAGAAGTAGAGAAATGCCTGGGACAAGGTAATTTAATGCAAAGATTGAAAAGAAAATTGTCTGGAGTCTCTACAATAACTGGTATAAAAGGAAGGAGTGCCTGAAGGTGCTACAGATGTAGTTAATGAGTAGAAACTCCATTTGATTGACATCTGACATGAAAAAATAATATCAATGGATATTTTCATGATCTGTTGATCACAGGCAGTTCATTTACATTTCAAAAGGAGGGAACAGAACAGTGGAAATCAGCTGAAAAATTAACTGATTACCAAGAGCAGCAGTTGTTTACTTGCTACCCTCTGGATAGCAACCTATTGTAAGGGACATTGGCTAAAGATCAGCATATGCAAACAAATGTTGTAAATGTCAGTGTAGTAGTTCAGACACTTCCAAGTTCCTCCAGGATTTTTGAGGAATGACATCTCTTGGGTTGAGAGAGGATTCACCTAACAAAGTGAGGCAGGAATGTCTTTGTCAACTGGCTTGCCAGCCATATAAGGATGGCTTTAAACTAGGTTGTTGAAGGATGAAGAAGCAGTCCCATCAGGCCTAAGCTAGAAGAGGACTGGAAGAGCTAAATGCTGGTGTGGTGACAAGGGGGTAGTGGTAGATAATGGGAAAGCAGGTGCAGGATAGCATGATGGCAGAGATTGTCCCTCTTTGCCTGAACAAGCAACATGCTTGAGGATCCATCCCATGTTTCTGCAAAGCCTGGCATTTAAGGGGACCTCAACAGGCTGGACAAGTGGAACGACAGATGCTTGCTACGTGAAGTTCAACAAAGAGAAATGGAAAACCTTGCATCTAGGACAGATGCACATCTGGATGCACATCTGTACTAACTTAACGGTCCATGACATATTTTACCAACTTGGACCCTGCACTAGATGTTATTGTTAGGTGTAATCTCTAGTTTGAACTTCTACAGCCTTTGCTCTCTGAACAGAGCATTTATTAGAGCTAACTTATTGCTTTACCCATTTGCCCTGCAAATTACATGTCATTGGCTAGTTTTAATATTTCCTCTTAAATACTTCAAGCAGCAGGCATAGAATATGCTTTCCTAATCTATGATTTTCCTGATCTAATCTTCCTTTCACTTTCAGCACAGAAAATCCACCAGGAATCATCTAGGTAAATCCTCAATCTGCAGCAGAATTACATCATCCTTTTCTAGTAAAAAAACCCCAGTCTTCCCTATGTTGCTCCACCATCAGCTTAAAAGAAGCTATTCATTTCTTTGGTTTTTGTCTCAGAAGCACAATTTTTTTCAATGTAATATACATCACTACATTTTCCAAAATGTAAGGTAACTAGAATATAAATAATGGAATACAAGTAATGGAATACTTCTACTAGTTCATATTTTGTGATGTGATTAGATAGCTTTCTTTTTACTAAATATTTATACACATGCAAAGAGAACTATAAAATAGGAAATAACTCTAAGTGATTTTGATTACTACAATCTTGTTTCTCTGATTCTTGACAAGTATAATGTGGATTTAAGCAAAAAGTTGCATGTTCTGGAGAGCATTAAGTATGGCAATCTGCAAGGTGAAGACACCATTCAGTTTGATAGGAAACCTTCACACACCTGCAATATGAGAGACTGTACACTGAAATAAAAGGACATTTCACTTTTAGGAACTTTACTAAACCTGCTGGAGGTCAACTTAGGTTTGATCTGGAATTGGTAGCTTCCTGGAGCTGTTCTTTTTTTTCCTGACTGAAACATAGGTTTTAAAAAAGAATGTGCAGGGGAAAAGCGGACAGAAAGTGAAGATACTGCCTGCAGTTAAGAAGTTTGAGTGAGTATTGCCAACTACATGCAGAAGTCATGCAGCTGAGACACTAACTAGATCCTGCATTCCTTGAGCAAAAGACAGTTTACTGGTAGTCTTAAGCAAGTAAAGAATGCAGTTTTGAATCCAAAATTCATATTATTCCAGATGTGGGTGGGGGAAATACGTATTTACTTACTAAACTGAAAAATCATGATTCTGTGCTGACAGTCTGTTGTGTTTCTTCCTCTACTCTCCTGTCTTGTTCTTCTGTCCATCTCTCCCTTCAGCCACAAGCTTCTTTTTTAGTTCTGGCTTCCTATCTTCCTGAGCTTCAGGTGTTGCACAAACACACAGTGCATTTGTCACTGCTGTGCAGGCTTTGTGTGTGACCTTGTATCTATTTCTTTCTTTTATCTATGGATTTTCTGTAAAGTTAGGATGTCTATAGAAGGGAGGCAGTATCTTTCCTGCATGTTTGCAGAGCCCAATGTCCAATTAAGAAGAACCAAATCTATACTCCTTATTGCCAGAACATATTAGAATTCTTACAGAAGTTCAGATCATCGTTCTTCCATCTTGCACACATTTCTAGTGTGTACCTGCTGTGTTTCCTGAGAGGAGCCAAGACATTAGTTCACAAGCACTACCAGAGCTTCTGCCAGCTGCTCATTTAGCCTAAGGTGTGAATATATGTGCTCTGAAACTCTTCACCAGTCAATAAAGACAGAGGCTTCTCCAGAGAGAAACTGTAATTCACATAATAAGAAAACAGTTGTTCTAGAGATGCTCTACTCCCTCCAGGGACAACCAAGATGGCCAGGACAGCTAGGCTTGTGTCCTGTTTATACACAACCTCTAACCTGCACATTGGTTAGAAGGCTCAAGTTGGGTGAAATGGATCAAGGCCTAAATTTTGTGATCACCTGCTTTAGAATTAGGAAAAAAGCTTTGTGTTCTAGCCCAATACTTCATGCTCCGACAAAACCTCTTGAAGTCCGGACAATTAAATTCAACATCTACTCTCTAATGGGAACACTTGTGTCAAAACAGCCTTTCTTGATTGTTATGCTAACCTTCATCATGATGGAAGAACCTGCTGATGGCCAAGGCTAATGCTGCAAAGCTGAAGTGCTGAGAAAACTTCACGCGGTGTAGGTTCTGTGATTCTGCCAAGTTAGAGCCTACCTAGGAAGAAATAATTAAGCGGTGCTGTTTTATGTTTCACATGAAATTTGAAATTGATTTACCCCTGCTGTTGCTGGATCTAACCGTGCAAAAAATCCCACCCACCTCTTACATCAGCAGTCTCTTAAAATGTCTGTTTATGTTTAACCTGAAGTCTAAAACAAAAAACCAGTGATGCTCAAAATACCTTTCCTACAAACTATTCAGGAAAACAGTAACTTATTGTTTGAAGAAGAAAAGCACCCCTGACCTAAACAGAAAGGAGAGATCTCAGTTCTAACATTGGTTTAGCTACCACTCACACCTGGAGCAATGTGATGTGGAATCCAGTTTCTGTCACTGAAATTTCTTAGTTACTGGATCCATCTGTATGTATGGCTCTGAGGTCACCATCTCCTTGCTGACGGTGTATTTTCCCAATCCTTTTCTTGAGGCTCAAGGTTGTAGCGTATAAAGTCACAGGGATGAACCTGTTCAAAGCTCCCTTACTTACAATCATGATTTTAACTTAGATTAAAGACATTAATTTGTGTCCGCATTTTAGTATTATGACAAAGCATGAAAAAGGAAACAAATAAAATTGAAGAAAAACACATTCAGACTAATGGGGAAAGAGGCACGTTTTAATTCTCCATCTTGGCACATTGCTATGTCTTTATTAGATTATATCATACAGCTCTTATTCTATACCACAGACTTTTGTTGAGCCACTTTCAATTCACATTGACTCATACAGTAGCAGTAAATGAGCTGCAATAACTGACAGGGAGGAAAACATTTACATTGCCACTGGGAAAATCTGACTTTCAGTTCAGGTTAGAACAATGTTTTCAGCAGCCAAGAACCATGTTTGTGTGAGTTTGTCAGGCATCCAGTCTGTCTCCATAAGTCAACATGTGACCATTACCATGTATCTGTGAAAGTGGACTAACAGCTCTTTAATACAGCTAGTAAAAAGTGAGGAGATGATGGGCTCCAGAACTGTAGTTCATTTGGTCTGATCCCAACAGCTATTTGATCTTACCACAAGAAATTGTACTCATGTAGGAGAGGGGAAAAAAAAGCCTAACTTTTATTCACTTTCTGGGTGATTTTCATTTTAAGAGAGCCAGATTGCTTATATGTAAGAGAATCAATCTACGGCTTAAAAGCCATGAAAGGTGGCTTACACATGCTTTGAAACACTGAAAGGAAGGAGCTCAGGTGTACATTAAAATGCACTCTGTCAAAAACTCTCCTTTTGGTGGGCAGTCAGGGAATCCATTTTTTTGACACATAACTCATACTCGGTTCAAAACATTTAGTATCAGCTATAGTTGCGTTCAGTTTTAACCAAATGTTATGATAACTCCCCATGTAACATAGCATGATGTTGTGACATGACTTCTCTCTGTCTAATTTGCACTGTTTCCTAAAAACTTCATTATTTTGAGCAAACATACAAGCATCAAAATTGCAATTAACAAGCAAATTGAAAATATTAGACAAATAATACTATGGGACATGGAGGTATCTTTCTGCTATGTCTTGGCAAAATGTTATCTACAGTCCTAAGAATAACCTTCCTCACAACACAGCTTTCTGAGACAGGGAACGTGCATGGAGATTTTAAAAAAGGGGTTGAAATCATACCCAGAGAAAAGTTTTATGCTTTTGGGACAGTTGGGAATAGGATTCCTCACTTGAGGGACATTCAGTGAAAGAAGTAATGTGTTCCTGTTGTAATATGGCAAGGACCTGCTTCCTTAATTGATGAGGAGCAGAACCAGCAGAAAAATAAGATAGGAAAAAAAGCAAACTGAATCGCCAGAGGAAATGTTGAGCTGCACTTGTGTCAAATCTATGTGTGCGTCTACAGCAGGTATTACCAATTACCTACTGTATTTGCAGGACTCCAGAGACTCATAAGAAATACCACTAATGACAACTGACCTGTCATATCCATGTAACTGGAATGATAAGTAGGGATATTTCAGAGTGAGGGAGAGTGATTAGATAGAGCTCACTGACTTCACATGAGATCTGGCATCCTAAGGAGCCTTTGTCCCTTTGAAAATAACTCTGTATGTACTTGCTTTTGTAGATGTTATATCTTACCCATTCAGCTCCAGCCTCAGACAATATTCTGTTTACATTTGCTGTCTTAAGTTCTTCTGAAATTGCGTGTTCTACAGTCCATTGTCAGCCTTACAGCTGAATCTGTTTTCACTCAAGTCTCAAATGACCCAAGGCCCATAATTATTCTTTGTGGTTAGTTGACATCTTTCAAATCATGGTCAAATTTCTGCCATTGAAATCTCGTTTCACTTGATTTTTATGACAACATTGATTCATGATTCTCCCATTTTTCAGCATTGCCTTAGGAGGATTTGTCTTACTCCTTCACCCCTTTATGTATACCCTTCACTTCCTTACCCTCTTTCATCTAAAGCACAAGTTACTGTCTTTATCAAAATCACTCCTAGGTTTTTCTCTCCTTCATATTTTTCAAGTTAAGATCTCAGCCTGGCTTTGACAATCTGCCTGTGGATGTCTGGCTTTCAGCCTACGTGCAACATCATTAAACATGGTTCATCCTTGCTCTCCATATTCCTTCAGTCACCAGGAGGCAGAGCTCCTGCCTGTCACTTAGTACCTAGGCATTTTGTTTGCCTCAAACCTCTCAAAGCTCTTTTCTCAATCTCTGTTGTGTTAGGCAGAAGTTAACTTTTTATGTAAGATAGAGTCTTGTTGATGTAAACTGTAGTGCTTACTATTAAAATACTTTTCCTGAAACATTTTTTTTTGTGACCTTGAAAAACACAATTTAATTCCCCTATGTAGTAATTTAGAAAGTCTTTGGAAAGGCAATTTTTCTACAATTTCAACTTTTGCAATGTGACCTATCTTAAATTGCTCCTCAGCTTCCGTACTTTAGTAAACAACTTAGATGTGGTGACTTTCCTTCTTTATGGTTGATGCCTGTCTTAATTATCTTTGGTTTAATACTGAGAAGGTTGATTTCTTTCTCTGAAAGGTTTGTAACTTAAACAGGAGCTATTACTCGTTCCTGCATAGCTCAAGAGAAGCAGAATCGAGATCTCAGCAACTGGTCTTGGGCCCCGGGACCTGGATGGCTGTGTTTATTGTGGCTGTACATCTGGATGAATATATTGGGCTTCTTAGCCAAATAAAAAGCTGAAGAGAATACCGCACTAATGAATTTGTTCTGCTTCCAGTGCAATCTTAATTTGTTCAGAAACAGATCAAATATCTGTGGACAGTGTTAGTACTGTGCAGACATTGAATCTAAGTTTTTTTCCTGCACTCTTCTGTTTGGAAAAACACTGCTGTTAGCACCAGCAGAACTACTTTGTTGTTCTCCTTTAAACTATTGTTTACTATGATACTGCCAGAAAAAAAAAAAATCCCAAACAACAACAACAATAATCCTTACAACTGCTGAACTGGTAATGCACTAAGACAATCTTCTAAGCCGTTTAATGCTTGTCATATGGCTCCCTGGTGGATATGCCAGCCTGTCTATCTCAGATGGAGCGTCTCTGCTTCACAACTAAAAAAATCACCACCATAAAAATCTGTCCAGTGAAAACTGGACAAGATAACTTCTTGTTTGTGTGGTAAGTACTACCAGTTTAAGCCTTGACAAAAGAGCTAGTACCATTTGTAAACCTTCATTTTGAAATCTCTTTTTAATTATTAACAGATCATTTTAGAAAAAAACCTGTAAGAATTCCAGTAAATCATGTCATAAAAGACACATCTTCTTGCAAATACCTATCCCTGAATCTTTAAAAGTATTACTATTTGAAAAGTTTACTGTGCTCCTAGTATATTTTATAAAGTTGATTTCTGAGTGACTCAATGCATGCAATACTGTTGAAAATGAAGCTGTTTAATTACATGAGATGACATCTCTGTTGGTAGAAATACAGGATGTAAGCCTGTAATAAAAGGTGTACTAAAAGGAATTGTCTAAAAAAATTTTAAAGTGTTTTGTATTTTATTTAAATCTGCTTTTTTTTTAAACTGGCATTTTCATCTTCTTTCTCTCATTTACACCATAAAAAAGGAAATGTGTATATTGCCTCTCTCCAATGAGGACCATAGAGTATTTAATAAGTCCTTTGCTGGCAAAAGGGGTATATGCTTACTGTGATTATACTGTATACAGACTTTACAGTTACTACAAGGCTACTAGCACACTGAAAGGATGCAGTAGCTTTTGGAATACCAAGGCAATTTCTGCCAAAAATGTTGTCCTCTTAGGATCAGAAGCAAACACTGCTGCTGTTGTGTTCCTGCTTTCAGCCATGGACTGAACATGCCTAACAACGAATTAAAAGTTGAGCACAAATACATTTAACTGAGTTACCTTATTACAGTGTCTTGATTATATTGCTACATCTGGGTGTAAACCAAAGATAAAGTATCTAACTTGTTTGGAAAATGTATTTTTCCATACCAAATCCATCTTGTGCTAGTTTTCATAGGCCTTGTTATTGAGCGTTTGCTGTGTGGGTTGCTCTGTGCGCCTTACTCACGGGAAAGGAATCTTTGCCAGAATTAGGGCTTCATGAGCAGGTCCTGTACATTACAAACCAGCACATTTAAGGTCATTAGGAACTGGCTGAACCCTGCACAGAGGCTGACAATTCTTTTTCTCTCTCCTTGTATATTCTGCCAGCACCTGATTTTTTTAATGTATTTGAGACTTGTGTCTTTAGTACTGCCAAACTGTGTACATTTCTGGTGTTCATACCTGCTGTTCATGTCTGCCCTGTTAAGGACAATTTTATGGTAAATGGGTCACAGTCTGTAGTAATTTACACTGTTTTAAAAAAAAATTTCACCAGAAATTTTAAATACTCTCATAAAGTATTTGCCTAAACTATACATGCAAATGTAGGCACATTAGAATTAATAGTTACTTGTGTCCTAAATAATTTCTGAAAAGATTGGGACAGTTAAGTATGGAGCAATTTTGATTTTATCTTTTGGTCCTTTAATAATTCTTTTTCCATAGCTATGATTGGAATTTGTAATGGCAGGGGAGATTCAACCGACAGATAATGTTTCACAGGTTTTACAGCTCTCCTAGAACAGAGTTGCAACTATGGGAATTTATTCAGTGCCACAATGTTGAATTCATGGGATATTTTACTCCTGATGTCGGTAGGGCCTGGATTCTTGCCCTTGTGCTGTGGCTGCCCAAGATGGAATTCCATCCCCTCTGCAGTAAAAGACAAACTTGCTGGTATCTTCAGTCAGAACAGAATTTCACACTTGAGGGGTAACTCAAAATTAATTCCACTTTGGTAGCAGACCTGCTTTAAGACCCAGCTCTTTTCCCCACTGCAGCAGTGCACATTTGCCCCTGCACCACTGAGGTGGAAAAAATGAGAATGAGAACATTGAAAAAATTTGGATCAACAATACCTTAAAAAATTAATTTTGTGGGTTTTTTAACGTCGATCATTTTAGCGAACCACCTTATCCTAGAGTCCAAAGACAGCTCTGTTCACACAACTTTTTTTTGGATGCAAAGTACAATGTAGATTTGTTCAGACTGTGAGCAGTAAACAGAGCTCATCAACTTGACTTGAGCTGGCTTTGCTGCCAAAAGCAGTGCTACATAGTTCCACAGCCTTTATGTGTGTGGTAAGTAGCTTGTACACAATGGGAAAAGATGTTCTTTTCATGATACATGGCAAAGAAAAACAAGTTGAAATTTTGAATAAGAAGATGGTGTTTGCTGGGTTTTCTTACTTATTACACTCCTTGGTTATGATGGAGAATATAACAAAAGGTCAGAGAACTGTGGTCAAAAGTACCAAGGGCATAAAATATAAAAACAAATATTAGAAGTGATTTGATAGCCTAGCTTCCATAGGCACATGCGACTGCTGTCAGCCATTGCCCTTTATCTTTCGAAGTCAGTGACCGATTTCAGCCATATGTGCAAGAGGATAGTCATCTTAAAGACAATTAATGTCTTATAAGCTTTGCAAAAAACCCCACAGTTAGCTAGAAGAGAAAAGAATTCTTTAGCAGAGGGAAAGGTTCTCAGCTCTGCTACTGTCCTTCCTCCAGGTTAGCTGCAGTCCATGCTGTCTTTTGTCTGGGGCAGGTGCCACAAAGGAGGACCCAATATCACTGCAGTGGGAAGGAGATTTCAGGACCAAAAGACATAAATCTTTACCAAACCAGACTCTATTAGTTGTGCTGCTCAGCCAGACGTGTTCCTTCCTCATTAACAACTACAGCATTTTTGTGACATGAGCATAATGGAAAGCCCACTAGCTCAGGATTCTCTGGCAAGGCAAAGAAACTGATTTTCATTGTGAGGTAAAAATAAAACCATTTCAAAAGAAGTAAAGAAATAACTTCCTAAACAGCTTGATGGAAACGGGAGAAAATGCCTCAGTTTTTTTCCTCTGTTTTCCTTTTTGCTGGATACAGGGCTCACAATACCCTGGAGCATAGCACCTATGAATGAGTGGAATCTGATAACCCATTTTTAATTACTGCCTTTATCTGCACTTCTGTAAAACAAACAAATAAAAAAGCCTAAAGCTAGGCTTGCACAGGGAAAACCTAGGTGTTCATAGGACTGAATTCACCACACTTCTCTCTGCACTGTTTCTCTTTTCTTCATTCTGACTTTTGAATCTGCCCTGATGCCCTCATCTGACACAGCAACTACATCAGGGAGAAGGAAAACAGGATAGGCTTTCACTTTTGTCTGGCAGCACAAGCTTGCATTCTGTGCTTTGGAGGTTTTCAGAGGCTCTTTATTCCATGTAATGTTCCTGGAGTGGAGAAGCGTATCTTTTGTTCTTCCTTATAAAGGGATATTTTCATACACAAAGATATACAGTACACTGAATTACAAGAGTTTTTATGTATTGGATTGTGAGGCTTTAACACAGAAATTTCTGATGATTCTTTAATTATGCCTTATCCAAAGCATTTAACTTCAAAACCTTTAAAGCACAGATGAATCAAAGCCTGAGAAACCATCCAACACATCAACTAATTGTAGTGACATCAAAACCAAAATGAGACTCTTAATTTAAAATTATTTCACTCCTAGCATGTTAAACATGCAGCCTGCGTATATGTGCTACGCTGCACTATCTCAGTATACATATGTATGGCTTTATGTACTTGCAAGTAATTAAAATGAGGGAGGACAGACACACATCTTCCCTGCAAACAGAAATAATTCTTTTATGTTTAAGCATATCTCTTGTTGTTTTAAAAGTAGCTTCCACATTTTTTTCTGTGACACACTGTATGTCCAAAGTGACGAAGCGTGTATAGGTCTTCTGATTCTTTTAATATCGTTTCCATATTAGATAGCCAGATGGTGGAGAGCGATAATACTCTGTACTAATCACTTAGGAAGTCTACAGAGTGGTGCTTTGAGATTTAGACCCACAGCCACTGCCATCACTCCTTTGATGGAAAGCCGCAGATACTATTCCAACCAATTGAATGTTTTTAAATATATCAACACTGAACAAATTATCTAAACAGGAAAAAGACTGACAAATACCATTCAGTGCTAATGAAGAGAGGGTTTTGTCTAAAGGAAATAATTGTGTTCACAAGGATCAGAGAACAACATGGCATTATGCAATAGTATTTATACACATCTAAAAAAATATTTTTGATTGTTTTATAGCCATCACAAATAGAAGAGACTTGCACTGCTAAGTTAGTTTCCCAAGAAAAAAGCAAAAAGCCTAAGAGCAGAATCATTATCTCAATGTGTTCCTCAGTATTTGATTTTTAATTTCATATTGATCTTCTGTTCTGCCAATTTTGTAATTCCAACAGATCAATCAGCAGAAACATTTTTTTCTACAGTAATATCCGTTTATGTACAGGAATACTTTTTTGCTTGTGTTTCTACCTTGAAAATACTTGGTTTCTTTTCTGAATGATGCATTGTTAGTCTGTGGGTGCATCTTATAGGAATGAAATGTCAGATGTGCCCATTCCTTGTCACAGACTTTTTCATATGCTTGCTGTGATTTTGACATTAAAAAAAAAGGGAAAATATTTCTTTGTGTTAAGCCTTTCATAAAAACCCACACTGCAGGCTCTGCTCCAGGCTGGAAACCAGAGGCTCTGGAAAAAGTAACTGAGGCAGCACTGATTGGTACTCAAATATGATAAGCAAGCGGGCTAAACATGTAAACAAGTCCTGTGCTGAGTGCTTTGTTTTGGTAGCACTAATTGTCATTTCAGTAGAGGAACAAACAACCCACTTCAGCCTATCTGGTTTATTAATTGTAGAACACTTTGAATAGTATAGAGAAAATACAAAATAATGTTAAGCTAAATGGTTTGTAAGCTACTTTTCAGAACTGGGTTGCTCTAGCAATGATTTTCAAACAGCAGCAATTTTTTGCTCCATCCTTAGGGTAAAATAAGCATCTTCGTTGTTCTGATACTTGTACAACATTGTACTAATGTTGCAAAGATGGTTGACTTTATAGAAGTTCCCTCCCACCTATCCAGCGTTATTTTTTCAGTACTACTGAACAAATATTTACTCAGCATTTCTGAAAATCAGACTATTTAATAACTGAGAACAGAAAATTGAAGATGTCATTATTTTAAAAATATTAATGTATCTTCTTAATTTATTTGGTATTTTCCCTCTTATTGTACTAAGTAAAATAATATATTAATGCTTAGGATGACACTACTAAATTGCTAATTTAAATTATATTTTACTCTCCTATCCTAAATCCCTTACTCTGTATTATGTGATGTATCACTGTAGATTCATTAGTTACATTACCATGCAATGTGGTATTTCAGGATGCTGCCCAGTCAGCCTGAAGCCAGAAAGCCTGATTTTAACCTTGAATGACTTCACGGAGTTATTCTTAATACACACTAACTAATACATTAAAAAAACAAACACTGGATCATGAATTGTATAAAACCAGCACTCAACACATACTACTGTTACAGCATGCAGTTGTGAAATATACATGAGAAATAAACAAAGCATTAAGGAATGTCTTTAAAATGAGGATGAAGCAGGCACACACAGATGAAGAACATGTAAACAAGTGGTGGAAAAGAACAGATGTGTGCTGTTTAGACACATAGGCAACTTGCCCGAGGGAAGTTTGGATTATTGAGCTAACATGACAAAGATACATAGTCTGTTCACATTTAAATCATGAGAGGATTTGTGCATATTGTGTGAAGAGTGTTCCCACTACTTCTCAAAAGTAGGTGGTTTCTTAGTGTATGCCACAGTCACACATAAAGCAAATTTGCAATTCAATTTGCCTTGAAATTTCCTCATGCTGGTAAATACTGCATCTAGTGTAAAATCCGACAGCAATACAAATTACAGAAGCATGTCCAAGATTGCTGCACAAAGTCAACAAAAAAAATGCTTCAAGAAGGATAATAACTTCAACAGGCATTAATGGCTTTGCTTCCACAGATACAGCATCCCCGTAATAATCCTTTACATTTTTCAAAGAGTAGAGAATATAGTTCAGTGCTGTCATTACTGCACTCAGGTGATCCTGGATATACTTTTTGTTTCTGAGGCCAGCTTCTCATGACAGTTGTGCACCATAAAAAAAAAAACCCAACTGTTGGAGTGGGAAGGGAAGAAGAGAGAGAAGTAATATCACCAAACACTCTGATGAAGTAGTCCAGAGATTCACAGACCACAAATCTCATCTGACTTAACATTTCCTGCCTGCACAGTAGTTACAATCTTGGTAAAAAAGTAAAATGTACTAAAGAGGAAACTTAAAATTACATCCACATTAGGAGAGAAGAAAGATATATCTCTTTCGGTTCTATTTGAAGTCTGTTAATGAAAAATGGTATACATACCATACAGCATGGCAAGCCACCAGAGTACCTGGAGAAGGAGAGAGTCTATTCTATAGAAAGAGAAGCAATTTATTCATAGTGAAATTAGTGTTAGAGCTAAAGACTACAGCAGTAGTCAACAGTTTGTTGCCACAAAAATTAGTCTTCCATGCAACTCAGAGTTGTGCCCTCTTGCCAGCATCAGAATCTCCCTTATGCTTGTCCTTGCCATGTTTTATAACTTTGCTGAACCTTTAGCAGAGTAGGGACTGAATACAGGGTCTTGCCACAGTCAGACAGGAAAAGGAAGAGAAGGTGGAGGTTACAAATGAGAGAGATGATGTCAACTGAGGTGCAAGTTTGAAAAGGAAAAGCAGTGCCCTGGCTGGGCCCTGAAGTAATGGAGAGACATGACTTTCCCCAGCAACTCCGGGTATATTTCTCCCGTGGATAAAGCACATGCTTTATCCATGCGTTGTAAGCAGACTTTTAGGAAGGCATTTGATTACCCTGTCTCCCTGCATGGTCACCCCTCTGTCCTTCCACAGCATCCCATTACTCCTCTCTTGCACTTTGCACCCCACTTGGCTCAGGCCCTCCATACTGAACAAGAGAAGAGAGTTCAGTGCTGCCATCCTTCTGCAGGGCCTGCGGGTATGTTTTTGCATTTGTGAAGGCAGCTGCCTGTGGGAGCTGTGCACAGTGAGACTCAGACTGATGGGGTGGAAGGGGGAGGAGGGGCAGGCACGGCCCTAGGCGCCAGGCACCTGGCACAGGAAGACCCGAAGAAGTTTGAAAAGCCTAGCAAAGGACTCTTCCAATTTTCCTGACCTTGCTACAGTAACTCGCCCGCTGTCTCACCACAGAAAAGTGAAGGGAAAAAGACAAGATTGGTAACGAAAAGAGCAAGCAAATGGTGAGATTAAAGGAACTCAGTGCATCCTTTAAATTGCTTCTCCTTTTGAAATAGTCACAACCACTTTTGAACTGAGCCATGCTTGGCAGAAGACTAGTAGTAGACCTTAAAAAACGGGGTGATTGAAGCCTTCAGGAGCAGAGAGTCTAAGGCTGTCAAGCTTCCTGTAGGATAGGGGCTTTACAGATTTTGTTTGAGAAACGACGAATAAGTAACACTGCTAGGCTGAAAGCCAAGCCACTAGAAAAGAGTTGTGGAGTAAAGGGGAATCCAGGCGAAGTCCCTGAACACCACTGCCTCCTGACAGATTTGTGAGAGGCTGCTGTTGTGCGAAGGAACGGCTGGATGTGCTGAGTGATACTTAAGCTCCCTTTACAAGGATGTGAAAAGCTGGCTATAAAGTATACATGCAGTATGCTGTATAAAAGTCTCCTGTGAAGTAAGCATAACACTATTTATACCTGTATTTTTATACCTGTACTAAACAATGTTGACAGTAGATGAGATTACAGATCAGTGCTTGTCATGGGTTAAACTGCACCGGGTTTGTAAACAGTGCGTAAATATGCTATATGATACAGCAGAACGTCACTAATCCACGGTAATGCAGGGAAGCCCCAGTGCAGATTACTGGGGTTTGTGGATTACAGACTGGGAGGGCATTTGAGGGGAAGTCAGCCGTGTCTCAGGGCAAACTCCCCGCTCCACTCAGCAGTGCAGTAAAATGCTGGGCACTGGAAGGAGCAGCCAGGGTACCAATGTTCTGCTCGGCTGCAAAGGACATTCCGAGCAATGCCGATGCTGCTATTGCTTCTTTCTCAAAAGCTGTAATAGGCCTACTCCAAACAGGGAATTGCACTCCTGGTCTCCCTTGAATCAATTTAAACACTGAGCACACACCAGCTGTGCAGACACTTTACATCAAATTAAAGTGAAATTACTTGGTACATATAAATTTTTTAAGAAATTCTAACCTGCTCTGACCACGGCTTGCATGGACAGATGTTACTCTGTATGTACAAGTCAGACCCTGAATGCTAAAGTTAGTTTCTGAGTTTCTAGGCTAAACAGTGGTGATGTCAACAAATACATTGTGTTTCTGATTATATATATGTATATACAATGGCTATTTCACTTAGCCAAAAGACAATATCACTCCCTAATTCACAATAATCTAAAATTGCATGCAGTGAAATAGTTTTTCTTATTAACAATATAACCAGTCACATATATTTTCAACAGTGAAAGATGCTTTTACTTGTATAAAACTGAAATACTGCTAAATGTCATATGGCTAATAGTCAGAGTTAGTGTCATGATAAAATACCAGTACAGCAGTCATATTGATTAAACATTATATGAATACAGTATGCAGTATTAAAAAAATTTTAAATCTATATTTGGACCCAATATTGATATTCATTGTCATGTCTTCCTTTCAAGAAACAAAATGAATAATCCATCTTGCAAAAAGAAGACTGTGAAACTTTGGCTTTGTGTCAGGCAAAGTTTACATTATCTGAAAATCAGGATATTCATTATTTTTCATATAAGACATCACAGATGTCTTGGCAATGTCATGGCTATACATGGTACGCTTTTGTAATGCTAAAAAGTTACCTGAGGCAAACACTTGAGCCAGATGATTTTAAAGAGATTTGCTCTTCATGAAGCAGATTTTCCCCTCAGCAGTGTGTAGGCTCTAACAATGAGTTTGTGCATTTTAAGTTTATTGACCTTTGTGAATACAGCACTTGAAAACTGCTAACAGATTTCTTTGAAAATCAGTGTGAGTTTTGAAGTTGTTTGTTAGCCAATGTTCTTTCTTGAGTGTGATTAATAAAAGAGAAAATTACATCAGTGAAATTGAAAAGTCAGATTGATTAAAAAGGAAACATTAATTCCATTCTTTGAAAAGCAAAATGAAAAAGAGATGGATGTTTTATCTGGATCTACATATCTGAACTACATATGTACTAATGTAATTCACCACAGACCAAGAAAGCTTCTAATGGTCAATCCCGAGAGAAGATTGTATGGAATTTTAATATTACAGGCAAATGCCCATATAGTAGTAGGAAAAGAAAATCAAGCTAATTTGCTTCTCCAACTTATTTTGCTCTAAGCTCACAAAAATAAAGCAGTTGATTCACACTGCTGGCCATATTTCAGTGTAGAACATACAGGATAAAATAGAGGCCCCTTTGCTGTCAAGAGAGGTTGATTTGTAGTGATAGGCTGAAGCCGGGATTTCATCTTGGTTTCTCATGTCACTATAAGAGTTACATGGAATACTGAGAATTAGAAACATCAATGTAAGTACCAATTTTTCTTTAAAATACATTTTTCTGACACATTTTCTGACAGCAGCGCACAAGGCCGTTTCTCAAGCAGTTTGCTGTAAAGGTAGCTAAGCCTAATTGGCTGCATGGGAATTCTCTTGAGGGCAAAACTAGTTTCCAGTTCTGCAAAGAGACATAAATATGAACTAGGTACCAAACTGTCTGCAGGACCAATCAATATAAATGTTAAAACCCAGTATAGGGTGACTTGTCCACAACCAGGTTCCCCAAATCAGCTACGGTTGTAATATGATGGGGCCCCACAAGCTATTCGAAGAAAACATTGTGAAAGCTGCTTGCCATTTAATGATTGCATTAACACCATTATCTACTATCTAATCGATGCTGTGATTGACAACTTTGCAAATCAGATTAGTTTTCAGTCTGCCTATGAGTGTAGTGTGGCTAGGAATGGAAAATTGTGTGGGCACCAATTTGTGGAAAATGAACAAGATTCAAAGGTATGAAACAGAAAATTGTAAGATATTGCAGATTAGTTGCAACAAATACACCCTGAGATATATTCAAGTCACTCCCGTGATTTTATTCACATCTTACATCGCATCATTCCAATGTTGCTTGCATACAGTGAGGGGAAGTTCCCACCCAATGACATCATAGTTTGTCTTTGGCTACAGCCAGCTACATATTTTTAAAGAGGTCCTGTTTGTTCCATAACTGAACTCTTCACCTTTTGATTGTATTTGGGGGGG
>VZRZ01002176.1:374107-462739 GCA_013398175.1 Climacteris rufus | reverse complement strand
GGCTCGGGGGCTGGCTCCTCCCTCCCTCCTTTTCCCGCAGCCTTGGGCACTGGTCCCAGCTGGGCGAGCCGTGCGAGGCCTCTCCTGGCCGCTCGGTTCCAAGTGTCTCTCCCGGGGCTACCGGCGCGGGCAGTGCCGTGCCAGCCTCCTCCGGCCACCCCCGTCCCCCCGGGACCCGCAGCTCGGGGCACCCCGGCCGGCGCTGTGCGGGCTCCCGCGGTCACGGCCGTGCCCGCACCTTCCGCGCTCTTGAATCGCCCGCCTCGGCTCTGGGGACAGAAAGAGAGGGGTGTTTCTCCCCGAAAACCTGTCCCGATGGCTGTCGGTGCCTTTCCCGCACTCGTCGTGTGACTACTGCGCGCGGAGAGGCGGTTTCCTAATTTTTTTTCCTCCTGGAGCACCACTCCTCTTCTGATAACTTCATCTGTTTGCATCTTGGGCAGCTCCTTTTTTTAGCAACTGGAGAAAAATGAGCTAAATAGGCCTCTGCGCTGAGGCTGTTTATCAAGAGTTAGGTAGGGGGTGAAATGGAGGAAGATTTTACATCCCTGATTTCCCTTCCCTTCGTCCTCTGAATGTTCTGTGTCTACTGTTTTGAAGTAAGATAGTCCCCTTTCAAGATCTGTGAGCATTATGAACTGAGATCCTTAAAAAGAAAAAAAGGTTCTTTATAAATTTAGTTCCAGGGTTCTTTTCCTATTATTGTTCTTTTGTAAGGCTTTGATTACAGTACTGTGGAGTCTAAATGTGCTCAAAATAACACTGTGCTAGCATTTTTCCACAGGTAAAGATTCCACTGAATTGAACTTAATCCCTTTTGATGTTAATAGTATTTGTGTTAATAGTATGTGTATGGCTAGAAGGATGGCTGATTGACATAAAGGGAGTTGGTTCGAGGGTTTGTCAGCTTAATGAATATGATTTCCACCTTCTGAGATAAATCACTGCCAGACAACAAGTAGTAGCCAGCTAGAGTAAACTTGGGTTAAAGTGCTTTGATACCAGTAATAACTAGCAAGCAGTTCAGTTAGTATGCTTTTACTTCTTGTAAAGCTGTCCAAGACCCGTTTTTAATTAAAATGATGTAATCTCTTATTTTAAAGCACATGTATTGATTTGCTTAGCTTTACAGGCTCCTTTTCTGTCTGCTAGCATGGGTGCTTTCAGAGTGTTAGTGAAATGCAACAAGCAGGTTCTGCAAAACTTAGCCTTCAGCAAATTCTCATAAACTTGCATGTGTCCAGTCCTGCAGAGGTTGAAATGAGAAAATGCTTCTTCAGTAGAGACTATCTAAAAGAAAAGTTGCATCCCTTGGCGTTATGTTTTGAACAGTAGAAAAATTCTAAGCTAAAGAGCCAACCAGTTGTAGAACAGCAGGACTTCTGTGGCACCCTGGGTTATGCAGGAGTGCCCCTGGAAGGGTATTGCAAAAGAAGCATTCTGCTTCAGCTACTGCTCCCCTCCTTTCCAACAAGTTTCCTTTTCTGCTTGCCATGCTGTTTTCTGTCTGGTGTTGACCTCTTAGTAGGAAGTTGAGCTGCTTTCTCTTGCTTGAGTTGCAACATTCTGCTGAGTTTGGTTACCTTTGGGCTTAGAAAATGACCTTCCCTTCAGTGTTTTCAGAGTTATGGACCTCCAAGTTCCTATCAGCCGTTTGTACCTGTGGTTGATGAGCTTGCATTGTAAAAAATATCACTTAAAATGGCCTAGACAAGGCTTTCAAGATATACATGTTCTCTCTGCACATGTGTTGATAGTGGAGAAGAGGGGGAGTTCAAGTTTCTTAACATCCAAGGCTGTGTGAAATAAACTTTCATGCTTCATTCACTTGGAAATAGATCTTTTGTTCTACTTTTAATCTGATAATTTTCTAGCAACTGTAGTCAATTCATGAGAATTTTTTAGTTTTGTTATCACTTTTTGATGTAATTTAAAAGGAAGGAGCAAACAAAGGTGACCATCTGAAGCTAGTTTGGCTTGTTGATGTCTTAATGGGGTTTCAGTGATAATACTGAACAGCTCTCATTTAGAGAGGGTACCCTGAAGAATAATTGCATTACTCTTTGTAGTCAATATGAGCTGAATCCATTTGTGACTGTGACTATAGGCAAATATTCATTTTTCATGGGACCAGCTCCCAAGCCATGCCTTTAAGGACGAGGAATGTGGCTCATAGGTGGACAATGGAACAATGGAAAAGTGTTCTGGGAAGTACAGACATGTAAAGAAGGTATTGTGGGTTGTGATAAATAATAATTTGGACATAAGGTCTCTGTAAGTTGATGTTCAAAAAGATCAACCTAGGTTTATAAACTTTAAAATATATTATAAGGTAAAACATTTTCTCTGTGATTGGTACTTATGAGATTATTTTTTAAATTGGTGTTTACTTTTGGCATATATCTGGGAGGCATGTTTTAGTACAAAAGATCTATTTAAGGATTATAAAGGGAGGGAACAAAATAAAATAATGATAGATGTATGTGTAATATGAATGAGAGCAGATAAGTGGTTATGAAAGTATCCAGTGGTGGAAGGATGGTTTACATTTTTAATAGTTGTCTGTAATGTGTAGCATTACTCTAATTATTGAAAGTGGAAGTTTTCTACATTTTAGTTTACATTGTGTAAATTTTAGTAAGTTAAAAGTGATTTTACTAAAGGTTTTAATGTATAGCATATGTGCCATTACATATTTCTAAAGCAAGATTGAATGCTTTCCTGAGGAACATGCACTAATTCAAACAGTGGTTTCATTCTGGAATGGGTCTTAAGTAGGGGGGAGTGAGAAGAGGGAAAGTGGGCTGTCTTCCTCACTGCAAGCAAAATTAACCCGAGAAAAGCAATGTTGGAAAATTGTTCACTGTATACTCACACAATGGTTGGACACAAGAAAGAGGATGGGAGCAAGAAAAGGAGATGTGAAAGTGTGCGATTATTGCAGCCTGGGCTATACAAGAAATCAAACTGCATCCTAAGGGGTTATTTCTGGCCTTCTAATTCAAAAGCAGAGACTGCACCTAACTTTAAGTGCTAGACTTTATAATAAACTGTCGCAGTTGTGTTTTTTTAAGAGACAAAATCAAAGTGCAAGTTAAATGACTGTGTATGCGGTTTCTTTCTCTTCCTATTTGTAAGAGTGTTCACATTTTTAAAAGGTTTGTAATTTAAGCACAGTTCAGTTTCACTTAGCTGGTTTTCTGATGCATTCTGTGGGATATTTTTTTGGTATAATTTGACTCTGAATTACTCCCTTATAGGTAAGGAAGATACTGTGCTGTTATCCAGTTGTCATAGTTGATTGCACTCTGCAAATCTTCAAGATTCCTACTGGAGTGAAAGGTAATTTGTGGTTTTTTTTTTTTTTTTTTTTAGGTCAGAAGGTTCATGGTATGAATTTACTAAATACACAAAATTCTGTGTTCTGTTTCAACTTCTCAATTATTTTTGCTGTTGATATGATAAGCTTACATGGTTTGACTTGTCAGTTTTGTAATATTATATAGGAAAGAACATTTTGATGACAGTAAATATTTTTACTTAAGAAGTTTGTGATGTACACTCTTCTGTGAAGGTAATTTTACTAGTAATGTATTTCCTCCATAGACTCCACCTTGTCTTTGAGAGCTTTGTAAAAATTTACAGACTAAGTGAAGCCCATATCAACAGAATATTGATTAATTACTGTTGGGTAATCCAAAAATAGCTGTTCTGTTTGGCTGGTGAAATGAGGAGAGTGTGTTCCATGTATAGTATGAGTACCTGCGTGTACTGCAGGTAGGGACAGCTCAGCAAGAATGGAGACTTGTTTATTTTAACAGATTGGGGGGAAGGTTTGTTTCAGCTGCAGTAGTGTCTGATGTCTTAGTGGCACTATACAAACACTACATTACAGCAACTCTGTGAGTTAGTATTGTAAAGGAGAATGTCAGATGCCTACCCTTTGCTCTGCACATCACAGCTTCCTTTGATGGCTTAATGTTTCATGACTGGACTCAAGTATGAGATGCTTTGAAGGCCTGACTGGTGAAGTTGGCTTCTTGTGTAAAAATTGTTTGACTCTGCAGATTCTCTGTAGCAGGTAGTAGTCTTTGGTTTTTTCTTTCTTTTGTTGGTTGGATTTTTTTAAATAAAGGAGATAACTAGTACTACTGTTCACCTATGCAGTGCTTTATTAATAGTAGCATGGCTCTTCAGAGAGTTGTTCTGAAGGAGCATTCCAGGAAGATCCTCTCTTCTAAAACTGGTGACTTTTGTCAATGTCTAGGGGGTTAACTGGGTGTTTTACTTGATATTGTATCTACCACGATGCTCCTATTTGTCTGTCTAGGTTTCTTCTCCCTTTTTTCTTTCTGAAGGGTGTGGTATAGCCTGTCTTCTACCTTACCTTGCTGTTACTAAGTCATGAAACTTGCATGCTCTGTGTAAGGTCATTTTTAGAAGATTTTGCCGTTGAATAGTAACGTAGGGTTAGCTAAGGACAGTTTGAGGAGCACTGTGGATTGCTGTCATCCACTAGGTTTGAATCTTTGCTTTTACTTCTAACATTGTCTCTGTGGCTTTCTGTTTGCAAAGCAGTAGTTCTGGAGAACTGCTCTGTAGGAAAAGATGTTCAGTAACCAGAAGATAAAAATAGACTAAAAAAAAAAGTGTGGACTCTCTGAAAGATCAGTTTCATCTTAAATTGCTTGCACTGATGACAAAGCAGAGTTTGACCAAATATTTATTGTTGAAATTGCTGTCTAATTAGTAGTGTTGTACAGCTAAATGTAACATCAGATTTTACTGTAATTTACTGCTATCGCATTACTGTGGCTAGAGAAATACAGACTATAACTGTGGTATTCTTTTTAGTGGCCTGGATAAGAATTTGACTACAACGTTTTAAGAACATAGAATGTTATTAAAAGTACAAAAAACTTCAGTATGTATTTAAAATGCATTATGTGCTGTTACCACAATGGAAAATCAGAACAGCTTTTTCTAATTTGAAATACTCAGCTGCCCTGTATATGGGACTTAAAATATATATTCTTACTTCAAGATTTTGAATTCATGCTAGGCAGAACTTTAAATTCTAATTGACTCAGCATGTATCCTCCTACTTCTGAAAATCAAACCAAAATTAAAATCTGGTGATAAAAATGTGCTTGGGTTTCACATTTGCTGAAACATTTTTATTGCTTCCAGTTACTCACAAAAACAGGGATTCATCCATAAAATGTTTGAGACATACTAAGGATGTTCTGCAAACTTCTTTGAACATACCAGCTTTGGATCTGAAAGTTTTTGTTCAATTTACAAATACAGCATTTTGTACTTTGTAGACACTAATTGTAAATTATTAATTTGCTGTTTCCTTAACTGAAAGAAGCTTTTCCATCCCATTTGGCTTCTCCTCTTGAAGTCATACTTAAAAGCAGTACTTTAATACTGTATACTGCTCCTGCTTCATTGTCAAGAAGTTAAGGAAGTATGGCCTGTATATCATTGATTTTCTCTGAGAGGACTGGATCCTTGTGTGGCTTTTTTGGGTACTTGTCCTGGTAAGGTATTGACTTACTGGACCACAAGTCTGAAATAAACCCAGTATCTGGAGGAAAAGGGGTGGAGGGAGGGCAGTATGGGGAACTTGCAACCAGAACCAAAGAATGTTGTAGCATTAAATTCATACTTTAGTCTGTGTTTGGTCTTAAGGCTGCCTTGTCCCCTCTGTAGCTGACACTGCTGTATTGAAATAATCCTTGACAAGAGGCTATCTTATATAATGGTTAGAGGCAGCTGCTTGGATCAAGGCCAGGATTGCTACATATCAATGTTACTACTCCTTTATGAACCCCAGTTATAAGTCATTTTAGTATTAAACCTGTTTTGGGCCTCTAATTATCTCATTAATTAACTTAAGCTGTTGGGTATTTGGCCTCACTTTCACAGTGTGCTTTCTTGACTGTGTGCGCTTGAGGATATATTGCATAGAGCAATTAATACTTAATAAAATCTGTGCACTTACAGATTTATTTTTCCTTTTCCACCCCTCCCTGGCCCTTGTATTTGCATATACCAAGACCATTGTATTTCCAAGTATGTTGAAATATTTTCACTTTGAAGGGTAAGACATTACTGAAGGCTGAAATTTCATAATCTCCAGATTTTCTACTGAACTGAATAAAGAGATAAGGTGAAACATGTAACATATTAAAATGTTACAGGTTTTTGTGACTATTGAATATAATCCTAATGACATTTCAGAAAGTAAGGTTGCTATAAGTTTCATGGCATAACTGCAGAATAATGACTTAGTGTTGAGGCTGAATAGTTCAGGTGTTCAGGGGAAAGAGTTTGCACTCTTATCAGCACATTGTTCTAGTACTGTAGAAGAAATTAAACTATATAAACATGAAGTTAGGAATACTTCAACCCTGTGTTGTAGGTGAGAAAATGCTTGGAGGAAAGGTGTCTTCTCCATAGAAATGCTCTGTAAAATGAGCTCTATTGCAAGAGAGTTCTGTGTTTAAAGACTTAATCCAAAGCAAAAATGAAATCTTGCTACAGAACACAGTAATAAATTGTAGTGTTCTGACTTTGAGAGGAGTGCCAGAGTGATGTGATCAATCTGGTTTTAAGAAACCACATATATAACACTGCTGCTCCCTTCACACCCCCCTCATATGCTCACTGATTTTAGCAAATTTAGTAAAAGATACATGACCCTACATTCTACTTTCATCCTTAGACCATTACAAGCTCAGTAATCAAAACAGAGTATTTGCAGTCTTAACTAGACACCAGGTATTAAATGTGAGACAGTTATCACTGAAGGAAGAGTTTGTGCAGTTTCAGCCCTGATACAAAAGAATGACTCTAGAAGCTGCTTTACGTCTTGTCTCTGTTGTATATTCTGGACTTTTGTTCCTTTTGTTTCAAAAAGCATAATGAAGCTTGTAAAAATACCCACACATTAGTTGAAGTATATTTTAACTGTGCTGATTGTTTGAAAATGTAAGTAATCCAATTCTTTATCTTGAGGAATCATGAGATTTGAAATACTGGGCTAAGAATTAAGAATCTTATCTACTGCTTGCAGTTTGATTTTTAAAAGCTAATATGAAAAATGTAGAACATGTTCCCAATACTATCTGCTTCAACCATTTTTTGCCTTGATAAAAATGCAGCTTCTTTGCGTTTTTCAGACCTTCTGCTCTGTTTCACCGATTTATAATTTAAAAAAAAAATTCTGAAGTTGTAATTCAAGGCAACAACTACTATGAAACTGGTTGGCTTACCATAAAATTACCCAGTGGTGGTGCATTGTGTCTTGGATAAAGGGTGAGACATGAGCTGTACATAGCATGTTAACTCTTTGGAATGGGACTAAATGCGAACAGTTTTTATTGATTGAAGTGTTTAGTCACTGTCATGATCCCTAATTTTCTGACTTGAAACCTTTTGTCTCCATAAGATGTGGAATGATGTGGGAAGACTAAGCTGCCTTGTGAAGTTACTTGGAAAAAAAAGCGAGTATGTTGTTCTCCACATATTAAGCTTATTCAAGTCAAAATCAACCTTCTTCGTTCTTTTACTGCTGTATGATTTTTGCTTGCTTGTAAAGGATACTCACTTAAAATCTGTGGATCCTTTCTGTTCAAAAGCCCACAAGGGTGTTCTAGTTTTACTCATTTTAAAAACAAGTCAACTTTTCTTTAAATATTTTGATTAAATGTTTTAAGACTTGAAGCAGTCATGTTAGAGAGACTTTTCAGCCAGTGTTACTTTTTAAATTCTAAGTGGATTTTCAGGTTGTGTTATTCACAAGGTTAACAACAGTATATGATTCTTGTTAGAAGGCTCAGTATATAAGCAGTTAAATTAACAGCTCAAGACACAACAAGTGATTTTATGTTCTGTGACTATTTTTAGAGCTTTGGTTATGTCAAGAAGGTAAGCACTTTGGAAAAATGCAGATTTTCTCTGGCTGATTGATTTTGGTTGTTTGGTGATGTTGCGGTTTTTTTTCTTCCTGTCTGAAACTTTGTTTCAGATAACTCAGGCAGTATGTCTGTATGTGTGCCTTGGTAAACTGATCATGAAGGTAGCAACTCAAAGGAAAATAAAGCTGATATTATCAGAGATCCTATTTAATGTAGCTTCATTCATTGCTTAAGAATGGTTTCTGTAGCTTGTCAAATCTTGTTTGTTCTTTCATCATACTTCTGTTTTTCAGTATAAAATGGAATAAAGATGATCCCTCAGTTTTGAGAAACAAATTTGGTTTGTGCGGGGTTTTTTACAGATGTGGATTTTTAAGTTTCTTTTAGAGAAGAGCAGCTTCTGCTGACTGGTTTCAGGTTATGCCTCCCACCAGTTTATTGTAACCAGTGACTTATCTCCAGTTATCTCTCTTGGTGTTACATGTGTATGTGGGGAGCCCGTGGTACAATGCTGATGCATCCCAAATCAGGTTTAGGAATGGAATTCCCCAATTTAGTGTTCCTACTGAAAAACTCCAAACCGTGTGCTGCTTTCTTATTGCGCTGCCCCTCCTTTCCTCTCCTCTGCGGTGGGATGGAGAGAAAAATTGGAAGCACAAAAGATAAAAATCATGGCTTGAGATAAGTTTACTGGAAACAGCAATGAAATAAGAAATCAAACAGTAGCAGCAATAATACTAATAACAAGAGCATGTGAGGGAGGTGACCGATTCACATGTGAGTGCTCCCCACACGGAGCCTGGCAAATACCTGACTGTCACCACACAATGCAATGCAGAAGGGATTCCTTTCCCTGTCCCCAGAATATGATGTGAGGCGGTATACAATAATCCCTAGGTCCTGGCTGTGCCCCCTCTTGTCTACTGTAAAAATTAACCCTGTCTGGCTGGAACCAGGGCATTATCCACACCTTAGTCTGTACCATTTGTCATGCCCAACTTCCGTGCCTTCCCACTGTATACATACATATATATACACATAAGCACAGGTATCATTTCAGTAGTCAATGACTGTCCCTCCAAGATGTCTGTTGAGTTCATTTAGTCTGTGGCTTTAAGTTCTTTACATCTGAGATGTCTTCCACTGCAGGAGGGCTGGTGTGCTGCTGGGTGGTTGCAGGCTGTACCAGGAGCTTATGACTGGTGTATCTGAAGCAGTCCATACTCATTGTTCATGGTAGTTATGATACTGCCACTGTATGCCATTCAGCAGTCAGTATTATAAAATTCACTGTTAGACTGTTCTTGCCCAAAAATCGAAGCCCCTTCAGGTACACATTGTGTTTCCCTGTCCCTCTGCATTACCCATCAACTGCACCCAGGTCCTCAAGCAAAAACAGTCTCACAGGCGGGTTTGCCTTTGCTTTATCCAAACTGATACTCCTGAGATGCACCATGGAGACTTGATCCCCTTCTGTGGTACATGGAAATTTTGATTAGGCAGGGCCAGCTCCATTGATGGAGCCTCTGGTGTTAACTAAACCAGGTGGCCTTTGCTAAGTGTAGATCCCTGTGTCTGAAGGTCCCACTACCTGTTGCTTTCAATGTGGTTTTTAACAGCCCATTTTACCGTTAAATTAGCTGAGAGGCTGGTACTTGATAGGGATGCACCCACAATCCTGTACTCTTTGGCCCAGGTGTCTGAGACTATTTTTGAAATGAGGCCTGTTGTCCCCCTCAGTTCTCTCAGTGGTGCCATGTTGCCACAGGACTTGCTTTTCAAGGCCCAGGATGGTGTTCCAGGCAGTGGTGTGAGGCACAGGGTACATCTCTGGCTATCCAGTGGTTGTTTCCCCAATGGTAAACATGTAGCACTTGCCTTGGTGGGTTTGAGGTAGTGTGGTGTAATCAGTCTGCCAGGCCTCCCTGTATTTATATTTCAACTGTAGTCCAGCATACCACAGCTTGGCCCGCTTGATTGCAGACCATGTTTTGTGGTTATGGATAACCTGGGACATACTGTCCATGGTTAAGTCTACCCCTTGATCACAAGCCCATCTGTATGTTACATCTCTTCCCTGATGACCTGAGGCATGATGGGCCCACTGAGCCAGAAATCATTCACCCTTATATTGCCAGTTCAGATCCCCCTGTCCATTGTTGCAGTGTTCTCTGGTAGCCTGACTCATGGATACATGTACATCTCCATGATTTATTTTTACAGCCAACTTCTCTACCCAGGCAGTGATGTCTTGCTACAATTCAGCAGTCTGAATGGGTTTCCCTCTGTGCTGCCTATTGACCTTTTTGTATCAGTCCAGCCACCCTCCCAGAGGATTTTCTGCCATCCATGAGTCACTGTAGAGGTGGAGCAGTGGCAATTTCTCTCTTTTAGTGATATTTAAAGCCAGCTGGATGGCTTTCAGCTTTGCACCCTGACGTGGACTACCTTGTCCCTCAATAGCTTCTGCCGCTCATTGTGTAGGATTTCATACAGCAGCTTTCCATTTTCGATTTATCCCTACAATATGGCAAGAACTGCCTGTAAAGAAAGTGTATTGCTTTTCATTTTCTGGTAGTTGATTATATGTTAGGGTTTTCTCAGCATGTCACCTTCTCCTCCTGTGATGATAGTCTGAAATTTTTGTTGTTGTGCCAGTTCATGCTGACTTCCAAGATCCTGGTGTGATTGGGGTTTCCTGTTTGAGCTTGCTGTGTGATAAATGCAACCTACCTGCTCCACATAGCACCAGTGGCATGATGTGCAGCAGGGCCTTTGCCTTCAAACATCCAGCCCAGCACTGGCAGGTGAGGTGCCAGAAGAAGCTGTGCTCCAGTGCTGGTCACTTCTGAGACAGCTCAAACCCTTTCATAAGCTGCAGGTATCTCTTTTTCAGCTGGGGTGTACAGGCCTGAGATCTTTTGTATCTCTGACTACAGAAATTCAGGGGCTATCCTTGAGTCTACCTGGGTATGTTTTGCCAGAGACTCCAGGAAGAATTGTTCTCCCTGGCTACAGTAAAAGCAAATTTTTCCCATCTTGTCCTTTCCTGACTGACCCAAGGGCTACTGCATGAGCAGTCTCCTGTTTAATTTGTTCAAAAACTTGTTGTTGTTCAGGACCCCGCTTGAAATAATTATTTTTCTGGTTCAGTTGATTGAGAGGACTTACCATCTGACTGTAATCTCGAATCTGCATCCTTTAGAAACCCACAGTACTTAGAAAAGTTTGTGTTTCCTTCTTGCTCCTTGGTGGGGACATAGCTGCTATTTTGTTGACCACATCCATTGGAATCTGGCAATGTCCATCTTGCTGTTTTTCTCTTAAAAGCTATTTTCCCAGATGTGTTCAGGTATAGTATTATTTAATAGTTCAAGTATGTAACTGGTACTTGAAAAGCTGTGTGGAAATTCTCTTACTGAAGTTTTTTGGTGCTGCAGAGAGGTGAGTAACTTCTTTGCAGGACAGAACAGTTAGCTTGATTTTCATATAGAAACAAAGTTGGAAAGTTTTGCAGTGTATATGTCTTTAATAAAATTAAAGAGAAACAAAATCATAGATAGCAACTTTGTCATCTGTCAAAGCAAAGCTCCATGAGTATTAAATATTGTTAGAACAGCAAGAATCTGCTGTAATGGTAATTTCACCTATACCATTTGTCTAATTGTTTGCTATTATTAGGGTATTAGCACTTTTTTATAAAAGACAGTTCTGCCATTAGATTTTTTGCAAGCTTAAAGTTGTAATTATTTCCATTTTTCAGTAACATAAAGTAAAATTACAGATTTTTTTTCTTTAAACATATGTTTATAGAGCATTATTGGTCTGAAATGGTACGTAAATTGTGATAGCATGGAGGGAAAATGTGCCACTGTGAGGGCGTGAATTGGAACTGGAGATACTTGAGACATTTCTGACTATGATTCATTATTTCTTTGTCTGGTTTGGAGAGCTTAGAGTGTGACTTTTGCCTTTGATCACATCTGTCTTGTATGTGCAAACATTTGAATAGCAAATTTGGTCTCTGACTAGATAATAGTTCTTTTTACTTCAATAGTAAATTTGGGCTAATTAAAGTAGTGATGTCAGTGGGCAACTCTGTCCATGGATCATGCAAGGCCAATACTTTTGAACTATTGGTTCCTACTGTGAAACCTTTAGAAACAAAGCACTTAGGAGACTGAATATATCTAGTCTGCATGGAGGTTGTGTTAAGCAATACAAGTTGGGCTTTCTTTTTCAGCAATATTGTTTTCTTTCCCTCCTTTTCATTTCAGTTTATGCTCTAAAAATATGGTTCATTGTATTTTCTCACCTCTTCATCCTTTCAGCTCCCAACAAGCCCTTTATAACCTCCTCTCCCCATTTCATTTTCTTCTGTTCTTTTTTGGTCTCCCCTTGAATTAAAGTAAACACTGCTGTTGTTTGCAAATCATGTACTGCTGAAGAATTGAAGAGGGCTTTTGCTCTGCTAGTTATAACTAAAGAAACATTAGTAGTGAGTTGAGAGTGGTCTGATGGTGACATGCTGCGAAGGTGTGCAGAACTTTCTGTCTCTGATGTGAGCAGTAGAGCATTCCTTGATCCACTGCTGGATTTCTAAAATGCTACCCTATTTTAATATGGAAGGCTTCTTGTTGCACTGTGTGAAAGTGATCACATTCAGGGCTTTAGCAGTCACCTCAGACTACATTTTTTAAAAACAGGCAACATAACTATAGCTGCAATGAGATAATCTAATACAGGCCTTACATCAATATGATTGCAACATAAAGACACTTATGTAAAATCAAGCTAAGCTGAATATGCTGCCATATTCAGTTAGTACTTCTAACCTTTCCTTTTGAAAACAGCGGTTGCTCCTTTCACTCCCTCTAGACCAAGGGAGTTAGCTATTAAAGTATATCTTCTTTGCCTGAAAAACCTTTCAATTTACTGACCTGACTTTGTACTTGAAAAGCACTGCCATAGGCTACACTTACTTTTCAATAAAATGCAGTCATTTACATGACAGGACTGTGTTTGCTGATACCCCAAAGGGCCAGTAATTCTGCAAAGGGCTAAAATATTCTGAAAGAGTTTTACTGGTAATTCAGTGCTTTTCAGCCAAGAGAGGGTACTGTATTCAATTTTTGAGATTGATCCACTGATTTGATTGTAGTTACTTTTTGAATCATTTGTATGCTTTGTTGTTTTTCTGCTCTTCTTCAAAACATACTTGCAAATTTTAGCATAGAGGTTTTGTGGAACTGAACAGAGATCAAACTCTTCACACTCTTAGCTTGGTGCTACACAGGGAGTCACAATAGCAAGGGAAAAGTCGCTAATGCACTTCACTTTGTGAAGTTCCTAGTTATAAGACCCTGGGCTTTGACTTCCACTAATTTTCCATTTCTGATTGCTGTGCTAAAGAGGACTTAACTTTCCAGGTGAGAACTAAGAGAAAAGGAGGAATATAAAGTTGCCTTTTTTCCTTTTTTTTTTTTTCTCTAGGTCACCCATGTTTTTTGTTCTGCAACCTTTTTGTACTTATTTCACCTAATGGTTAAATGCTGGTAGTCTTTTTCTCTCACAGCTAGTGGGCTTTGCAGCTGTTTTTCAGGCATCATAGTGCAAGTGGTGACGTTCAAAAGTCTGACTAGGAGCTAGTTACTGAAGAGCGTAAAGTAGAGAAAGTGAAAAGTAATCAGACTTGCAGTCTGAAGTAATGCAAAGAGGTGACATTACTGTTGGTTTGTGCTGGCATGACATTTGAGTCAGCGTATGATCAGTAAAATACTGATTTGTTTCCTGTGGATGGTTTTTATTTCCTCTTAATGTAGGGGTATTTTGGCTTAAATGTTTAACTTGGTCTATAAAGTTAAAATAGTTCTAAAAACATCTTCACTGATTGTTGCTGTTGACTTAATCCTCCTGTTTTTCTTATACATTCTTTAATTAGTGGAATTAATCTCCTCTGATTATGGTACTACCATTGCCTACAGTAATACCGTATTTTTAAACTGACTTCTCAGTTAAAGAAGTTCCTTCATCAAAATGATTAGTTAGAGTGATTTTCTAAAATCACTACCAGTAGCTCACACAATGGAGGGTGCTGAAATAAAGCAGTAGGTAGGTAGATGGCAAATACCTTTCTGAGAGGAATTTAATGTAGTGAAAATTATGATTCTTTAATCTCTAAAATACAGAGAAAGATGTATTAAGAGATTTCTGAATGTTTAATAATTATTTTCTTTCTGGTGGTATTATGACTATTATCTATGTTGCTCTGTAGCTTACATAAGCATTAGAAGACTAGAGTGTTGTTAAGTGTGAGATATGTCCTGGCCTTTCAGAAAAGGTTGAGGAGCCATTGAGAATTCTAAATCAGATCTGCTGAATTCTTGTAATAAGGTGCCAAAGACCCTTCACTTTTTTCTCTTCTCCATAGTATGAAGAATATTGTAACTCAATTTATATTTTTATTTTCTCTCAAGTCAAGAAACTTAATTAAGCAGCTTAAGCTCTACAAAGCCTGCAAATGAACTTTACTGATGTATTTTGTGATAGATACTTCTAACATAGCCTGCTGACTTGGTATATTCTTTAAAAGAATCATATATGACCCTGGTATAGTCAGTTCTCTGGGTCACACCAGAGTGCTTTCTATATTGTTTATATATGAAGGTGTTTCTGTCTAAGCCATCATTGCATTTTGAAACTGTCCATTAGTGCTCAGATCAGAAGTAGATGGACTACCTAGCTGTGACTAAAGGTAACCTTTTGATTTAGGACATGATTCTCCTGTTTCCATGTGCAGTGAATGTGTTCTTTGCTTCCAGGCTTAAGAGGTCACTATGCCCAGTAAACTGCCACAAATTCTCTCCCTTTGTGACAGCTCTACAGAAATGATGTCATGAGTTATTTGTAACCTGAGGAATTGCTGCTGCCAAAATTTCAGGGTTACTGTCTAAAGTTTTGTAATAAGGTGCATTGATAGCAAGTGTGAGCAGACTCAGTTTGAATACTTGCAAAACCAGCATGAATATTTGACCAAAATGGTCAAACTAGCAATTCAGAAGACAGATTTTCTTTGTTAGTCTACATCATCCTCTTTGCATTATTAGTTCATATGCCTGCAGTAGGCACAGCTTTGCAGCTCTATCTGTGCTTTCATTGTCAGATAACTGCTCACATGCTTGAGTTGCAGATTCTTTGGGTTAAAAGCACAAATTAATTTGCATTCTGGATATAATGGTGGTGAATGGGGAGGAGATGGAAGAAACCCAGAACGCAAAACTGATGAATCCTGCATGCTGAATAAACTGGATTTAGAGAGCCCATCTATCTACTATCAACTGAAATTGGCTTATATTGCTAGATTTTCTTCTGCTAACTTATTTCAAAAGCTTTCTAATTAACATGGTAATAGTGTGGTAAAAGCAAGATATGAGCAGTATAATTTTTAGGTAATAGTAATTTTATCATGTATTTGAAATATTGTTCCACTTATGTTCTTTCTTCTTTTTCCTCCCTTCATGCTCTTTATGCTCCACTATACAATTTTCAGTAATAGTTAGAAATAGTAATATGGGAATAATAACTTTGAACTGAAAGAGGATAGGTACAGATTAGATGTTAGGAAGAACTTTACTATGAGTGTGGTGTAACAGGTGGCTTTTGCTCAAAGATGTGGGTGCCCCATCCCTGGAAGTGTTCAAGGCCAGGTTGGATAGAGCCCTGAGTGATGTGGTCTAGTGGGAGGTGCCCCTGCCCATGGCAGGGGTTTGAAATTAGGTGTCCTTTTAGGTCCCTCCCAACCCAAATCATTGCAGTGAATACTGAAATACTAGCCTCTCTTAGCCTAGTGGTAACAAATATGTTGTTGATCTTTTTGTAATCCTCCTCAGAATTCATTTCAGCTTTACCTGAAAGCATCAGATCTTTCAGTATCTTATACTATGTTCTAATGGAAGAACTCATGAGATGTGATCTTCCATGACTTTTTCATGCTTATAAATATTAGCTTTTTCCCCTGTCACTAATAGATGTTGGTCTTATCAGTACCTCCTTTTTTGTTGTTTCCTTACATTATTCTCTAAATATACTTGATGCAGAACCATCCAAATTATAACTAGATAACTATTTATTTTGTGTGGCTGGTAGGTGCTGACTGTAAAGCTAGTAAGGCAACTAGAATAGGTTACTTTTGGGTTTATACTAGACACTCTTCACTAATTGGAATTTCTTTCCTGCCAAACTGGGTTTGTGTGTCCTGTCGAAATTAAATATTAGTGAGACCTCTGGGCCATTGATAAACTTGGTTAAAATTGACCACTGAACGTAAACATTACCAGAGGAGGACAACAAACAGATGAACAGGCAGTATGATTGCATACATTTATATCTGTACTAAACCAGGCCAACAGCTGTAATGTTTCAAACAGCTTTCTTGTTGGAATTCAAAATAATGTTTGTTATCCTGTTCCTAACACATCTGAGGATGGCTGGTATTTCTTGTTCTCAGTTTGATTAAGTTAATAGTTGGTTTTCTGAAATCTTTAGCCCTTTTGTCTGCTTTTTGCTTTTAAGAATGGGTAATACTCTTGGTAAAAAAAAATGTTTGTAGACTGCCTTTTGCTGTCAGGCAAACTTTTGCTGCTATATAAACTCTGTTGTTCACAGAAGCATGTAATTGTTGGGGTTGGAAAAGACCTGTAAGAACTGAATTGAATTGAATCCAACTGTTAGGTTGAGACTGCCAAGTTCACCACTAAACTGTTCCCTCAAGCACCTCTAACAAGTCTTTTAAATACCTCTAGAGATGTTGACAATCGCTTCCTTGGGCAGCCTGTTTCAGTGCCTGGCCACCCTTTCAGTGAAGAGATTATGCCTTCTATCCACTCGGAACCTGGTGCAGCTTGAGGCTGTTTTCCTCTTGTCCTGTTGGTTGTTATTTGGGAGGCACACTCACCTCGCTGACAACCCCTGTTCCAAACCCCATGTTAACTGCTTTGCTATATCCTCACTTAAGCATTTATGTTCACTGTGCTGAATATATCTTATTTAGCAACTGAAATCTCTGACAACTTGTCATGAGTGAAAGGTCGCATTTCCTCCGTTTTTGCAAATAGGAAAAGATGTTAACTAGCAGAAGGATGTTGCAAGTTAGGGAAAATACAGTCATGATTGTTGCCTTAGTAACACTTCAGTAATTTGCTGGGTATCTCTCAGTACATGGAAACTCTCCTCTGTTAGATTTAAATGACAACTGTTTCTTCTTTGAAAACCTTATTATGAAAGTAAGAGTTTTATTAAATACATTATTTTTGACACAGGGTTTTAACATAATTGTTAATACCTCCTTCACGTTGTTTTTTCAGGAGATCTTTTGAGTGTATTGTTAGCTACCTTTAGTTTTTCCTTGATGAGGACTCTTTTGAAAATCTAGCCTTTGTGTGTGTAGTATTTTACAAATATCACTCATGGTAATATACTAAATTACTGAACACTGACATGCCATAGTAATGAACTTAAGTTTGAGTGCCTCAGCCCTGTACTGTTGTCTGTTACTTTATTGCTGCCCCACAAATTTCGCTTTTGTACTTACTTGAGCCTGTTTGAGCAACTGAAGCTATCCCTCAATTTATATGTATCTAATTAAACTTTCTGACATGGAAAGTTTGTAGCAAACTTCCCTTGTGCTAGTTTTAACCAAGGGCATGCCGTGATTTGTGTATAACCCTAATCCTTCACAGGTATTCCCTTTTTGTTTCTGACCAGGGGAGAACCTACTAGTACAGCACACTGTAGAGTGAGCCCAGCAACAGCTGGGGCCACATCTATCAGCAAATCCAGCCCTCCAACATGTTTTTAAGTGTTTCATGAGTAACAGGAGACAGAGACTCTTTTAGATGTCCTGGTGATTGTCATCTGAGTTGCTAAGAAAATAAAGAATATGCTTGGTCAAATGAACCCAAGTATTCCAGTAACCAAGCTTCTTTTAAATGTGGAAGCTGTGCTGTTTCTCTTTCTCTGGCCTTAAGCATGTGGGAAAGAAGATCATTTCTAAGTAAAGGGAAAAGGAAATTGTCTCATATTTATTAAATCCTTTTCCTATCGGAAGTATGCATCAGGATTATATGCTTGGCAAGCAAGAGTACATATTTTGGCACATTTTTCTCTTTGTAACTTTAGCAGTCTGCCAGCATTGGAGGCAACACTAGCAGCAGTCTGTGTCCCAGACAGTTTTGATTATAAATCCCAGTCTCTTCAGCAGGACAGAAAGCTCTATGGGGATGGGTACTGTTTGGTCTCCTTGGCTCCTTTCTCTTCCCTAATGCACTGGGGAAAGAGAGGGTAGGGGAGAAATGGAGAAGGCAAGGCTATTGTCATGCTTCTGTTAACCTCCTCTGCCTCCTAGTTAAATATCCTGTGCATAAATATCCTCTCTAAATTTGAGGACAGTCCAGGCTTGTTGTGATGGAACTGATGGTCTGCAGTCTAATTGTGTCTGAAAGATCTCCAACAAACCATTGTTTGAGTGCACCAACCCCCAGAATTACAAATGGCATTGCCCACACAGGCATTCCAGAAATTGTGGACACAGTCTTTTCTTGCTCATCAAATGCCAAGTTATTGGCTACATCTTTTTTAAAAGTTCTGCTGGGGCCAAACACAGTGTTGTGAACTTCAGTCCTCAGTCAGTGCTCAGACCTGTATTGCTAACTGTGGTACTTGAGGTGACAGAGGCTTCCCCATTTAAGGGGAAAAAGTAGCTGAGCATAGTTATGTTTTCTGTGAAGACTTTCTTTGAGAATGATGACCATGCTGCTGAAATAACTTAGATTTTTAAATGAAGTAAAACTGAAGGGTGAAGAGAGGGAAATGAGGAGACTAGATGCTCTTATATGGGAAAGATTCTGAGTGAAAGACTGGATGTTCAGCTATCCTGTGGTTTTCAAGAAGAATTTGGTACCTTTAGTGCTCATTTTTTTCAGATACCCAAATTGTTAATATAAACATGCTCAATAAGGTAGCTGAAGTGTTACTTTAATGGAGTTTGAGGGTTATGTCAACTTCTTGGTCTTCTAAATAATTTGAATAGAATACAGTTCTGAAATTTTACAGGAACATTCTGTCTACAAATTCATCTAATCATTATTCTGTGGAATGAGTATGGAGAGTAGCATATCATGGAATTTCATGTCCTTCCATCTTTCATCTTCAAGCAACTTTGAATGTATTTAAAACTTGCTTTGAAATGTGTAAAGCTTACATATTAAAATCTAGGATATTCCCGTTTAATATTAAAATACGTTTTTAGCAGATGGGAGAGGAATGTTTAAGGAATATTTTGAATAATTTTTGGATTGTAAACTGCTTTTATGGGACAGTTAAGTTATACATTTGGGTTTTGGTTAAAATGTGATTTTTTTCCAGAAAGATTTTTTCCAAGACAGACAGTTTTTTTCTAACACTATGGGAATTTTAAGTTAGCATCTTAACAAAAAAATGGAAGCTTATCTACTCACATTCTTTTTAACTTCACATAAGGTATATATTGTGGTCTGTTTTTATGGCATGTAAATTTCCTATTCACTTATGTGATTGTGTGAAATGCCTTACAAATTGTTGGTGCTGTTAGCTCAGTTTTGTCACACATCTGGTGGCCTGTGGTTTGATCTCAAATGTAGCTTTTTCTGTCTGTAACAAGGAAAGCTGAAGCGCAAAGAGTGAAAACTTTGGTTGCCGTGCATATAGAAGCTACTCTCTGTAATGCAAAGGAATTAGATTAACAAAACAAATCTTTTTTTCTTCAAGGGCAAACTCGGGTGCTGCCAATAAAAGGACTGTTGAAATAGCTGCAGTCTTCCAGAGTTTGCTTGTATCTGCCACATGTGAAGGGTTTGTATCTCTTTAGAATCAATGTATGGAAAGAGACTTTGTCATGAAGATAGAGGGTTGTTTTTTTTTTTAATTAACATGAAATCTGAAATTGAGTTCATGACATCACAAATGTGTCTAAGCTGTTTCCTGAAGACACTTTGCAAGACTAGATTTCTCTTTACAGAGATTCAAAAAGTGGATTCCTAAAGCCAATATCACAACTTGTAAAGACTGGTCTTTACCTCTAGGTATCTATCCTGAGTCGAGGATCCTGAATCTCATTTCTGACGACTTGTTATTTCACAAGAGATTGTAACCATAGGCAAGAAAAAATATTACAGTGTTGTTACTATTTGCCTTAATTGTATCATATAGCTCATTCATTGAGATGGTATTAATGAGCAGAAAATTGTTATTGTTGATTTGCCAGACTCAGTCTGTATTGTCTGTATAGCATGAAAACAAACAGAAACCTTTGATTACTTGTTATCATTCTTTTGGCAGCAGTTCTTCATTTAGGAAACTTTTGTCACTGTATGCATTTCTGTGTTCCCTCTTTCCCCTACCACATTAAGAGACCACTGCTTAAACTAACTTCCCAAGTCCGACGGAGAGATTGTCCCTTGTTTATGAACATTGGCTGTTTAAGTGGCTTTTCCCTATACACATACGTGAAATAGTTCATTTTAGATATCACCTGAGGAGACCCATATTAAACCAAAATTGTAGCGAGCAATTGTAGCCTTACTAGGTGGTGCCTAACATTCTTCTTTCAGGTATGAAACTGCTGTTCATTCAATTTGTTAAAAAATAACTGGGTTAGGAACAGGCACACTTGATGTGCACTGCAATGAAAAGTTGAATGAAAGAGCATTGTAAATGATTTTTTTGTTAGGAGTACCAAATAGGGCAAGATTTAACTGGATGGATACCATAATTTTAAAAATGGTGCATCTTATCTGCCAATTCAATCATGCACGTGTTTGGTATTCCTCAGTGAGGGTAACAATGCTTATTGCTTTACTAAGACACAAAATAACTCTTTTGAAATTGTTACTGAAAATACTTTATGCCTATGACATAGTTCTGGCTAAGCTGCAAAGCTCTTAATGACTGACACATTGTGGAGAATAGTGGAGAACAGTTTTTAAACACTTAAAAAATGAGCTTATGGCTGAGAAGAACTGGCAAGTTGTAGACATTGCAGATATCAAGAGAAATGTTGAAGGGAAAATGCAGTTGTCATACAATAGTTTTTGAAATATATATGTATGCCCTGAGTGTAAAATGCAAGTAGCTGATGGCAACAGTTAAGTGTAGCTGTAAAGAAAGGGACAGCTGTAAAGGGATGAAGAATTTATAGTATAGCTTTGTAGTGTAATTGCAAGCTTAATGCAGAAGAATGTCTCCTGAGGCACTTCAGGAGGTTCAAGTGAAATAATTCACAGTGAATTTAGCAGTAGCTGGAAACAAACTAATTTCTTGTTTTGTTTCAGTAGTAGTAGCCTGTTTTCTTCCTCTGTCCACCCTCACTCCCCCACAGAATTAAGTTTAACTGAAATGTTTAATTTAAACCCCTGTGGGGGCTGATTGGAATGATTATACAAAAGTTTGCCAAACAGCTGGGATTTTTTAACCAAAAGTTAACGTTGGGGGCAAAGTCATAGTTTTAATGTTTTTGGAAGGAGGAGGTATAAACAAAATTTGCCTTTGTTACATGCTTTGCTTAACAGTTTTTGTCCCTGAATTGATCTGTAGGTGGTGGGGCTGATAAGGGCAGCAAAACCTCAGTCTGAAACCAAAGGATGAGATTATCTGGGTGGAGGCTCTGTTTTGTCTGCTTTGGCACAAAGGCTGCATGAATGGCTCAGAGTGCTGATACTGAGCGTGGTCTGCAGCCTTTTCCTCTGCCTCCTGCTCTGTCCTGTCCTGCCATTTATTATGGTGAGGGAGGGTAAGACAACTGCATGTCGTTGCAATAGGTCTCTGTTGTGAAAAGCAGAGGCAAGCTAGAGCAAAGCTTAATTCCTGCAGTGCCCATAGCTCTGTTTCTGTTCTGGGTGATGGTGGTCCGATTTCTGGGAGGCTGTCAAAGTTTGGTGATTCGGACAGAGAGAAGTCAAGAGCACAGTCACAGTAGTGAGGCTGGGGATGTCACTGGGACTCCTAAGCTCTGGAAAAAAAGATGAAAGTTGGAGCTGGTAGTGTTGCTGCAGCAAAAGTGAATTTAACTGGGAAAAGCTAACTTTGTCAGTACTGCTGGGAAGCCTTGAATTTGTGCTGCCCTGTCCCTAAACTTTCAAGTGAATGGTGTTACTCAGTCACATGACTGGTGCCTCTTAACAGAATAGAGCAAAACTAAATATCAGCTCTGCTTAAAAGTGTCTTTGCGATTTGCTTTTGAAAATGCATTCATAATAAGTGATACCATGCATCTCATCTGATAGCTTTTCTTTAAAATAAGCTCCCTTTTGATTCATTTGCTTATTGGGATGTTAGAAATAGGCTAAAGCATTGAAGGAACCTTGAAAAGCTTTACTGTTTCAATAATGTGTACAAAACTTAAAGCTAAGGTAATTTGAGAAATGCAGTGCTTGACCTATGATACTGCTCTAGTTTGCTGTTGGAATTGGAGGAACTAGCCAAACCAGTCAATCCACTGTGTAGAAAACAGTATTCTGGAAAAAGACCTTAAACAAATTCTTTATAAATCAAATAAATATGTTAACTACCATGAAAGCCTTCAGTTTCTCAAAAACATGTCCATGTGGAGTAACCAGTCTAATACTGGAATAAAGATGGTTGTGTTATGGCAATAGAAGCCTTTTTACTGCTAATGATTTCACTTGTCAAATTTGATCTAATATTTTTGAAGGTATGAAGTGTTCACCTGTAAGACTCTTTTCTACTTATTCTATAGTACAACCATTTGAAGAGAATTTATCATTAATATTCGTTGTACCTGACGCATTACTTGGATGCCAGTCTTGGGCTTGCCCTGACAACGAGTTCTGAGATGATTAAATGTGCCTGCTATACCTTTTAATGCAGATAATGTCATGGAAAGATATTTCTCAGTTTCTGCAATACAGTATACTTCATACTGGAACTGGTTATAATTTTATATTATATTCCAAATTGTTCATAGCTCTTTAGTGCTGTCCTAAAGTAGCACTGCTGTTAAAGTGATAGTAAACTTCATTGCCCTTGGATTTCAGACTAAAATTCTTGTTTGCTGAGAATCCAGGAGTTGTAGTTCATGAGTGGAAATGCTGAATACAGTGGATCCACGTGGATTTGTTGTCATCTCAGGATGATGCTGTAATGTCCCTATGGCTAGTGGTGATTCAGGTGACCATGTTTGCCATTGTGATAATTAATTATCAATATCATTGATATTGATAATTAATTTGGAAGGGGACCCACTTCTAGGCTGCCAGAAGATACATTTACTGTAGTTGTGGGTTGTCTGGGACCACATTCTTGCTCAGCAGGTGAAGTGGACTCAATTAGGCAGGCTTTTGTAAGTCTTCTTTATATAAATGTATTTGTCTTATCCTGAAGTCCCTAGAGACTTTTTGCAAAACAGCATTACATTTCAGACTTAGTTGTGAAACTGAAGACTCCTGTAAAAGTGACAACTGTCAGTTTCTGGGAATTTACAGATAACCTGTATTAAATATCTGTATAAAATGTGTATAGTGAGGGACACTGCCATCAGTGCTTTCAAGATAGGAAGCAGCTTGGAGATATCAGGGGCACAAAGTTAAAAAGTTAACAAGCAAACCAATGATCAAAACTCACTTTTCTTCTTAAGAGAATCTTGATAGCCTAATTTTGTGGATGAGATTGCTGGAGTGGATTTTTGTGTTGTTTTGTTTTGTTCAGAATTTACATCTATTAATTGACAAGTGGCAGAATTACGTTTTCAGTGCATGAGTCCCAAACGTGAGCGTTACTGAGTTAGAGATTCTAACCATGGCAGACTTGGTGTATTTGCTTACTGAGGCGCTGGTGTGTCTGACCTAAATGGGTGGTAAATTCCAGCTTTTGTTCTCAGCCTTTTTCTGAGTGCTCATCAGACTTTAATGCTGACCATGCATGAAAAATTGCCTCTTACCAACTACTTTAGAAAATTCAACAATAGTAAGCTTTGGAGCCTGAAGAAGTTTCCTGAAGGTATCAACTTGAGTTAGTTACTTAATTTTTTTGGGGTGGTTGTGGTGCTGCTCTATTGCTTTACCTCTTTGACAACTGAAAGTTGAAAGGTATAGTGATTTGAAGCTTAGAGGCAAAAGTAAGCAGGAGTTTTGCTATATTAATATTTTTTTGCTTGTAAAGAAATAACTCAAAGTATATAATTTTCATTTAACTGGAAGAAGTCATATTTCATGATAGCAAATACTTCTAGAGGCTAAATTAAATTTCTGTAAATGAAGAAATAGGCATGATGCTCTTCATACCTTTTTTTTTGTGTATATATACTAAGAAGGCTTTGATATAATGTGGGTTCCTTGTGGAAGTCACTTGTTAAACTTCATTGTAAAAGCAGTTGCATGCAAAGCAGATTTTCTTCTAGCAGCCTAAAATTCGCTTTGAGACCAAAAATACCTAAGTAGCTGCCTAATATATTGGCTCTTTTAATTAACTGGAGTGCATTATATTATGTGATTGAGTGTCCATGTGAACGATTAATTATACTCTGACTTGTAGGCAAATCTTACTGCAATAAAAAATAAATTACCTGTGATTTGTCTGGAAATCATTTCTGTCTGAGTTAAAGAAATACCTAATCTTTCTGTGTTGTGAGAACTGCAACGCTGGTTTGGTCAGGTAAATTGCAAAACACAGCGTAATGCAAATCAGAGCATTCCAAATTGTCAGCATATGCAGTACTTCCACAGTTTTTCTCCAGATAAATGTGTGAGGCTCTGGCAGGCTATACAGTGATGTCTGCCATGTCTCCCACATAGGTTGCCCTGTGGCATCCTACTACTGCCAAAAGAATGGGTGGGTGAGGCGTCTGTAGCTTGCCAGGGAACCTAATGCCTGAGTGCTCAAAGTAATGCTTCTTCAGTTGGGTTTCTTTTTAAACTTAGTTGTAGATTGTTTCTAGGTTTATCTGCATATCCTGATTGAAAATGTTAACACTGGAAATCGGGGCTTTTTTAACCACTACATTTTTAATTATGTCCTGTTTTTAAAATGGAAGAGATTGAGGGAACTGTAAGGCTGGATATTGTATAAGTGTTCTGCATACGGCACACAAAAGGGCAGGATTGAGGAGTTGCTCTGGTTAAAAAGAATTTTTACATATTCAATTTCAGCAATTATCTGTTGAAAATTCTTAAAAGGCTTTAGTATTTACAACAATCTGAAGTATTTTTTGACCAATCTATATTATAATAGAAATTTAAATCATGTCTCATATAGGAGGGTATTTCCTGAGGAATCCTTGGCTGGATGATAGAGGTAAGACTATAGTATACAGAATTACAAAATGGCTGGGGTTGGAAGGGACCTCTGGTGATTACATAGTCCGAGCCCCCTGCTATAGCAAGTTCACCTACAGCAGGTTGTACAGGATCATGGCTAGGCAGGTTTTGAATGTCTTCAGAGAAGGAGACTGCACAACCTTTCTGGGCAGCTTGTTCCAGTTGTCCATCAGCCTCACAGTAAAGAAGTTTTTCCTCATATTCAAATGGAACTTCCTGTGTTTGAGTTTGTGTCCGTTGTCCCTTGTCCTGTTGCTGGGCTTCACTGTAAAGAGTCTGGCCCCATCCTCTTGACACCTCTCCTTAAGATAATTGTGCACATTGATAAGATCACTTTGGTTGTCTCTAGGCCAAACAGTCACAACTCTGAGAGAGATGCTTCTGTCCCCTAATCAGCTTTGTAGCCCTCACTTTGACTTTCTCCAGTAGTTCCTTGTCCTTTTTGGACTGGGAAGCTCAGAACTCCAGATGTGGCCTCATTAAGGATGAGTAGAGGGACAGGATCACCTCCCCTGACCTGCTGGCAATGCTCTTCCTGATGCACCCCAGGATACCATTGGCCTTCTTGGCCACAAAGACACACTGCTGTTTCATGAACAGCTTGTTGCCCACCAAGGACCCCCAGGTCCTTCCTTGCAGAGCTGCTGCAGGTCAACTCCTAACTTGTACTGGTGCATGGGTTTATTCCGTGCTAGTCGTCGTTGAACTTCATTAGGTTTGTGTCTGCCCAGCTCTCTAGCCTGTCCAGATCTTGCTGTGCACGTGTTTAAAAGATGTGTGTACTCATGTCTAACTCTTCAGTCTTGTTGTAACTGCTAATACATAGCAACAATTCTTGGATTAGCAATGTCTTGATCTCTTACAGCTTATAGCTATTACTTACATTACTTGCAGGAGTTCCTTAACATGACACTGTGAGCAGGGCTCATTGAATGCATGCAGGTGTATTGGTCTGACTGCTCATTGGCAACTCCTGATTGTTGTACAGCCTGCAAGCTCACAAGCCTTAGTGTTCCTTCTACAGCTCCTACACTTGGCAACTGTGCTTTTGGTCTCTCAGCACAAACAGCTATGCTGCTTGTGTCAGATGTCCTGTGAGCTGGTATAATGATATTAAAATGACATCATCTTCCATGGGCACCTGATTTGGATGAGATAATATCACTGTCATTTAATATTAAATTTTGAAGTTTTAATTAGCCAACTGTCTGTGTGAGCATGTTTTGAGGTAAATACTAGAACTATTGCTTGAAGGCTTTCTTTTGTTTCTCCTGTGAAGCTAAGATGATGAAAGATTGTGAGACTTCTAGATTTAGCCTATGGAAAACCAGAGGAAAGCAACTTGTTTGTTCACAAACTTTCCAGCAGCTCTGTAATGGATCTCTCGTGGCTGATGCATGTGACTCTGTTGCTCGTAAATTGACCATGCTTGAGTGCACTGATGATAAAATAAATGAGTGGATTATTTTTCACAATAGGCTGTTATGACTGACAGTGATTAAATTATGAGAGAGTGCAGAACACATTCTTTGAGTGGCTAGAAAGAGTTGTCTGTTCAAAGCAGCAGAGAAAGTACATTGGGTTTCTGTGTTCCTATTCTGAAAGATTATGCATAAAGGAGATGCTGAGTGCTATGACAGCAATGTAAGTCAACAAAGTCCGAGTTTCAGTTTTGGTGAGTGTTAGGAGGTTTGAAGTTGTAGATATTAAAGACTTGGAATAGGTCTCCTGAAAATAAACTACACCTATTTCAAGACCTTTGCAAGTACCATTGAGAGGTTGTTTTGGTTTGTTGATCCTGTTGCCTTTTAGCGAAAGTGGTCCCAAAATCTTATTCATTTGTTGTATGAAAAAGACCAAACCACTTAACTTGTATTTTCTATAGTTAGTCCTGAAATGTATAATCATTCATTTTTATAACAGATCTTCTTAATTAAAGGATTTATAATTTCTTTCCACTGTAGTGTTACTATATAGTTCAGATTTTGTCATCCAGTGGTAGGGGAACTCTGACAGCTGTTGTAGCTTTTGCAGTATGACAAACAAATGAACATAATGTGTCTGTGTTTACAACGTGCTTTCCTTACTCTTACAGTAATATCAATTTTATTCATAAGTAATGTGATACAGAATATTTAGTAAGTCAAACATATTTAGAGACTTTAAGAATTGCCATTAATCACCTTAAATGTCTTGAGCTATTTTGATTTATGCTGCTCAGCATCTTGCCTTCCTCATGTTCCTGAGAAGCAGGGCACTCAGCAAAGTGCTGGAGTGGAGGGGCTGCCAACCTTATGTAGTGCTGTGTTGGAGTCGGTATCTTATGGTACTGAGGTGTCATGAACGGAGAAAGGCAGTACAATAAGGAGAGGAACACTCACCTAAATCTTTTCATCTAAATTTTTTTAATGTTACTGATAGATCTGATGGTTTAAAAATATATTTTGGTATCAATGTTGGGAAGGATTTAAATTGTATTGCATGCTGCCAGTAAAGATGGATTAATCTGGGTGGTCCCCTGCGCTATGCAGGGCACTAAGCCAGCTAGATTGTTGATTCATTTAGCTGTAACTATTTGATCTGCAAAAAAGTTTAATGGGTAGTGAGAGGTCAAGAAAATACAACTTTAAAATAATGGGTTGTTCGTGTTCGGTCATAAATTTGTGTAGTTGCACAGCTCCAATACAAAGGGAGTCACTTGTTTGAGGTCTTTTGGCAGGGTGGAACAACCATACACACTTGTGGACAAAGTTGTTAATTTGTTTCTAAGCTATTCAGCTGCAGAATTTATATGAAAAATTTCCTTGGAGGTCTCATGATCCTGAAGTAGCAAAATACGTTGGAGATGCATGTGAGAGTTGCATGAAGGGTACTAACTGGGATATCAGAGGTTATGGTTCCTTTGAAACTCCACCCTGTTCATTGAGACACTTTCAGAATAGAGATTTTGGTTCCATAATAGTTCAGTAATTATTTTTTGTCTAACATTTCACTCGCCAAGAGCGCATACATGATTTCAGGCATGGAAAGAAAACCCTGTGTTTAAGGAAAAATCTACAGTGCTGTTCAATTTATTAAACTTATCTAAGATATGAATAAAATAATGCATATTCTATTAAAGTTTGGGTTAAAACAATAGGGATATTTGGTAATGTATCCTGTAGGGATCAAAACTCGCTGTATCTTTTTTGGCACTGGTGTTACCTAGGTTAAAGCTAGGGAGGGTGGGTTATTTCATAGTAGTCATGCTTCTTGTTAATACTGGAAATAAATCTTTTGGCTCACAAAGAGTACCTGTGATTCAAGATTTCAGTCAAATTACTCTTACTTCTGCCTAGATTTAGTCTCAATGCCTGCTTGCTGATTACATATTTGTAGTTCACAAAGGTAAGGAACAGAGTTTAGTAAGAGAAATTTAATTCAACAGACTTTCTTTCCAATGGCCATATCTACACTATTTTGGGATGTTTTCAGAATGTGCTTATTCTGTGGTCAAAAATGGGACTGCAGCTGCTATTGATGTAGTTAAGTGAATCAGATGAGGTACCAAAAATGCTGCAGCTTGGGGTACCACCCCAAAATGTAATGGATGTACTTGAATTTTACATTCCTTCCTTTTTAACTACTGTTAGTTCCTGAAGTAGTTTGAGTGTATACAAATACTTGCTGCTTTGAGATAGTGGAGAAAAGCAGCTATGAGAACATACGTTTTCTAGAGATACATGATTTTTAAAAGGGAAAAGTTGGTTAAGAAATCCGTGGTTTTCAGTAGTATCAGTTTTTGTGATATGGTTAGATCAGCAAAAAAAGTATGTCAAGTATTGATGCTCTTTATTAGTTACCGATCTAAAGACAAGTTCATGTGCTGATGCATGTGTCCAAAATAGCACTGTGAATTGTGATGTCTTAAGCTGTATGTAGTTCTGTTTGGGAACTAAATGCTGCCTGTTAAGAATTGATGTGAATATAGATATTTGGACACAGAACTTAAATTCAGAAGAGGGATAGCTCAAACTTTGTTTGGATAAATTTGTACTGTTAAATAAACCCATTGCAAGCTTCTTCCATGCCTGGCAGAAGCTATGATACATCATCTTACTCTTCAAAACAGGGTGACAGAATGTTAGTGCTGTGGCAGAGCTGTAAAGGATGAATGGAATTTTGTGCTAGGTGTGCAAGAGATCAGGGAGTAGGAGCAGGGAAAAGGCCTTGCTGCTTTGTGTATTGTAGGTGACCATATGGGCTGACTGTGCATGTAATTGAGTATCACAACAGCAATGCCACATGTAAGGTTGCTGAAAAATCCATTCTAACAACTTTTGAATGAAATGGAGGCTTTTTGAGAAAAATAATGAAAATATCTGTGTGCAGGCATATGTACACAGTTTGACTGAGCAGTGAGTACTGCCTGTCAGAGGATGTATTCCTTAAGATAGTTTTATCATGAAATCAGTACAACCTGTGTGTTTAGACAATCCTGAGAAATAATGCAGGCTGTGCTGACCTTTTGACGTAACAAGTTTTTCACCCCCTTATTGACTGACTTGGTCAATGAATATTGGCTATAGGGCAACTCATTCAAGATTAGAATATGTAACATATTGGGATACTTTTTCTACTTGTTAAAGAAGTACAACTTTTCTGTTGCGGTACCTAGTCAGTTCTATCTCTGTTTAGAACATACCTAAAAGTTGGCATCTAACCTTGAGGGATTTTATTGCTTTGCCATACACAGAGCTCATGATTCCTGGTTAGTCTTTTCAGAAAAGACTCTCTGTATTCCTGAAAGATTAGACTGAATACTTTAGGAGGGCTTCACAGATGTCTCAAATAAAAACTTGAAACATCTTTACAAAGTGGCTTTATGGAGTATTACAGTCAGTTAATGAACATGAAGATTTTAACATTTTCAAACTAGTTGTCAGATCTCTTTGAATATCTATAATTAAAGAAGCCTAAAGAATTTTTAAAACATAGTAATACAAATTTCTTTACAAAAACCCCTATTTTTTTTCTCTAAAAAGCATTGAGAAATGTTAGGGTTTTTTTGTGAACTTAATTTTTAAATGTTAAAGACTTTTCTTGGATTATTCTCAAAGTGCTCAGAGCTAGAAGAAGAAAAACTTGCTCTAACAGAGCTTCTTAAAATTTGTTTGCATTCCTCTTATTCTTGCTGTGTTTCCTGAAGGGATTAAACACTAAGCAGAAGAAATATTGCACAGCTTCCATGAAACTTCGGTATTCTTTCTTTTTCTGCAGGCCCGTAATGCTAGGAATTAGTGAAAAGACAAATGGCATCTGTCCCTCTTACAGTTTTTCTTCTGATAATTGATTTTTGTTCCTGCTGGGTTTATTTTCATTTACTCAAGGATGTATTTATTTTCATATACTACAGGATTACTGTGGATTAGTTAGAGCCAATTCTCAAAGTAGTGTCATGGTCAAAATTGAGAGAAGAAAAGATTGTGAGTTTCTGCCACCTCTGCATGAGGTCTGCAAACAGTAAAACCTGCTCTGAGTTGAGTAATGAAGTATATATTTTTTTTGCTGAAACTTCATATTTATTCTTTGAACTGGAAAATTTACTCCTTAAATAAACACAGTCTTGAGCTAGAGTGAAGATGAGGGATATTCTTTGTCTACTGGGCGGATTGCAGCTCTCCGCGTACCCTGACGTGTGCCGAGATTAACGTAGCCTGTGCAGCACAGCATGCGCTTAAACCCTGGCTCAGATTGAGCAGTCATAAAATGGATTGGTGATTTAGGCTATTCATCCCAGCCATGACAGTTTAAAGGAGGTCGCTGACAACGTCAACAGAGCATACAATCCTTTTCTTCTACACAGGCTTTGCCTTGCGGTTTTTGTCAGGCAGAGTCAGAACTGTTTAGGCCTTCCACTTTCATCCCCATTAATCGGGGGCTGTTCCTTATGAAAGGAAGTCTAGTGTTAGTTTTTGATACCTGTAATCCCTTTAGTTAGGGAATGTGGAGGTCTTCGTAGGCTGTGGATCAAGAATATAATCCATGCTTTTCAGAACAAGCAGAAAAATCTGGTGATTTATAACATTCTCAGATTTTATCTCTTTATTTAAATAGTATTTCTGTTATTTCCCCAATTATTCGGGATGTTGAGAACACTCACTGGAATGTATGTTGTATTGTACAGAAGAAGAAAAACTGAAATCTCTTCAGCCTCCCAGGACATCTTTGTGATGTGTTGGCTATACTGGTTTCCAGTTGCTTTGGGCAGAAGGAAATTCCCAGTACTAGGTAGTAGTACAGTTCTCATTTAAAAATTAGCTACAGAAAAGCATTCACTATTTCTGGAGCTGTTTCATTCATATTATGTATTTGCCTGTGGCTTAATTTGTCATTAGTTGAATAGCTTTTAAGTACTACATTTGGATTTTTTTTTTGCCAAATAAAGAGATTCACATAATTTTGTGCACTGCTTAGTTTGCTTGTTCTTCTGTGGATATGATTTGGAAGAAAACTCCAGCTTGCATATTAAGTTGTTTATGTTACTTTTGTTCAGGTGGGTTGCTAAACTGTGTGGATGTAAGCCAGGCTCTTCATGTTGTTTGGCACCCTGGCTTTCTAGCAATGGTGATGGAATTAAGAGTGGAAGGCATAGTACTTAATTGATAGTCAGGAAGATTCTAAATAAGCAAGTAAGATTAAGTGAAGGTACCAGAGGGGAGGGAGAAGAAAAGAGGATGAAAGAGATGCTTGTATGTGAAACTAATATGAAGTAAGAAGGGTTTCAGCATGTTGGAAATGATGAAGACAACACATCGTAGCTTAAAAGAGTCTTGTTGCTATGTCTTGGGAATTTTAGGGGATCTGTTTCCCATTACAGGATTATGGAACCTTGTGCTCCAACATAGTTCTTTCTTCACTGTTTTCATCTAAATGTCTCTTGATTGTATAACTATATATATATATATTTAAAAGGCTTAACTGTTCATGTTAGCATTGAGTAACACCAGCTGGTAATACATTTTCAGAATAAGAATTATATAAATAACTTTCTTGAAATCTTTCTAGATTGTTTAGCATACTTTCTGTTTTACATGAAGTATTGTACAATGTTTTGTGTATTTCACATAAACTTTGTGGGACAAAAAATTATTTTGTCTCTTCAACAGTTTGAAACTTTTACTTGGAAGTCATACCAAAGATATTACTTATCTGTATATCTTAAAAAGAATGCCTTCAGTTTCATTCTCTGTTTCCCTTTTCCAGTAAGTTTAATATTTAAAATTTTTATCTCAAGTGTTACAGTGTATTCTGTAGACATGTGCAGTCTAAAATTCATTCTCCTTTGTTAAAGGAGACAATGAAACATTGTTTTAATTGGCTTGAGAAATGCTGCAATTATTCTTTGCGGAAAGAAGACTGCATATTCATTTTGCTTCAAGTATGGAATTGTTTCTGTGCAAATGTGGTCATGGTGATTAATGAAGTTGCAGGAAATCATGTGATGACAGCAGTACCTCATAAGAGGAATCCGCCAACATGGAATTCTTCGCTTGATGAGGATTTGGTTAATTTTTTACATAATTGTGGTAAAATCTAATTCTGTTGAATTGGAATGTATAGCTAATGTTGTTCCAGACTTTTAATTGGATGTCAGACTTTCAGTGATGTCATACAGCATGAATTAGTTTGGAATGTTCAACATGAAAACGTTATATCACTTGATGTGCATAAACTTTTAGCTTGTGTAATAGTTTTCAGTAGAAATTTAGCTGGGAATACTTTGGTTCTTGTTTATAATTTTAAAAGTAAAAAAGCTCATTTCATAACTTCTTGTGGGTTTCACAAGTCCCATGTAAACCAGTTCTGACACACTGTACATGTAGTAAAATTTTTGTGCATGTCTAGAGGACCTCATAATGTGAACAGGTCAAAAAGACTTGCCTCCACTATTTCTTTTCTGTATGAAGTTGAGAAGTAATTGCTATTGTCCAAGGAAAACTAAATTTCCCCTGTGAACCATCACCCTTATATTTTTGGAGATAAGTGACCTCTGAGTTTCAGCTAAAAATAATGAAAGACTATGATTTTGTCTCTTTACATGGAGCATCTAGGAGTACTTGATATCAATGTTTTAGAACAGAGGCCTTGAGAACTGTTTTTGTTTCAGTTTACCGCTGTCCTAGTGAGCGTGCCTTGTGTGTCACTTTCTCCTCATAGTGCTCAAGTTTCTCTATGTAAAAAATTGATTGCTAAAATCAGAAATATTTTATCTATGGGTCAGTTTCATAACTACCGCAAAACACTTTGCTCATCTCCAGATCAATATTTTACACAGGTGTTTGGAAAGTAAATGGGATATAATTCATGATCTGTTGCTCTGTAGGAACTGGTGAGCCCAAGATGTAGTTGAATAGTTGAGATAATGTGTAATCTTGGTGTTGAATGGAACTTAAGAACATGTAGATAAGCCAGAAAAACAAAAGTGAACTAATCAGAATTCTGTCATTTTATGGATTTGGAGATACAGTAACATAGTTTTTCCAGGAAGTACAACTTTTCACTTAGTTAATTAGACAATCCAAGCAAGCATTTGTGGCTTAAAAATAAATGCACAAAATAATTACAAGTGCAAAGGAAAGAGTTTCCTCTCTGTTTAAGTCTTAGAACAGAAGAACAAGTCCTGAAACTTGTCACGAAATTAATGTACAGAAATGAAGAATATACTGGAAGAATCTTAGAAGTGAGGGGTATATAGATACTAGATCTACAGCCTAGGACGTGAAGGACCAGCGCTTGGAGATCTTGTGGGCTTACCAGTCACCTCTATGGTATAATAGCCTGTACTGGAATTCTGGTGTCTTCCCACCCTGCCCCCCTCTCTGGCCTCACTGCAGCTTTTTGGCTATTAGACAATTCATTACCTTCTTTCCTGTTTTGTCTTCAGTGTCTGTTTCCTGCTTTTTCCTTCCCTCCCCCACCCCGTTTTTTAAAATCATGATTTTCTCTCCAGTGGTATCTTTACTTTGTTTCACTGCTATCTTGCTTTTTCGAAGTTTTGTCTTAATAAAAGGAAGAGAGCAAGAAAGAGTTGAGAGCTATAGCATCAGTCCTTCCCTTTCAGTGAGTTTTTGTATCAATTTGTTAGTGAATTTATTAAATGTTGATTTGTAAGGTATTTGTACAGTTTCCCAAAATTCACGTCTGTCACATGGATGTATTTCTCCCATATTAACACAGAGCCAGATACACATGTTTTCTACATGCTAGAAGTTTTCACTCAGTTTTGTTGAGGTCCTTATGTTTAGGCAGAATTCTGAGACTAGCACACCTCAGACTTCATCTGGACCAGAGCTCCAGTTCTTGATCTCTTGCATCTCAGTTTGGGAACTAATCAAGTACTCTTGATTTCTCAAAGAACATGGTGTCATTTTAAACAGGAGTGAGACTCTTGTTCTTTTTGTTGAGGGTGCTTTCTATTGCTTCCATACAGGACTCTGATCTTGCAAAAAAAGTAGTTGCTAACCAATATACAACCATGGTAAAAAAAAAAAATTGAAATTAGTTTGGTCTGTACGCTTCTACTAAATTGCACTTTCTCATTGCTTCGAAGTACTTAGGAATTAAATTCAGATATTATGGGGGAAATTCATGACTGTGAGCTCAAACATGATCTTGGATTTAAGAGTAAATGCGTAAGAAGCGTACCCATAGGGAACAGCAAGGTAAATATGCTTTCAATCATTTCTTCAGTTAGCACCTAAACTGATGAGTCCAAAAGGAGGCACAGAAGCCCCCAAGCCAATGCAGGCTGGGAATTTCACTCAAATAAGTCTTTCTGGAGTGGAGTTCATAATGTTGTGCTGTTTGTGTTGTGTAATAAAATTGTAAGATGATAAATTGTTGTCAGGTTGGATTTGTGTTTGCTTAGGACAGTTTCAAAGCTCTGAAACTCTTCTGGATGTATAGGATGAAAACTGAAAATATAGACAGAGAAGGCAGAATAAAGCTTCTACTTGGCCTTAAAGCTTACTGTGACATCACACCATCCCCATTTGTATGTGCTCATTAAAAAGCTTTCCTGCAATGGGTGAGGCTGCTTTGGTAAACTGTCATTTGTGATGTATATATTTATATGGAAATGTCATTAAATTCGTGATTTGGCAGGTCAGCGTTCTTTTTTCCTCGTCTACAGGACACTTTTGAATACTCCTCCCCACCTTGTTCTTGGTGTTCACAAATGAATTATTCTTTTAAATCTTTCTTATCTGTTGTCATTCCCTAACTCTCCAAAGAAAACTTTGTTTAAATAGTTACTCCCTTGGGACTTTCATGCATATCCTGTTATCTGTTTTATATTAGTCTTTCATGCTGGGAATGTCCTTCCAAAAAGCACAAAACAGCTAAAGCACTTAGATGACTAATAAACATGTTAAGTGCTGAAGTCCAGGCACAAAACCAGCATTATTAGCATTATCTTTTGCCTTTTTTCTCTGTTAAATTTGTTTCTGACCTCTACATTCAGAAATGAACTAGGCTCCTTTCACTTTGTCTCACCCAGAGATATTGCAGTGGTTGCAGTGTTGTCAGTTGTGAAGCCAGTGCCTTAAAAAGTAGGAAACTTTTAGAAAGTTCCTCATGTTTTCACTCCGCTAATCAAATACCAGCATTAGAAGAGCCCATGGGAGTGATGAAGTTTTGGCTGCCAGTTTTATTTGCTCAGCTAAGAGGCATCTCCACTGCTTTTTGTTGGTTGGGATTGGCAGAGTTAACTCCCACAGGAGCAGTAGATGCATACTTTTCAGAAAAGCAGTATTATCTGTAGTTTCAGTACTTGTTATATATTCAGTAAACATAAGTATGTAGGAAATAGTTTGCAGTGTTGTGCTTTACATATATTATTTGAGGTGCATTATAATTATTTGGAGTAGGTGGGAAACACTGAGCAAATTGGTTCTGCTTTTTCAAAGGAACACTTCTGTTCCAGTAGCACATGAAAGACTCAACTTGTGCTAGCTGCAAACATAAAAATTAGATAGCAAGACAAGGCATCTTACGTGGCTAACCTCTGAGGTTTGGTGAATGTGGGAGAGCAGTCAGGGAATATGGAATAGCATTTATTCATTGCAGCAGGAGCTAACAATTATCCTGGGTTTAACTATTTTATTTTTAATTTGGGGTGGTGGGTTTTGTTTTGTTTGGATTTTTTTTTTCATAAAATATGCTATACAATTAATAGCCTGGATTTGCTTACTTACATGTGTGTTAAGATCTCTGCAGGTCCTTGATGATTCACATACTGGTAGCAACTTACCCAGTCAAGACACAGCTGCAGCTTTCCTGCAGAAGTCCAAAAATACTTAACCATATAGCTTGAGACTTTGCATTTATTTGAAATTTGGTCTAAGCTTGTTTAATATTAATTACCGGAGATACCTTTTGATCGACTATTTGAAACTGAATTTATTATTGGTGGAATGTGTGGCAGTATCAATTTTTATATTTCAACTTGCATCCTGATTCAGGAAAACAGACATAAGAAAATAGTGGCAGGAGAAGATTCTACTCACATCACCTGCATAAAAGGCTTTATAATTTTATTGTCACTTTTTCCAACTCTTTTTTTTTTTCCTCAGTAATGGCAAACATCTACCAGTGTTGTTGAAGCAACTTGCCAAAGAGAACTGTGCCCTCTGTGGTGCTTATATTTGGCAATAGCAAAAATGAAGTGCCCTTTAAAGTGGAAATGTTGAACTGATGTGGCTGCCAGAAAAGGCACTTTTGTGGTTATGTTTACACCCTAAAGCTTTGTAAACATTTGTCTATTGTACTCTAGTCTTGTAGATGACAGAGCAAACTCAGTGCATTTGTCAGCTGGTTTTTGGCAATTGTTCCTAAGTTGGATGAGCTGAAATAAAAAGCTAGCAGGCATTTTGAATGTGATCTCATTAGTGTCCACATCTGTGTGACATTCAGCCTTGATGTGCTGGTGAAAAAAAGTTAATGGTTGTATCTGCTTATGAAAATTGCTTTTAAATGTGCTTGTACTGGTCTGTCACTACCAAAAGCACAGACTATATGCTTCTCATTTCTTTTTCTGACATTGAATCCTGGTATTGCAGAGACTTCTCTTTTACCATGCTGTTGTGCACTTCCTGAACATGCAAGAGGGTAATAATTCTCTATATGACTTCCATAGAAGAGGAAATGGATACTTGTCAAAACAATGATGTGCATCTGGAAAGCCAGTATTCAGGAACTTCATTACACTTGGGGGGGGGGGGCTTTGCAGTTTGCAGTATGAAAAATTCTCAGGTACTAGTACATTATTTTTCACCAGCTTGGCAAATGCTTGAATTAACTATGGTATTGTAAGTGCCTTGGAAGCATACTGTATGCAAGAGTGAACTTAATGTTGTCAGTATAAAAAGAACCTGTTTTTAATCTTGCTGATACATGATAAATAGAAAGAATTGTAGTTAAAAATGGAATTTTTTATTGTGGCATCTAAAAATCAATCATCTCCAAATCAAAACAAGGCAAATAATTAACAGAAATCAAATAGGGTTGTCATTGTCCACACCCCCCCACATCCCCCACAACCCTCCACAGTTTCTTTATTAAGAACTGGAAAAAATTACATGCTTGCCTGTGCTTCAGTGAAATTTTGTGACTGTCATAGAAACAGCCATTTGTCAAGGTGGCATAGAGTGGAAGGATAGGAATGGAGATTGAAGGGACAGCATTTCTTGGAACAAATGAATACTCACTGCTGCTTTTAATCTCTAAAACTTTGGTTATCATGAGGGGTTAATGTGAACAGTCAAAAACCCACTGTAAACTTGCAAAGTTGATTTTAAAAATATGGCAGAGATTTTTCTCAAAAACTATGCTGTTCTTAGTTTGTTGGACAGATAACAGGAAAACAGAGCTGTCTCTTGACCCATGTTCATTTTCTGTCTGCTGGAATGAATTTGGAACTAAATCCCGTTTTTCCACTTAAGCATGTCCTTCTCTAGCAGTGTCAGGGCCTGGGTGGGGTCACTTGTTCAATACAGCTTTTCAAAGCGACTCTTGAATTCTCATCAGATTACAACATTTTTTTTCAGTGCTGGGGAACAGCACAAAGCTATCCTGATAAACAGATTATATTTGTGCATATGTACTCTGGCAAAGGCAGATTTCTTGATTTAAACTAAGTTGCTTTTTGAGACTGATTTTTTGCCTTGATATAGCAGCGTATTTTCAGATTGAAAATACAAAAGGAAAAATTTATCTCTGGATGTGGCAGAGATAGCACCAAGAGAGCTGCAAGATGTATATTTGCTTAAATATAACTTCAAATACCAATGTGGACATGGCAACTTGGCTACATGTAGCAATTGAAAGGTATTTATGTTCTGATTTTCTTGGAAAGCTTTGGGGTTGAGCTTTACATGTTCTACAGGTGCTGTTGCACAGATGATGTAGGTTTCAATGAATTTCATGTAGTTTGGAAAACAGCACTTTTCAATATTATTTTCTATGTTTTATGACACATTTTTAGGCTGCTGCATAGTGTCAGGAGATACATTTTAACAAAATAGCATTGAAAGAATTCTCACTGGTTTTCATGTCTTGTATTACTTTTCCTTTCTGGAGAATTGCATTCCTTCAACTGACTTATCCATTAAAACTAAATCTTTAAAGTTGTATGTGGATTGCAGTAACCAAGTTATTCACCCGTCAAAATGGAGCTTGCCTGCAGCAGGTATTTTATGAAAAGTTGGGGCACTTGTGATAAGTAATAGGTATGTGTTGTGCTGCTTTAACAGGAAAACGGATTTTGAGAAATAGTCGTGTTCCAGGATGTTTACAAAGAATTGAGGTGACTTCCCTAGAGTTGCTTTACAGAATTTTGTCAGCATAATAGTTTTATTGTGAAAATACTCTATCTAGACTGCAATTTTAGACAGAAGTAGTTTTTTCTGCTACGTTTAATTTGCTGTCTATATTCCTGATTTTTTTTCTTTGTCTTCACAGTGATTTTCATAATTACGCTAGTACTTGTCTTAAATTATTGTTTCAGAACTACCTTGTAAATTCTCACCATCCTATATAGGAACTTGTCAGTTTTTCTGGTGAGTCCTGTGTATTCTGTGTATTGCAAGGAATGGTTACACAACTGTGATGATTTTCTCGCAGTACAAAAATCAGTTCTAGAAACTTCAATATCTAAATAAGGACAAGAATGTATTTGGGAGGGAAATATTGCAGGTTTACAAATTATCGAGTGTATGATGGCATGGATATAAACATGAAGGTTAATAAATACCTGTTATTTTTAATAGTGACTTCACTATCTAGATAAAAGGATGCTTATGAGTATAGGTTCTATTAGCTCAGGGGCTGCTAGCCACTGTGACGTGCCTGTAATTCCTTGGAAACTCGATTTGATAGACATAGAGTCCTTTGGGAAGACACCATTTTGTGTCATTTCTACTCTTGGAGATAAACTTAGAAGTTATGTGAATATGTGTATGTATTTAGACACACACACATATTCATGTACACAAGTAACTAATTTGTATTATCGTGCCATTGTAATTCACTGCCTGGCTCTGAAGTTACATTTACTGAAATATGTTAATACTTCTATGAAAGCATTCAATTACTTGTCATAATTTGGGAATTACACTTGAAATTGGGGTATTGCTGCTGTTTAAAGTTTGACCTTTGAAACGTGCTACTGACTTAAAGAGCTATTATGGCACCATCTGCTGACCAATACACAGACTGGCAATGTCAGCTCGCTCACCTGGTTACCTCCTTGAGAAGAAACTTCCAGTTTAGGAGGAGGCTGAAGCAGAATCATGAGGAGAAAGGGCAATTCTCTTAGTTGGCTTAATGTTTGGGAAAAAAATTTAGTAGAAGATATTATTACAAAGGCAAAAGTCTGAATCATGATACAGATTTAGTTGTCTACTCACCCGGATTATTGCGTAAGGCTCCTCCATGACCTATGAAGCTTTAAAATAAGGAATTTGAGGGGGGAGTTGCTACACGTGGCATAGGATTGTTCTTGGTAGTCTGTTTTTCAATGTGTTGCCTTCTAAGCCTACAAAGAAGAGCCGTGATAACATGAGATCAGGCCAGGCAGCTCTGGTGGTCTTGTCACAGCCTGGGAAACCAATGGACTCTGACAGGCTTCTGCCCTGTGACTACTGCAGAGACTCACAAAAAAAGCTGAGTCTTCAGTCTCTCTCTTCAGCCTCTGAAGTTAACCTTGATTTTTGTGCACAGTGATCATCAGGGAAGGAGCAAACTGGAGCAGTCCTTGTCACGTTCAGAGTGTAAATACTTAGGTTTGGGTTCAATCACTAGAGATCATTTTTGAATAACCTTTTAAAAATAGGTGATTGGATTTTGGATGTATAAAACGTGTACCCATTTCCTCTGGATTTTCTGTTGTGACTTTTTTAATCAAACTCATTAGTTTGCTAAACTTGATCTTTGACTTTTGTCTCATCTATTTCATTTTAGGAATGTGCTTAAAAATGAATGTAATCCAAATTATTTGATTCAGCTTTAAAAGTGTTTGTATGTATGTACACTTCTGGGTATTTATACATACAGAGAAGGATGGAAGTTCCTGTGGGGCTTTTTTGGGTTGATATTTGACTGCAGAACAATATTTAATTGGGAGCTATATGATGTAAATGTTGTATTGATCTAAGCCAGTTTTAGGGATTTTTAATTTTTTTAAGGATCTCAAAATTGAAAACTAAATGAACAACAATTTAGTTGTTAATGTATTCCTTGGTGTTCAGAGCATTCCATGTCTTTGCAATTGTGAAAATACATCTAAGTAATGATTAAAAGGAGAAATGGGATTTACGTTTTGCTTTGTTTGCTAATAGAATGTGTGCAGGTTGTATTGGCACCTTAAGCAAAACGGTGCTCCACAGAATCATGGAATACCATGAGTTTTCTTGTTTACATGCTGATGATAAAATACAAGTTTAAAAATTTAAATGAAATGTAAAAGAAGGTTATTTAGTACATTCAGACAGATTTGAAATATAAAATATCATACTCTACAGAAAAGAATTGGTTTATGCTTTTGAAAAAATCTAGTTGTAGTACTAAGTTGCTCAGGTATTACCTGCTGGTTAAACCAGATTCTTTTACATTCTAAAATTTGAATGACTGCTCTAGCTAGGATTTTAATTCTCTATGACTTTTTAAATTCTTTATGGCTTTTATCAAGAAATCTTACATGTCGAAAGCAGTAAGCATATTGTTCATAAATGATGTTTCCTAACCAAATTGGAAATGCAGAGCAGTCTTCTGCTGTGCTTCAGATCAATAATAGGACAAGAAGTAAACAACTTTATTTGGGAGCTTTTTTGCTTTGAGCAGTTGAAGTACAGATGACCTTGTTTCAGGTTTTCATGTATATTTTTTCAGATGTTAGAAATTTTCTTTGATATCTTTTTGGGTTTTTTATGTGTACCCCATGTGAGATAAATATTTATGAAGGTGCTGATTTTAAAAATAAATTATTAACACTATGGTGATCCAGAAAATTACATGACTTGGCTTTTAGTGCACTGAGCTGTAATTTATTTCAGTAGAAGTAGGTTGGTATTTTTCCTTTTGCTTCTATGACATGATGGTTTCTCTGTGAATCCTAGTAGACTGCTGGAGATACAACTATCAAAGCAATTTTTATTTCTTGAGTTTGCTATGAATTTCAGTGACAAACTGAAGAAAGAAGAAACAAGTTTAGGACTGCCTTTTTCTACTTTTGTATACTCAGAAAATAAGTAAAATGAGACCCAGAAATGTATGGAGAAAGGATGGGGATTTGTTCCTCTGTGCTGATATATAAGAAAATACTGCAACAGAAGCAGTGAATTAAAATGTGGATCATCATATAAAACTTCATTTCACTGCAGTTGGTTTTAGTTTAATGTTGTCTGTGCTTTTTGAGCTACACTTCTTTCTTTCCCTCTCTTTTTTCCTTTTTTTTTTTTTTTTTTGAACTTCATGTCGTACTATCTAGTTTATCTATGGTGGCAGGAATCCTTCTGGTAAGAATAATACATTTCAAGAATTTGTGCTAGAAACTGGAAGACATGTATCAACCAACTGACCAATCTATACATTTGAGAGGAAAGAGCATAAGGAAAGAATGTAACATCCTGTTCTGCTTTCAGCTATGAACTCTGGCCAGCAATAAGTTTCTTCTCATAGGAATAAAAAGAGAGAGGAAAGGATGAATGAAGGGGAGAGAGAATATCTGTTGTCTTCAGTTGCTTCCTGGTCAGCATCCTTGCTTGGGGAAGTTGGTAGACTTATGAACAGGGCAGGTCGTCTGCTTTCTGTAAAAGTGGAGCTTTTACAGAAGAAGCTTTTAAGAAACTCACCTTCTGTTCAGAAATTGTGAAGTGTTTTACAATACTTTTTGTCCTCCCACCTCCACATTGATCCTTGCTGTTCAGGTAGGCATTCAATCTTCATGAGCCAAGTTTTCTAGAGGATTACAAAAGATACATGTTATTACTTGGTGTTTAGTGTGCATGGGTTTAATGTCAATTACAAAATCTACCAAGATGTTTTTTTCTCTGTCAAACATTGGTAATCCTTTATTTGAGTATCACCCTAAGGTTCCTTCTCTTTTATCTAGTCTTGCTGCAAGGTTCTTATTCTCCTTTCTCAATTCAAAATGAAATACAGATTTAACATCACTTTGCAATACAAAAAAGGTAAGGAGAACTCTATCCTGCTTCAGTTGTTACAGAGTTTACAAAAGATTATAGGGCCAAAAATACGTAGTGTGCTCATGCTATGTAGTAAGAGCAAATGAGAGTTAACTTGGAGACAGGAAAGCGAGAACACATGCAGTTGAAGTTGAAAACACTAATTTTTAAATCTAATTTGATTTATTTCTTCTCAATCTCACTTCTGAGACATGTGCTGTCTGCTGCTTGTTTCCATTTTCTTTCTGGCACATCGTTGGCTGTTGGACCCAGGGTGGGATCATGTGAGGTCTTCCCTATAAGTGCAGGAGGGAATCAGGAAGAAGCCACTTTCAGAAAACCTGGTTTCTCGATTTGCTTGACTGCGGTGGAGGTCACATCAGAGGCTTTACAAAACTGCAAGAGCAGACTGATGGCAGAACTCCAGTGTTTTGTACCTCCCTATCTCTGTTTTTTCTGTGAAATTCAAATCTGGAAGATCTGATGGACCATTGAGATAGGGAATATGAGACCCAATTTTATGTTTCTCAAGGGATGCCTAATTCTTATACCAAAATGCAGCTCTGGGAAAATGAAATGTATAAGGCTCATGTGGTAGAGAAGGTGAGTATTTTGGGAAGACTGTAACACACTCTTGGTCAGTGCCCTTGTGTAGTAAACTCATCCACCTCGTCACAGTTCATTCAGAGGCTACTGGGAGTATAAAGAAATATACAGGCTCAGCAAAGAGGTGTGCTTTGTTTTGTAGGGTTCTTCTCTGTGTTTCTCTCCCTCTGCCCCCTGGGAAAGCACTGAAGTTACAGGCTTATATGAAGTTGAACTAATAAAAGAAATTATTCCTGCTGTGGGCATAAAATAAAGGCTTTAGGTGAACATGGACAGACCTATTCAGACAGCGGCTGTTACAAGTTTCCCTTGCTTCTGCCACTATCAAGCCAAGTTCTGCTTTTAACTATAACTTTGGTTATGAAAACCTTGACACTTGGAGATGCAGAACCTTTCTTGTTTCACATTGAGCAAGTTTGTATCACCCACTGCTATCCTGTCTACATTTAATCAGTTAAGATGTGTGACTTAGTTCCTTGAATCCTCAGTTTCTTTTATTATTATAACAATAGAATAGGGACATGTTTACAGGATGATTTATTTTGCTCAATTTGAAGGAATTTTCTGGAGATGTCTCCTTTTTGACTGTATAATCAAAACATGATATTAATTTTGACAGTAGTATGTGATGATTTTTTATTAATTTCTACTTGTATTACATGCATTTCTGCTTTTTCAGAAAAGAAAAAAATCCACTGCAAATATAGTGGTTTTCCTATAACTTCTTTGAAGATTTGTATATCAAGTTTTGTGAAGTTGTTTTAGCTATTTTCTGAGAAAAAATTGGTTCTTTCTGAGAAAAAAAAAGGGTTCTTTCTTAGAGATGTGTGAGGAAAATCACCACTATCTGTTAATTATGAAACCTCCCTTATGAATTTATTCAGCAGTGTGGATTGATATTCTCTGATCAGCAGAAGTTTTGATTTTTCTCTCAGGGAAAATTGAGTTTGGTGTTCTGTATATTGTTCATTTTTCATTTTGATAATAACAAATTACATTATTTTGTTAGTAAGGTAGATATGTACTATTAGGAAAGAACAGCAACCTTTCTGTGTAAGTCACAAAGTTGATAGAAAAATGTAATTTGACTAGTAGTAGCTTGAAAACTAGCATACTAATATATGGCTTTAAATAGAAAATTGTTTAATCTCAGCAGTCAGATGGAAACCTGCCTTTCAGAGGCCTGTTGCTTCTGAGAAAAATAGTACTTACATAACATTTAATACTCTATCACAACAAGCATTATTAATAGTATTAAAACTTGAAGGGTTTTATAAAAAGTGGTAGAAATGGCTACAGAACTGTAATATTTAAGCTTAAAACGTACTCAGAAGTCTAGTGTAGCAGTACTGACTTTTAATTTAACTCCCCATTGGGGAATGCTTTGGTTTTAGATAGTGAAATGGTAAGTGAGGAGCAAAAAACCCACACACAACAGGTATCTACTTTGGTCTCAAGATGCTTAATATGAATTTGTCTGTAGATAGTTCAAGGCTCCTAGGTCTAGGCTTCTTAGTAAGATACCTATCAAGATTGTTTCCTTTGGCTTAATATTTTTCATCTCTGGCCAGAATAACTTCTCTTGTATATTTAAGCATCTATTTTTTAGGCATTCCTTATTTTTTATTTCTCCTTGGGAATGTCTTAGTTTAACCATTTCTGACTGCCTGTGGAAGTGCTTTGGAAATGTGGAGACAGTGTTGCTGCTGTCTTGTGACCTAAACTAGTTCCCAGCTGGCTTCAAGTGCAGGTCAAAGTGCTGTGCAAGTTAATTGCATCAAGCCTGAACTAGATAACCCCCCTGACTCCTTTTTGGGCAGGGATGGGGGCAGCTGCTGTTGAGTTCAGCAAGAGTCCTGAACTAAGAGCCTCTGACTCTTATGGCACACAGTGATGATAATCAATTATAATGGAGAGGGTCCCATGTATATAAAGATATTAATGTAACTAACTTTGTGAACTTCAGGCCAGACAAACAGTTTAAAACTAATTGTTTTCAGGAAGCTGGAAGTAAATACCAGTGACGTCCAATAAAATCTAACCATTATAAACTTTTGTTGGACCTTTGTGTGCTTATTTTTGTTGGCTCCCTTCAATAAATCGAAAAAAATAGTTAAATTACATTTAAAAGAAACACGGCAAAATCAGTGACACACAGATAACAACATTTGTTTATTCTAGTTAATATTTTCCAGTAAATACCAATAATTTTATGATGAAAGATTATTATTGTATATCCTTTTGCTACAGTATTCTTATTTGTCTTTAATTTCACTGAAGGAAGAGTAGTCAGAAGTGATGAGAATATCAGTTATATATGATTTTATGTTGATTGGTATGAACTCCTTATGAAGAACCCAATCTTGCCTTAATTTAAAAAAAAAATAATGTTCCCTAGCATGATTAGCAATTTCAACAGTATCATTGACTAAAATTGCCAATTTTTCATACTCAATATCATAGCCACCATCCTTTTGTCCTATTCTTTGATAATCTTGTTCTTTCACCTCCAATAATTTCTTTTTAATTGGTAAGTGTCATCGAAGAGTAGGGGAGTTGTATCTACCAGTTTTACTAGAGAAGGTGGATACTCTTCTGAAATTTTGGTTTCTAGATCAACCAAGGAGCTCAGTAGAAAAAGAACTGAAGTTATTTGTGAAATAATCTTGGCCAATAACATAAGGAGTAACTTAAAATAAACGCCTTTTAGTAAGCATGCTAACAATTCTGTCAAGGAGAAGGAAACTGTAGATCTTCTATCTGCAGAGCACTAAGTTTTGGCTTACTTTTACTTGTGAACTGAGAATTTAAAAAGAAGTATTTCTTTAACTCTTGTGGGCTTAATAATCTACAAGAGTTTCTAAATTACTGGAAATTACTGCAAATAATTAGTCAGTAAAAGTAGTGGTGCTACTTAAAACTATTTTTATTGTTGCTTCTTGTAGTGTCAGTTGTGATAATGACAACTGAAGTTGGTTCAGAGACTGAAGTAAAGAAAGATTCTGAGCAGCTGGGACCAGACAAAGCCAAGGACAAGCCTGCAGAAGCATCAGAAACGCCAGGAAATCAAAAGTCCAGGGAAACAGTCCCTGGAGAAGCTCAAGATTCTTCTGTCCCAGCACCAACTAGCCAAAGTAGTCCAAGTAGCCCGAAGAAGGAAAAATCTTCACTTGAAAGCAAGGGAATTTCTCGTTTCCTTCCCCCTTGGCTTAAGAAACAAAAATCATACACCTTGGCAGAGCCCAAAGATGAGCCCAAGAAAAGAACCACAGGGGAAGAAGCAGTTAAAGAAAGTGAAAGCCAGACACCAGAAGGGATGGCTCAGCAAAGCAAGAGCTTGGAAGAAGCAGCTGAAAACCGGCAGAATGCTAAAGCAGATGACAAAGAAAAACACTCCGTTAGTAGTGCTGAAACACAGGTATGTGTGGGAAGGCTCATAGATACTCTGGAGTTATTTTAATGAAAGCTGATTCATTAATTATGTAATTCATGTAAAGCTTTATTGGGATCATACTGGGGGAAAATTGACAGCTATTCCAGTTGCTAGGCTCCAGTCTTGACTTTTTGTGAAGTTGCATGTCAGTTCTTAACATTCAGACTTCATATTCTAGGGTGGCAAAGGCACACAGAAAATGTTTTGTTTGAGGAAGGGCTGAGACTGTTGGCACTGGTCAGCCTGGGGAAGAGAAGGATGAGGGGGAATCTTATCAATGTGTATTGATACCTGAATGGATGGGATGAAAAGGAGCCAGACTCTTCTCAGTGGTATGCAGTTAGATGACAGAAGGCAATGGACCCAAATAAAAACTATGAAATTATATTTCAAATCACAAGAAAATATTTTTTACTCTGATGGTGATAGGACCTCTCATTGGTAAGGAACATAGCCAGGTGATGGTGCAGATGATAGGCCTCCCAGGGGTGGGAAAGGGTTGAGTCAGACACTGAAACAGGTTGACCAGGCATGTTGTGGAGCCTTTCCCTATGAAGATGCTCAAAACTCAACTGGATATGGTCCTGGGCAAACTGCTCTGTGTGGCCCTAGAGGCATTGGACTAGGTTCTAACAGATCCCTTCCAACCTCAACTTCAACAGTATTCTGTGATACTGTATCACTTGTCTTTCATAAACACTGGGTTTTAGTTTAGTATAATTCCTGGAGCTTCTCAGTAAATTTGTTTCTCTTAGGAAGAAATCCAATAAAACATACTAAAAAAATACTCCTTGAAAGGAAAGGGAAATAAGGCACCTTCTGTGGTTTGAGATCAAGAATATCTGGTCCCCAAAAAAAGACCTTAATGCTTATGCTGGTTATTGTGCTTCCAGTATGTGCATAACTTTAATGAAAGCCTAATGTCTTATTAGTAACTTATAAAAGGAATGAACAAGTTAAAAATATCCTCCTTTCTGAGTTTAACTTTATTTTATATAGCCTTCCAAAGAAGATGGTAAAGAAAAAGAAGTAGAGGAAGTTGCAGAGAAAAAGGAAGAAAAACAAGAAGAAAAAGAAAAAAGGGAGACAAAAGAAGTGCAGACAACTGAAATTAAAACAGATAACATTCCTCAGAAGTCTCCCAAGAAAATCAAAACTGTGCAGTGTAAGGTGATGCTTCTGGATGGTACAGAATACAGCTGTGACCTAGAGGTAAGACATCAAGTATTTATATAAAGAGCTTATTCTTTAAAGAAAATTCACTTTCATTGTACTGAGTGTTTAATGCTATCAGTAGGAGTCAGTTAAAATTTCAGTTTAAAATTACATCTTTAAAACCATATCAGTTTAGTCTTAAAAATCCCTCTGAGGTACACTAGCTGATCATTTGACAGCTCAATTTTGATTTTTGAGGTTTTCATGAAGGTAGTATGACATGTACTAATAAAGTTTTCTTGAGTTCATTAATTATTTTACAGTTATCTCAGCTGGAGATAAACTTTAAACTTTTGAAACTTTAAAAGATGTTTTCCTCAACAATTCTGTGACAGGTATAAAACACATTTATATTTAAAATTATGTTCTAGTTCCAGATTTTCATGGTTGAGTGGATTGCTTGTTTACAATTGTAAATCTCTGGGTTATATATTGTGTGTTTATATCTGTTAAGTCTGATTTAAGATCACTAACAGAAACAGGGATTTTGGGCTAGATGGAAATAATTTCCTGGGTTTCATGACTTTAATATCCTTTGACTATATGTGTGTGTCCAAGTTCTAAGTCAAATAGTAGTTTTTCAATATTTTAGACCAAGATTTAATTGTGAAACATGCAATTATGTGAAAGGAGGGAAAAAGTTGTTTTCAATCCTATTTTAGTGAAATAAACTTTGGTTTGAATAATTAGGAGAATATTTTTATGTGTAGGCAGTAAGTAGTTCTTACCAGCAGATTACTTCAGGCTAGTAGTGTTTCCCAAGAGGTGTCAGTCACTTCAGTACAAAGGTGCTCTCTATTTTGAGTTGTAATCACTTTTGCCAGCGGAAGATGCAACACTGGCTATTATAAACTGCATGGTACCTCCAGGCACACTTTGTGAAGTGTGGAATTGTTTTAACTAGAAACTCTATTTCATGCTGGCATGATGGATAGCCCAGAAATAAGTTCATTTATTTAATACTGGGATATGATGACCCTTTGGAAAAAAAGTGTTCCTTGTAGGACAGTTGTTATTTGGATACTAGACTTTTCAGCCAGTCACCTATAAGACACATTAAAATTTGCTTAGCTCTATTTTTTAATGCCAGTAAACCTTGCAAGCCCTTGAAAACTGTGTTCCTAGTACCTGAAGACTTCAGCTTTGAGTCTCAAAGGTTGTGTAGATGATATTCTCAAAAGTTCTTCCATCTAGTTGCACCAAAGGCAGATTCTAATAATGATGCTTGGTTCCCTTGCACAGCTGCATCTCAGTCATAAAAGACCATTCGCTTTTCAGCAGTTGTTTTTGCAGGACAGGAGCTCTCAGCTGCTCTTTTGTTCAATTATTTGTAAAGTGTTGGGGAAATGAGGAGTCTAGTGTATTTAACAGCTGGGAAATTCTGTGTGTTTTTTCTGATGCTTCACTTTTTGTTCCTTTCAGTTGTAGTCATTTCTCTTTGTGAAATGTGTCTCCTTGCTAGTCATACGAGATGGCTGTAAAGGTGATGAGAAGCTTCTGTGGCCAGAGAAGTTGCTAGATTAGAGTATCATAATTCATGGGTTCAGTAAGCTACAGATGTGACCAAGCAACATGGTATGATTCAGCATATTCTGCAAATTGGTACTACTTAATGCAGCATCCACAGCAAGTGAGTGTTAAAACCACAATTGTTGCTAGTTACGTACAGAATTAGTATTTTTTGTAGAAGGTTATAGGTTTTCTTACTGAGGTCAACTCCTCCTTTACATTGCTGACCTGTAGTTTACACTAGAGCATCTGTTTGTTTGAAATGGGGGATAAAACAGTTGTCCTGGACCCCACTCATGAACATAAGGTGTACATCATTTTGCATGATGTAACCAACTGATTTGCTGTGATGCCCAGGCTGAATATGAGTTATGAGGAATGGTTAAAATCTTGTGCCTTTTCTAAAACTAGACATCTAGATATATCTTCCATATTGGTCTAAGGATGAAACACTGGGAATGTTATGGCATTTCCTAGACCTAGCCTATTGATGGAAAATATTCCCATTTTTGTCTAAGGTAAATTGTCCAATTTTTGATGTAGTACACACATAGTAAGTGTGGTAGTGCAGGCTGCTGCTTGAAGCCTTTTGTCTGCTCTTGTGCTGCTTTGTTTTCCCAGTGCCATCAGTCAGTCCCTATGCTGATTGTGGATTTCATTAGACATCTTGGTATTTTAGTTGCTTGTTGTGTACAAGTCCTTTTGCTGTGATATAATACTGGATGGATACTACTCACCTGTCATTCCAGATCTTGAGAAACCAATAGAGAAGGCTTAAAGAATACACCTGTTTTAAAGACTTCCAGAAGTTTCATCATAACTTCAATCTTATTTCATGCATTAATACAGTTGGCTTTTCAAACCCATTCTCTAATAAAACTCCTCCTATCAGCTAAGAAGTTCTCACTTGTTGTTAATCAATAAGAAATACTCTTTGGGAATGTTTTGGAATTTGATGGAAGTTTAAAAGTTTGTGTTTTGTAGTTGTTAGTACTACAAGCTTTCTAAGGCCTCCATTTTTAATTTTCTATTCTTGATGTTAAAACCAAACAATTTCAGTGTATATTTCTTAAGGTATGACATTTTAGTCCTACATGGATCTTTCCACACCATGTCAGATATAGACCACTTCACTATAAATTAGACTGACTGTAAAAAGCAATACCAAAGCCTTCATTACTTTTAGTTAAGTCTGCTTATTTTTTATGTTGTGGTTCCAGAAGAAAAAAAACCTATTGAAATAAATAAGAACATGAAAAATGTACTACAGAATAATTGCTCTCCACAGCACATTTTGTAGGGCTGTACATACTTAAGGCCTAAAGTTGCAGGGTGACTTTTTCTACTAAATTGGGTTTTAGTTTGGAGCAATTGTCATGATTTTATCATTCCTGGTGCCTCTTCCAATTTACTATGGACTATAGACCAACTTCTTCATATTTTAAATATGTATACTTGCTAATGGTGAAGTAAAACTGAAAAATACCTTGTTTTTGTTACTGTTATTATTTGACAGCTTTTGGGAGAATTGCCATTTTAAACCTTCATGATAATCAGTAATAAAATACACTGTTTATTGGGATCTTTTCTGTTTGAGTCACCATCTCATTCCTTTTTTCTTGTAGAACTGCATCAATTTATATTCACGTAAGTTAAAATGAGTGTGAAAGAAACAAAATATGACCCAGCAGTTTAGTGTCTGTTCAATTTTGCCATTGTTCATTCTTATTGTATGTGTCTTTATATAAGGCAATACCTGGCACCAGGCATAAAAGGAGAGAAAGCCATGATGCAGTAGCTTCAGTGTCAGCAAGGCTGATCAGGATTCTCAGCCATAACTAAATACTGAGACTTTTGTGGCCAGTTGGTAGATATAATTCTGTACTATAGTGATAGTAATCATAATATGAGGACTTGATACTTGAGTTCTGCTGTTATATACCTTAGATTCACTAGAATCTAAATAGAAAATCTTGAATTAGTAGTAATGCCCTATTTCTTTAAAAAAATAGTATTGATATGTTATTCTTAGTCTATAAGCTGTTTCAGTCAGAAAAACTTTACTCTTGCTGCTTGAGTATCTTTTGATCAGTAAATCAAGCAAAAGCTTGAAGATGCGATTTGGAAATTAATGGAAAAAGAGAGGGTTAGGTTAGGGAACATTTGAGTTAGGGAGACAAGTCCCTTGGGACCTTAGAGAATGCACCCACTAGTACTGAGTGAGCTCACTGGTGTTGTGTCAAGGGCAAACTTGACCATGTTGGAAACATCCCAGCAGTCAGGGGAACTTCTTGGGATTTGTTGGGGGGCATAAAAAGCAAATGTCATTCCTGTTTTCAAGAAACTTTTTTTTAATGCCATCTTAGGTACTTGAAAGTCATAGTTTTGTATATGGCCCTTTTAGCAATATGGTTAGTTCTCTCTTATTTTTGCTTGTAGGAAAAAACAGTTTCATAAAATCCTACTTGTTTATCACTGTTGTCTGAGTACCTGTTTTTCTCTAGTTTTTTTGTTGTTGTTTGGTGTGTGGTTTTTTTTGTTTCTTTACTTTGTTTGTGTGAGGATTTTTTTGGGATTTTGTTTTGTTTTGGGATTTTTTTGTGGTTTTGTTTTTGTTGTTTATTTTGTTTGGGGGGGTTGTTCATTTTGTTTGTGGGGTTTTTTTTGATGTTTGTTGGTTGTTTGTTTTTTGGGTTTTTTTTGAAGTAAGACAATAAATCCCTAAATAATTGAGAACTCTTAGGCTTGTTCCACACTTGTACAATTAGAAGACTGCACTTTGAGACTTTATACTGTCTTGCAGGACATTTGAGTTCAGGTATAATATCCCTAGCAGTTCCTATGAACAGCTTCTGAAATGGCAAGTCTCTTGTTAATGCTCATTGAATTCCACGATCTACCCCAGTTGTTTAGTCTGATACATATCTCTTTATTTCCTTCTATTTTCCCTTGTTTTAAAAAGTGGTCTTAATATAGATTCAGGTGTTAACTGTGAAGTTCTGACAGTCTTTTTATTTTAACATCCATGTTTTTCTCTGTCCATTTTGTTCATAATTTTTCCTGAGAGAACAGAATATCCACTGACAATAGTCTGTGTGCTTAGGAAGAAATGCCATTTCAGTAGACCAGAAACTGCTCTCTAAACTGCTGTCCACGTGATAGTTAGATTTCTATCCTGCTTACATTCCCTTTTGCTTTGTAAGCATAATTTAGTTCTAGACATATTTGTGACTGTGTTTTTTCAGCTCCAGTGATTTAAAACACTTCAACATACTTAATATTTTATAACATGATTTTGAATTTTGGAAATGGAAAGAATGAAACCTTGTTTCATATAATGTCTTGTACAAACCCCAGTTCTTTACAAACACACAACTACCCCCGTCCTGAAGCTGATTTTGTCCCTTATTTTGCAAAGTAACGTGTTTCATACAAATTAAATTAGATTAATTTCTCAGGGATGACTGGATATAGAAAGAATTCTTTCAGGCTTAAAAAAAAAGATATTTCAATTCAATAAGGTACTAGTGAGCTTTTATGGAATATGTAAAACAATTGTATTGGAAAGGAGGTTTCAGTTTTTGCTTAAGGTTGGTGTTTAACAAAAGAGTTCATCTGGAATTAGTTTTTTAAAAAATGTATTATCGCTGAGATGTAGACTAAGCAGCACAGGCTCTATCGAGTTTTTTTTGGACCAGGCTGTCCATGTTTCACTAAACATTTTTAGAAACTTAGTATTTACCAAGTGACCAGTGGATATCCTAATTGCTGTAAATTGATTTCAGCTATGTTCTGAATCGTTTGAGTTCTGTAGTGTGAAGCTGAGACAGGCAGAGGGATTAATTTAAGTGAATTGGCAAAGTCCTGTAATTGTAATGTGGCTGAAGCAAATTTGTGTGTGTTGACATATTTGTTTTCTGTCCTGGCTACCACAGGTTGATTTCTGTAATAATAATCTTTATATTTCCAAGGATCTTCTTGTCTTGGCAAGGCAAGATCCCTGCAAGGGAGAGGTTAATGCTACATGATTGTCAGCTGAAAAGGGCAGGAGTAGAAGTAGGTTTTGCATAAGGAAATCATATATCATGTTGCTCTTTTTCCTTCCCCTGGAACCTTCGGAAGGGAGTTGAATTTTTGGAGCAAATGTATTTGAGAAACTCTGAATATATATGTACTTATTTAAGAAAAATTTATAAACCAGCATAAATTGCAATCCAATTATAAACTTATTTATAGCACTAAAAATTTTGCATGGATGTAGATTTTGTTCTGACTGGAACTAGTTTAGTTTATTTTGGATGGATTAGGTACATGTGCAAACATAGCATCTATTATGTTAATAAAAAAGGGATTTATTGCAATTTAAAGACTAGTTAATATGAAATTGATGTAACTTCTGCATAATGAGGCATTTTTTTAGAATCTATATGTTGTATTCTTTCAGGCTTGAAAAAAGTATGTGTATCATGCAGGTTGCATTAAGAAGTACATCAGAGTGAACAAAAACTGATTTCTGTGACAAAACATTCTGAAAGTGAATTCCTGTGGTGAGTGGTACAGAGTAGAAATGGATGAGAGATGCTCAGTTGGAAAAAATACAGCTTTAAGATGCTGAGATAGTGTACTTGTGCATGAAATTATGGGGGGCAAAAGAACAGTTCACTCATGGTGAATTATCATGTTTTTAATGTGCTATAAAAACATCTTTGCAAAAGACTGTAATTTGATGCTATTTTTCCATAGTTCAGAATTTGTCATCAAATGTTGCTGCAGGAGTATAGGTACGTTTGAAGCCTTGTTTCTTTGCCACTTGTGTTTTGTATCTTGGTAATTACTTTGAGTTCTTTTTTGAAGCCCCTTAGTGTTGTTTGACAATGGAGTTATTTCTTCTGGCTTGTTTTTGCATGTCTTCCTCATTGCCCCAGGCAGCTTGATCTTTGGATTTCAGCATAAAGCAAATCTCAGCTATTTGTCTTTTTTGAGGTTACTTTGTAAATTAATTTATCACCTCTGAGAGTAATCTATTCTTGTGCCCTTAGAACTCTTTATTTTGCCTTAATCGATCTTCTGACTGGTGTCAACTTGCCACTTTGAACTTTAAGTCAATAATGCTTTATCTATGGAGTTGTTTGAACAGATATTTCGGCCTCTTTTGTGATTATTTTCCTTTTACTTCTCATCTGTCTTCATATTTTTATTACTTTTGTAGATGCAAATTTAAAGGGCCTGGTTTATAGTCTTTCTGAAGTATAGCTTCTCCAAATATCCTTGTCTGAATGCCAGTGCAGATACGCCTGAGGTCTGCCACTGTTGCCCAGAGAAGTCCGTGACATGACAGCATAATAAAGCCAAACCTTATGAACCAGGTGAAACCTCTTACTCAGTTCATTGTAGTCTGAAATTTTCGCTGTAGTGTTTTTGTGGGTTTTGATCTTTCCCAGAAGTGAACTGAAGTCAATTCACCAATGCAGAGATGCTGATTGTTATCTTGCATACTTGATAAAATGTGGTCTCTAAATAATTACTCTGCATCTTGGCTACTTGCTCTGGAGAATTAAAATCTTTGAGTGGGAGTAGTGTTATGAACATTTATACCAGCCATTCTTCAAACTTGCTTTTTATTGTTATTTTGAAACCTGTAAAGTTTCATAAGGCAGCAAAATATCCTCCATTAAAATGTTATATTTAATTACTTTAACTTTTAGTCCTTTAGTTCCTTAAGTCCATAGGCTCCATATTAATAAAATAGATTGATTTTTCTGTGGTTTGTTTGTCTGTGGCTTTAAAGGAATCTTCAGAAATAAATCACAAAATAATATTGCATGGTAGTACTATACTAAGCAGCATGAGTTACAGGTACACAATATGTGCATTCATAGAGCATGAGCAATTAATCTAATTTTTTTTTAATCTTAAAACTGTTGTAACTCTTAAAGATAACATCTACTTAGCCTCAGACTCTTCAGAGTAATATGTGAATGCCTGGAGAGGTGGAAAAAGGAATAAGCTATTGTTGAATAGTTCTGGAGGAGCATGACTTAAAAGAACATTCACAAGCTGTGAACTGTTAAAAAACTTTGAGTTACCTTTCGTTACTTTGAAGAGACTTAAAGGAATACCAGCCTGTAAGTTTAGCACAGAGACTTGTCAAGGTATTGGGGATGGAAGTTAATGAGTGGTGTTTGCCAAAAACTGTGACTGAACCTTCGTGCTTGCTTGAAATGACAGAACCATATTAAAGGATAAAAGAACCTAAGTTCATGATTCAATAGTGTAATATTTGAGATGTGCTGGGAGTTGAGTTTTAATAGCTTGAATGAGCAGACTGCTGAATGTTTAAGACTTAATTTTAAGGAGCAATTTTAATTTTTGTTTTTAACACAGTGCAAATGATGTAATTTTTACCTACTCCTTTCCTGATAAGTGAGATCTGTGGAAGGTGTAAGTTACTAATATTTTACTGTGAACTACATGTATCTCTTGCTTTCATGGGGGAAATAAACATACCTTTTTCCTTTCGTTCTGTGATTTTGTAGATAGTTGTGAGGAAATTCTGTCATTAAATTTGGGATCTGCAGTAAAGACTTGTTCAGATTTTCTGTTTTAAATATAAACTGTGGTTTAACAGAGAATTACACAGTTCAAAAAAACAAAAAGAAGTGCTAAGTGCATGATGATTACTAGTTAGAAGCAAATGAAGATCCTATTGGGTTTGTTTACAGCATTCAGTCAGTGGTCTAATTAAATATTTATGACAAAAGGCATTTAAAGGATGCCAGCACTGACCGTATTTTATGCACGTATGAACAAGTGAAATATATTGGATATGACACAGACTCTATGGTTACTTACAGTTTGCTAATACAAAGTAAAAATATGTTTGCTCAATGTGCAATTATGATCAGTCTTTAACCCTGAATTAAGAAAACTCTGAATGAAGTTGATATGGAGCAGATGTTTAATTGTAGTTGAGTTTTGATTTGCAAATCTTTTTTCTGACTGCTCAGATGCGCAGTCTAGGTTTATTCAAACACGAAGTGGCCTGTTTAAAGTATGACATCTTTTATTTAGAAAAAAGAGATGATGTTAAATTTGGCACATGCTTAAAATATTTGTCCAGATCCTCAGACACCATTGCAAGTAATGTTTATGTGTGAAGTCATCTCAGTCCGTGTGGATTTTCTGCCTTCGTCTGCAACGTTGAGCACAGACCCTCGCCAGGGCTCCTTTAGCCATTTTGTCTACGTTCTTTCCTGCTGCTCTTGCAGCTCCAAGGCACCACTCATGCCCTGGCTCTCTGTCTCTCTTTGCCATTCCAAGTTTGCAGCAGGAGTGAGCCCCTGTCTTCCCTTGATTCAGTTTTCCCTAGGGGTTCTTGCTTGTACAAAGCAGCCTGGTTTGCTGCAGCATCAGGAGCTGCCACTTCCCAGCTCTCCCTGCATGCAATACTAGCGTGGGCCAGGCATGAGAGCACTTTTCATGCATCACTGGCCAAGAGGCACAGCAGAACAATTTTTTGCAGCCAAAAAATATGCTTGTCATTGATACATATCATCCTTCTGAAAACAACCCAGGCTGTCACACATCTCCTCCTCTTTTGCGTGTGACCAGTACCAATCCTTATTCTTCACATCTCAGGAAACAGGGACTACCTGGCTCATATTCCTGCTTCTCCTTTCTGTGGCCTTGCCTTTGCCAGACTGCAAGAGATGTTTTGGTTTTTTAAGCAGAACTGAAGAATGCATCAGCCTGGTGATGGCTACAGAACTGCATTGTGTTAATGCTTGTGAGCATTAGCTCTTAAACAGATTCAGAAAAATTAAATGAAATTGAATCCTTTCTCCACCTGTAACCTTTGTAATATGTGTCTTTGAAGATGTTTTTGGTGCTGAGAAAACCCTGGCATTTCAGGCAAATACCAGTCTCATAGTGAACTCTTGGTGAGCACTGGGAATAGAATAGCTATGCTGTGTTACACGTGTAGCTATGCATGCTAAGCTGTGCCCATCCAGGAGGGCACCTCTCTGCAGGTTGGGTCCTGGGCCCATCCAGGAGATGGAGGGAGACATGGACATGCCTACAACACTGCAAAGGCAGGGACTGAAGGCCTCTGGCTGAGCTGTGGCATATCCCTGGGCCCTTGGCAAGGAGATGGTATGGGTCCTATGGGAGGCTGCTGAGGCCCATAAGCACCCCAGGACTTTGGCAGAAGTGGACTTGTACTGCTCATGTGCTTGCCTTTAGACATTTATGGTTAGCCACTTTGGAGATGGACTCTCATTCTTATGGAGTACTGTTGTTTTCAAATGTAATAAAATATTTTATTACATTTCTCCAAGGGAAACAACTCTGCCTATTTCTGAAAATGAGTACAAGAAGAAAAAAAAAATCCCCGGGGAAATAACAGGTATTGCACACCTCAAAATGTTTGCAGTCATTCAGTTGGGAGCATGTCCTGCATCACGATAAGGGTTTGATCTCTGAGTAGATATGTTGAGTTCTGCCATTCCTGGAAACACAGATAAACTGAATGAACACAGAAAACTTTAAAAACTGTACTTCACTTGTTTTTGTTGGGTTTTTTTGTTTTTTGTTTTTTAATTTCTTCAAATTGTTAAATTAGCTTGAGATGATCCACAACTCTCATACCCATCAGAAGGTATATGCCTCCTTCCCACACAGAGACAGCCCATGCCTAGGCTGGGATCAGATTACCTATTCGATCCTTTCTGCTAGTGCAGGGCTGGGAAGAAATGTAGAGATTTCTTCTGCATGTACTGCTAGAGAAAGGAGAAGGCAAGAATAAGACTAGGATAGACTGTTTCAGGTGAACGGGACCTCCAATGCTCATCGAGTTCAACTGCCTGAAGACACACCCTTAAGGGTGAGGAAGCACCCATGTCACAGGGGCTGACTAAAAGATAAAGCATGTCCCAATGACTCTTAAACACTGGCACACTTGGGGCATCAGCCACCTCTCTAGGAATCCTGTTACACAGGTTGATCACCCTCTCAGTAAAGAAATGCTTACTAATGTCATACCTAAGCCTCCCCTGTCACAGCTTTGAATTGTTCCCACAAGTCCCATCATTGATCCCAGGGAGAAGAGCTCATCATCTCCCTCTTCACCTTCCTCAGGAAGCTTATAGGGAGCAACGAGTCTTCCTCTCAGCCTACTTTTCTCTAAGCTAGACAAGCCCAAAGTCCTAAGCCACTCCTCATAGGACATTCCTTCCCGTCCATTCCACAGCTTTGCTGTTGCCCTCTGGACATATTCAAGGACCTTCACATCCTTGTTAAATTGTGGGTCCCAGAACTGCTCAGAGTATTCAAGGTGAGGCCACACCAGTGCTGAATGGAGCAGGATTATTACTTCTCTTGTCCAAGCTGGTTGAACACGGTGTTTGGTGCACCCCAGTGTGGACTTTGCTCTCCTGACTGCCTGGGCTCCCTGCTGGCTCACACTGAACTGCTCCCAGTCAGCACCCCCAGATCAATTTCTGCAAGGCTGATATCCAGCCACTCCTCTCCCAGTTTGTACTTGTGCCCAGCATCACTCTGTCCCAGGTACAGAATCTGGCATTTGTTAAATTTCATGCCACTGATTGCCCAGTGCTCTGATCTATCCACATAGATAGGTCTCTTGCCCTTAAGAGAATCAGCAGCACTTCTCAGTATCATCAGCAAACTTACTAATGGTACATTCTACTCCTGCATCCATATCATGGATAAATATATTGAACAGAACTGGTAGCTGTGAGTGTTTATATTGCATCGGTAGCTGGCAACCCTTATATAGCCAAACAGATCCATGATATCCTAATTCCCAATTGCATAGAAATTTCCATTGTGTATGTCAGCTGCAAGTGCTTTGCTCTGGTTTGCTCTTTTTATGAGAAGGAGGTAAAGGACAGAAACATGCTGCCTCTGGTTTTATGAAGTGATTGTCTTATGAGGTGGCATCTGTGGTGTCTAAATACAGGCTTGAAATTGGTGCTGGAATAACCTTGGTTACATGCATTCTTTTTATGTTCTCACTTAAAACGTAACTTGGCAGCAATACAGAATGTTGCTGTCCTGAGTGCTCTTGTGTTTTAAACTATTGGCTCTGTGAGCATGTCCTCACTTCTCAGCCTCTTGGTATAGCTAGGCTGAATGTGCTCCCTTTCTTGTGGGAGCAAGGATGGACTTACACTTTTACTGCCTTTTCTGCATTAGAATTTGGAACATAAAGATTTCCTTGTTTTTAGTGCTAATGTTTGTTGTGCTATATACATGTGTTTTTCCCTTAGATAAATATATATATCTATATATACATATATAAGGATAGTGATTATAATTTTACACGTTGGTTATGACTATCGCTTGACATGTCAACCACCTGGTAGAAAAAGAAATGGAATCCAGTTTAAAAAGTTACAAACTGTGCAAACCATGATGCTGACTTTTTAGAGTGCCCTGCTCTATTAAAAAATTTCTGACTTCTGAACTGACTGGATCACAACAGTTGTCTTCAGTTCATGTTTAGAGATGCTCTGCTAGGAGTATGGGCTTTTCCAGAAAAGTTATATTTTATCATATAATTTAAACTGTTTAGTAATGTCTGTCCCCAAATGGTTTGCAAAGAAATTTGACTTGAAAAGTTTGGTTTTGCAAATTAAATATTCTTTCAGTTTCTTCAAAACTGTATCACAATATATATATATAAATTAAGTAACTAGGAGTCTTCTAGTTTTACCAGTAGAATCTTATAGTGAGGACCATAGCTGGTACTGAGAGGCTTCTGATGCTTTTGAATCCATAACAGAGCTCTGTAAATACCAGTTGCTGATGGTATAATGTCTTTTCATTGTGCTTCTGTCTAGAATGTAGACTAACCTATCTTAGGGTTCATGGCATGGTTTTTCCTTATGTGGAAGAGCTATAAATGGACAAAAATATGTACAAAGATACAGTGGACACTGCTAGTGTATCCAAGTTCTTTGTTGATTATGACTTCCTAATATGAAACTCTACAATATTTTAAGGTTATACTTGCAATATATTTCCTGTAGATTGGTCTGCTTTATGTTTCTGTATGCCAAAGACTTGATACTAACTGTGGGGCTTAGTATATGAAATTTATAAAAAAGCACCTGATTCCAGATATGGGCTTGCTATGATAGCATATATTATTTTTGCACTAATCTATAGATTTCCTTTACTGAAATATGTGTAACTGAAACTTGCCTGTGCAGAGTGTGATCACTGACCTGCACGTTGACTTGGGAAGAAAAGTGATATTTATTACATGCATCTAGGCAAGCTAAGATTCTTTGAACTCTCTCTTGCTTATACATTTCCCACTTTCAGTTTATCACTTTTCTGTATTGGTGATTTTTCTCAATAAACTATAGGTGAAGCTGTCAAGAAAATTAAGTGGTTACTTCAGATGCTTGGGGGAAGTAGTCATCTGTCTTTCTGAAGAGTAAGATTTTTGAAAGTATCAAAGAGATTTTAAATTCCCTGCTCCCCACTTCAGAAGTCACTCTGACTTCCAAGTTCCACTGCCTTGCTACTTGTGCAACTAAATGTGTTCATTTTGTAGTTTTGCTTCTTTGAAAGCTTTCTGATCTTTATGAGCAGAATGTCTGCTGGACAGCACGATTTTGAATAAAGCTTTGGATTCTTAGGGAATAAACCAACAATGCCTTCACTCTTTGCTCAGTGCATACCTTCTTTTCTCCCCTCTCCCTCCGCTCTTGGCCTTTACCGAGCTCCGGGAGTGCCGGAAAGGGGCTCCCTGTGAGCGCTCTGCCGCTGTCTGCAGGGACAATGGCCGCAGTGTCACCAGGGCCTACACTCGGGCAGCCGACAGCGTTTCTGTGGAATGGCAGTGGTGCGTGGCATCTACTGAAATCTGTAGGATAAGCAAATGCAAAAATTCCTATAAGCTGACAGACCTCTGAAAAGGCCATAGGCCATGTGATGGCCTCATTGATAAATGCCACAAATAGCAGAGCTGCCATGAAGGAGTTGGTTCAAACCGGGAGCCTGCAGGCCAGTCGTGTTCAGATTTTAACTGTGGAAAGAACTTCTTGTCTTACTATCCCTAAGTGTGTGGTGTGAGCTGTCTGCTCTAAATGTTTGTCTTCTGCCATCTCCAGTACAACAAATATTTTCCTTAAAACCTGGTGTACGGAAGTAGGGCCTGGACCTGCGTTTCATTACTAGCACTACAGACATATGGGATGCCCTTGTTTACATTCCCAGTTTCGGCTACAAGAATCACAGAATGATAGAATGGTTTGGGTCGGAAGGGACCTTAAACATCTTCTAGTTTCAAGTCCCCTCATAGTCTGGGAGACCTTCTACTAGACCAGGTTGCTCTGAGCCCCATCCAACAATTCTAGGGATGGGGCATCCACCACTTCTGTGGGAAACCTATTCCAGTGTCTTACCACCCTCACAGTAAAGGATGTCTTCCTAATATCTCATCTACATGGACTCTATTTCAGTTTAAAGCCCAGTACCCCTTGTCCTTTCACTACATGCTTCCTGTTCTCTTTTAAGCCCCCTTTAGGTACTGGAAGGCTGCTAGTAAGGTCACAAGAAGAACAGATAAAACTTCAGGACTGGCTGCCATTTACTTAAGCTCTGGTAATACTGAGCTCACCAACTGGCCTTTTTAAGACGTTTTTTAAGAGTGTGTTAAAATGATGATTAGTCTTCAATTACTATTGTAAAGTATCAGACTACAATACTGAAACTAACCTCAGATAAAAATGTGTTGAGGTTTTTTCCTTTGTTACTGACTTCCACAAGTAATATTTTTAGGAGGAGTACGCTTCTTGAAGACTTGTGTTTTTTTATTTTTGAGTGTCTAATGGATTTGTTGGGTACTGAGAGATTCCAGAAATATGCAGATAGAAAGCAGCAGTCTTAATTTCTGCCCCTCAAAACCACTGCAGTATCGACAACTAGACATGTTGCATATGTTCAGCTTGCACTTGCATGCTACTTCTGCTGCTCTGAGCATCAACTTTTAGTGGTCTGCTTGTTCTTTTAGGTCTCTTGAAGATAATACACTTTATTTTTTCAGTGCATTCAAATCATGTGATTCATAAGTCATTGAGATGTATACCAAAATAATAGAAATGCTGAAATTAATGGAAATGAACGCTGTAGAAAATATATTAATTTTTAGAAGATAATGCAGAAAAAGTTGGCTCTAATAAAGTCTCCCCCTATTTAAAAAATAAAGATTCAGATAAACTTTTTAGTGATACTTAATAGTGCAAAATATTGAGATCTGTTTAAGTACTGAATTTTCCTTGTGTATTCAACTTGAAATTTCTCTATTTTTGTCAAGGATATGTACAGCTTTGAAATACGGTGAACGGTCTTTGTAATAAAGCTTATAGCTTTATAACCTGCTTTATTGATACTTTAAATTTTTCTGACTAATATCATCAAATAACAATATCTATAATTAAACACTTTACTGATTTATTGATAATAATTTTCTCTTTTTCTTTTTTCCTTATTTTTTTTATTATTTTCCTACTCTCCCACCCCTCAGAAAAGAGCAAAAGGACAAGTGCTGTTTGATAAAGTATGTGAACACCTCAATTTACTGGAAAAGGACTATTTTGGGCTGTTGTTTTATGAGAATTCAGAACAGAAGGTAAGCCTATATGAGGGTTTTGTTTGTTTTTCATCATTGCCACTCACATCAATAGTTTAGTGATGTATGTTCTGTTAAATGTTTACCATTACAAACACTTGAGTAAATTTTACTGCTTTTTCTCATAGATGTGTAAGAATGCTTTGTTCATGAACATGAAGGAAATCTAGCTCATAAGTCTGTAACTATTAGGCCTTTGAATTCCTTTTTTAATTAATTCGAAGCTTAAAAAAATTTTTGGCATTTGTAAAGAGGCTGGAGCTGGCCCCTCAGTGGTGTTGGATGCTAATTTTACAAATGCATGGTGTTTGAGATGACTACATTTGAAAGGATCTCTTGAATGCCATGTGGTAACTTCAGTCTTCTTTTGCACTTACTTATATATTGGATGGTTGAGCACATATAGATTGCTCACCTGAGAACAATCTGAAATCAGTCCATTAATTACCAAAAGGCAATTTATCTTACCAGCATTTACAGATGGTTATGGGCTGCTTGTTGCTTTCTCTATGAACTAAAGGTATACCTGTGGTCATCTTTTTCTTCATTAAAAAAACCCCAGATGAATAATTATAAATTGAAGTGGGAAAAATTGTAGTTGTTTTTAATCTGTATTTGTAGCAGAAGCATCATTACATCATACTGCATCTAAAAGTTTTTGCATTTCTCTCATCTTCCTATTTTCACTGTTTTGTTTAAAATTAAGTTTAATTTAGTGGTCTGAATAAATCTGAATTTCTGACAACTTCCATTCAGATAAGGCTGTTTTCTAAAGGTGTTTGCTTTGCTGCAAAGCTTTCTGTGAAGTATGGAGCAAAATACTCAATCCCTCTGTATGAAAAATCCCCATATACAAGGTGGGCTTGTTGGGTATTGCTTAGATATTTAATTTTTGTTCTTGATTTGTAAACCATTTCTAGACATAAGAACTTTTTTGATGTAATGATGAAGAACATCTCTGTTGATCTTCTGAGTAATGTCATAATTTTATCTGTTATTTTCATTTGACTTTCTATTTTGTGCTGCTTGCTGTTGAAAAACTACACTGTACACACACAACAAAATAACATAAAACAGCAGTCTGATCTCTGGCAACAGAGAAAAGGTCTAATAGCAGACATGATGGGATATATATATATTTCCTTGAGCTATACCAGGAAATAGCCCACCTGAGTAGATCCCAAGAGGTAAAACAGAGAGTCATAGGATTTTGAAAGTAGAGCAATAAACTCTAGATTGGTGTAGGGTTATGTCTTTTCTTTTTTTTCTGACTTTTTTGGTATTCTTCAGTCATGTCAATGGAGGAACAGAGTTCCACTGTTGAATAAGAGCCCATCTGTTTTTTCATATATCTTTTTCCTTGGAGATACTAAAGACTTTATTGGGTATGAACCTGGGCAACCTGACCTAGTTCAAAACTGACTCTTGAATCATACTTGGACCAGTTACCTCCGGAGGTCTCTTTCAGTGTGAAGGAGTCCTTGAATTCCTTATCCAATGACTGTGGAAGTGCTACTGTATCAACACTCATAAATGAGGTATTTACATAAGTTAAGTGAGAAGTGTCTGATATTCAAAAGAAGAATAGATCATTTCTCACCTGAATTATGGACAGCAGCAGGCTTTTATTTAAAAATTTCTGGAGAAATCTCGTCTCATTTGTTATGAAAACTAAACAACCACAGTTGCTGGATTTTGTCTTCTTCATAAAAAGAAGTTCTTTGTGTTATTTGGAGAAACTTTAAAAAGTTTCTTTCCTAGCAAATTTACATTTCCCACCTCCTAATTTCTCAGAAATTTTGCTGGGTTTAAGGCCCACTTTTTTGTTCACCTCTGTAGTAAGTTTGAGTTACTTTTTAACTTCAGTACCAGTCTTTCTGATGCATTTTTTTCCTCTGTTATGACTATTGCCTTTTTAGATTAAAATGCCACAAATTCCTGACCTCCAGGCCAGTCAGTACTAAATGCTGAATGATGTGTTTTTCCTGTTCTTGTGTACTCATCACAGCCACCCATTTATGAGCCAGCTGTTGAACTCCACAGCAGCTGTGGCGTGTGGCCACTGAATGCCAGGCACTCTTTTGAATTAGAGCTGCTCCCCAGTGCACCATCGGGGTACCATTGGAGGAAGAGTCCCATTAACTTTTCTCCATGGGTGTTCTGTGCAGCTGGGAGAGATGCTGTGTCTTCCAATCAGACTGATTTTTGTTAGCTTTAATACACATTTTAAAACTATTCAGGTCAAATTAGTCATTAATGATTTCTTTCATTTTTTGCAAATGTTAAATTTATTAGTCTAAAGTTTAGTTAGGGGTTTCATTGCATTGCACCCTCAAAAGTGCATGAATGCTCCATTCACACTATAATTGGTCTGCAGAAGTGATAAAGCTTCTGCTTTTATATTTTGGGTGCCAGCTGGAAATGCGGCTCTTCTGGATTTATACAAAATACTTTTGTACTGGTAGAGAACATTTTGTTGTTCTTTGACAATACATTACTTTGTCTCAACTATAACCTTACCATTAACAAATTAAACAAATAGATTTCTGCCTACTGGAGCAAAGTAATGTGTATGTACTTTGTCTTTTGTTTTGAAAGACAGACCTGTCTATTCTGCATTAAGAGCTCTAATTTAGGGTAGATTCTTTGGTGTTTGTTTTTATCCATAACAAAAGGCACAGATGCAAAAAAACCCCACCCCCATAATTATGCCTATAAATGGAATTTAAGCATCTGATTTTATTTGACAGAGCAGTAATGAAAGTTGGTGGCAAAGTCTGCTTCCAATAAGCTTATTTCAGGCTTGGAAAAATGAGAAAATGGACTGTGTAAAGAAAGGATTATTCTTCTCATCTTGTGCCATATTCTGTATTGTATATTCTTTTCTCCTGCTTAATAATGATAAAAGATAAAGCACTGAAAGTAACATGTACTTAGGAATCCTATTTTTCTGCTGTAGTTATGCCATTCTCTATTAATTTACTTTGTTATCTAAACTCTTATGTCTAAAATGTAAGAGTTTAAGATACTTCTAGTTATTGTAGTTGCAATGATATGGCTGTGTGTAATTTCAGAATGGAATTCACACCGAAACTGAAAACCTAGGATGATAACTGTAGCTGAAGTGAGTCTCAGTTAAAATTATTAGAAGACTTATGTTGTCTTCCAAGGCCTTTCCATGTCAAGGTTCTTCTAACAGATAGCAGAGGTGATCTATGTTAAAGATTTGCACTAGTGCAAAAACATAGTTCCACATTCTGCTAATCCATATAGACCCATGAAAGTAGCTTAACATTTTTGTCTTTTTGAAATAAGATGGTACTGGGAAACAATATTGCAGCTAGAATTTGTTTGGTACCATAGACTGAAAAAGGTGAGTCACTTTATATCCAGTGTCCACTGCTTGGCCAGGTTAGTTGAGAAACACTGGTAGAAAAATGCCTTTGGCAATATTTGTGCTGTCACTGAGGTGTCCCCTCAGACTTTAAAGCTGCAAATACCTGCACTGGTTTGAAAAAGCAGATATCGTCCTTGACCTCACAAGGCAGTTTCTAATTTTTCCATACATTGCACATCTGTCTGTTTGAAATGTTGCAAGGCCTGCTGTCAGGCTGGCTGTACACTTGTTTCTTCCATGAATGTGCTCATGTGTGTTTGTGTGTGTGTCTGGCCCTGGGAAGTCAAGGCTCAAACACTCCGAAGGAAGGTCTCAGTAACTGTAGTTAAAAGGTTTATGTTTCTAGTCTCTCACACAATCTGTTTTCTAACATGTATGAGTAAATCTAGTAAACAGGATTGTCTGAGTTACTGATGAATATATGTTACTGATTTCCTAGTCTCACTTCCCAAAGTTAAATTTTTGGATGATTTGTCATGAAACGGTGTCTTTGCACATATCAGTAGTAACTGAAATGCTATGAGCTTATGAATAGGTTGCACAGATTATATACAAATAGTTTTGGTATTGAGTATTTTAAACACTGGCTATGTTTTTTTTTTTTCTTTTTTCTCTCTTTTCCTTTCAGAACTGGCTAGATTCTTCAAAGGAAATTAAGAGACAAATTCGAAGTAAGTATTTTTGTATTCAGATGTTATGCCACTTTTATTTCCTGACAGAAATATCCTTCATAAGTTTAGTAGCCCAGATGTTGATTGCTTACAGCTTTAAAATAATTTCTATCTCATAGTGATGTATTCAGCCTTAAAACAGAAAGCAAATCTTCTATTTCTGTCCACTGTCCAAGTAGGAGAAAAAGAGTCACTCAACATTATGCTGTAGAAGTTAATCATTACATTAGTTATTATTAGATCACTGTATTATAATCATTATCATTATATTAGAAGTTAATCAAATATATTATTGCCCCAAATTTTTCCTTTGCCGTGTATGACTAATAGTTGATATTTTTGCATCCTGAAACAGTTGATATTTTTCGACTTTTTGCTGATATTTGGGTTATTGGATGCAGAATGTCATCATGCAAAGATGGCCATGATTGTTGCCATAGGACTTTCTCACTTCAAAGACTCATCAGAAGAATGTGAACCTGCACAAAGGGAATTAATATGTCTTACAGAAAATGTATTTTCTTCAATACCGATTAGTCCACCATTGACTTTTTTGATATGTCCATCATTTTCAGAATGGAAATGGAATAGAGAGTGTAATCTTGGAATGTCTCACTACAGTGCTTCTCAGAATGAATCTGCCTGAAATGCCTTTCTGCTTCCTATACTCAATACATGATGAGTAATTTATGTTACTCTGCATAAAACTCTGTCAAGGCTCTTCATTAGCTGGGTAGCTTTTGTAGTAAATGGGGAATGTATGGAGAGTAAATCTGGGTGATACTCTGCCTAAGTTTACAGATCACAAAAGAAGTGTCCACTAAAATGCACTAGACAGCCCCTGTCCTAAGTGAGCTTCTTCCCATTTCTTTACTCATTTACAGCCAGTCCAGGATTTTTGTTGTTGTTTTCTTTTTGATGGAAACCTTTTGGTAATACCTGATAGGAAATGTAAGTGGGGAGAAGAGGGTAATGATAATATTTACATGCCTACACTTAAAACAAGAATTTAAGCTAAGAAACTGACTGTACTTGTAATTAAGAACAGCAGTGTGTTATTTATAACGATAACCAGATGGTTTCTTAACTGTTTTAAGGCAACACTCATTTTTTTCCAGAAATCATAGTGGTGTTAATTCTGTTTTCTTTAGATCTTTGCCTATTGATGAAATCCCTTACTAGGAAGATGGGGTTTATATTTTCTGTACAGAAATGAAAGTTACAGAAGCTTCCTTGGAAGCTGTTTTTTTGATCCAACATGCTCTTGTGTAAGCAAACTAGACCTATTAAAATGGGGAGTGTACTAATAAGCAAGTAGAGCCATACCTTTAACTAAGGAAAAGTTACTGGTATTATAACAACTTCTGCAGCCCTTCAGTGGAAACCTATTAACAGGGTAAGGGCGGTTTTATTTCATTTTAATAAATGATGAAAAATTGAGGATGTTGATACTGTTTCTATCAACTTTGTTGATACAAATGTTGATATCTTTTTGTCTTCTGTAGTGATTTGCATGCTATCTAGCCTACAAGCTAGTGTCACAAATTTGAAGTGTAAGAACTAACCTGAAAAATTTTTGGATGCATTACACAAAGTTCTTTTTAATTTCCTACAGCATGAAGACCTACACTTTGTACTGGAGAGCAAGTCCAGTTTATTGAATTAGGAATAATGATTGGATTTTTTTGGTCTGCTCTATAGTATTTCAGAGTTGATAGGCATAATAAAGCAAACAGCCAAGTAAGGATTTTTAAATGAAACTTGCTTACACCAGTAAGCAAGTAATTAGCATACTGTTGGTTGTGTCCTTCATCATTAGTCTATTTGAGTTTCCAGATACTGGAATGTACTACAGGCACATTTAATCCCTCTGATACATGAGTATTAAGGAATGGGACTTTTCTTTTTTTTCAGGCTTAATTCTAAATATATTTGTCTTTGAATCAAGAATATAAATCCTATGTACAAAAATACTCTTTAAATTTAAGATAGCTGTAAAATCTATTAGTCCATTTGAAAGTTTGAAATGAAGAAAGTCATGACCCTGAGATGAGCTCTGTTGGTTAGAGCCTGATGCTAAAACAAGAAGGGGAGGAAAAAAAAGAAGCCAAGGTTGTGGGTTCAATCCCCTGTATGGGCCATTCACTTGAGTTGGACTTGATGATCTTTGTGGGTCCCTTCCAACTCAGAATATTCTGTAATTCTGTGGGGTTTTTTCTCTTGTATAGCACAAACTGAAGCACTAGCATGCTAGATAAGTGTATTTGGACAAACATTTATCTGAACACCCAAAGGTGACACACTTGGAAATGTAGTTCAGCAGGACAGTTTGCAACATAATATTTACAACAATCTCTGTCTCCAATGTGAGCAACACCAATACTCTGCACACTGGGCATGTATGTACCACCTGTGACTGGGAAAGACGAAATAAGAATCCTGAAGTCTCTGCCAAGTCATGTTCTGCAGACTGTCTCTTGCTATGTCACAGTCCTCAGGCCCTCTGTGTGATCTCTTATTTGTACAGGTTGGCCTTTGGCTGGGCAATTATGTTGGATCTCAGCAATTACTTTTGTTACTTCAGCTAATGAACATGATCCACAAATTACTGTCTCTGTTCTCAGGGCTACAAAGGTGACAAAAATCTTGTTTGCTTTCAGCCAGCCTGATCTCTTCAGGAAAATGAATTCTTTTTTTAACTCATGTACTTGGCTTTCCACTGGCATGTGTTAAAACCTCTAATTACTTCTTTCAGGGACAGGTAGGTAATTACATTTCTGTCACTATCTTCTTGAAAATTGCTACATCTCAAGTGGATTCAGGCTTTTGCAAAACTGAGAATCTCAGCTTGAATATTGTGATGGTACAAGCAGTAGCAACTGACCTGGGAATAGTCAAATCTTAAACTACACAGAGTGTGTGTTGGGTCCCCTTTATACAAAATTCAGTTTGAGAATTTATCTGTTTAAACTGAAGGTAATATTATGTCAATTAAACCTGTTTCTAGTCTGCAGCATGGTTAGTATTTTTACTGAAAAAAATACTTCCACATCACATATTCTGTGCTCAGTATCATAAAAGAAATGGAGAGAGTGAGATGTTCAGAGGACAGAATAAGCTGGGGTACTAAGAGAAACGTGAATTAATTAAGAAAGGAATTGCATTTTAAATGTACAGCTCTGGCTGACTGATTTTAATGCTAACAAATGTATGATCATGCTCAGGCATCAAAATATGGTGGTCACTTTATGCAGACTTCTATTTATACCCACCTATTTTATGTATATAACTCTATATCTGTAAGAGTTGTAGCTAATTTTGATCTAAGCTGACGACACTACAGTATAGCTAGTCATTGCTGAAGAGAACTAAGTACCTGTGCCAAGGGAAGAGTTTTCTTCAAAAGCTGGCATATGAGAGACCATGAGTAAAAGCCAGAAAAAGCCTTTACTGGAAAAAAAACCCCCTCACTGATTTTTCCCAGTTTAAATGGGATGAATCATGTTAATTGTATGCTGCTAGCTGGTTGGTTATATTGCATTTTTTTTTCTCTAAGAATGTGCCTAAAGTTGCTACAGAAGCATTTTTGATGTAACAAGGAGGCTAGAAAAATTTCTGACATTTCTGTAGCCCATACTATTGAATGTCAAAACAGAGAGCCTTATCAGGGACAAAATGCTAAATACAATTTTAAAGCAGTTTTTGGGGTTGTTTTTTTTTTGTCTTGGCTACCAACTCAACAAAAAGCCAGCAATAATGTGCATTATTATGTGAAGACAATTATGATTGTGTGCCTCAGTTGTGCATAGAGTCTGTGCATACTTTAAAAGCTGTGCTTTAGTGAGAAGTATAGACTATGCACATTGTAATAAACTTGCTAGTCTTTATTTAGGGGACAGATGTGCTTACAGTAATCAGGTAAAATATAAGGTCACCAACTGTCCAGAAAATATTTAGTACAAAGTCAACTTCAGTATTTTTTCAATAAATTAGCAATTGAATCAATAGGAGTAGGCACATGAATTTTTTCACAAAGTCCACAGCCTCAAAGGATTTAGGTGCTTTTTAGCATTTTATACAGAGGATATGTATATTTTTTCAGTTTTATTTTCTTCTTCAAACCATGTCTAGGTCTCTTGGCTGCAATGCTTTCTGAAAGTTAATTGTAGAAATGCTGACAAGAAAGAGCAGTTAGTTTCACTGCAATTCATATGTGACTAATTTAACTGCAGGAAAAATTGCTTCCTTCCAGCAAAACTTGAAGACTGGTTTAGTACCTGTGTGAAAGGACAGATCCTTCTTTCGTTTCCATAGCCCTGTTAACACAACAATGCTCCCTGAATGATTTTTGCAGAGATATTTTGGCCCAATTTCTCATATTTAAAAGTTTGGTTTACTCAATACCAGCATCTTTTCATTACATGATGCTAATTCCCTGGGAGGTGATGGAAGTAGGCTAATCTATTCCAGCTTCAAATGTGTTTGTTATGCTGTATGTATTTATTAGTGTTACACATTTCTTTTAAAGATATTTTTGTCTTAGTTTTGTTTTTCACTGCATTGCGGTAGATGATGCAGTGATAAATTAGGCCTTCTTATTTAAGGAGTCCTGCCATATTTTGTACAAAAAATTCAAATTTTTCTAACAAAAACTTGATAAATGGGAAGGTTAAGATACACTAAAACCCTGAATTCTCAAAAAGAAATAGTGGCTTAGCAGCCAGGTGGAGAAGGAGGTTCATACTAACTGTGAAATTGAAGTGCTTCAGTGAATACCCATGTCTGGAAAAGCAAAATATTTTTTGTAATTATCTAAAATATATTGGAAATTTTGACACAAAACTCCTTTTTACCTTTAGCATATATGGAATTTCAGAACAGTTTTTTTAAAAGAAAATAACCTTAAATAAAAATGTCAGCACTTTTTTCTAGTATTTTGTTGGAAATGGCATTTCAGTCTTTTTTTTGTTGCTGTAGAAAGACAGATTTTTCAAAGGATAATTTATCTGTGGAGCACAGATTTTCAAAATCATTTACTGTCCAAAATGCTAACATTCTGAAAATGTATTTTCATTATTGATGTGTGACTTAGCTTTCAAATCTTAAAAATTTATTTAAAAATAGAGCTATGACTAAAGGCAACATTTTATTCCTTTTCAAATTATTAATCTAGTTTTAAGCATGCATTTGCTTAAGAAAATGCATGTGTTATTAACAATTCTAACACAGGAGAATCTAAGTATCATTGTTATTATACTTGTTAAATGTGGTGTTTCCCAGAAAAATATTTTGAAGTAGGAATGGCTAATATTTTTTGCCTCCATGCATTCTCAATGGAGCATTAGAGGACTTGGAAATAAACATAAATTCAATGCAAGTGCCTTTGAACACACAATATCTTCAAAGAGTTAATATATTATGGTAGTTTTCAAATTTAAAATGTCTTCTGATATTTGTATAACTTACTGGAAAACATTATTTTAAAATAATTTTTAACATGCTAATCTTTCATTGTATGCCTGTGAGTTTCTACCTGCAAATGACAATAATCTAGGCTTCTTAATAATGTACTGTAAAAAAAAAAAACAGATAAAAACTTTATTCAAGACTTTGGTGATTAAGATTTATGCAACTGCCTAACATTTTTCAGTAAGGTTTTTTCTTTGCTTGATTCACCTATTTGAGATTAACAATCAGATATTTCCCATGTTTAGGTTTACCTTGGGTATTCACCTTTAATGTGAAGTTTTACCCCCCTGATCCATCACAGTTGACTGAAGACATCACTAGGTATGCACATTTTCTAATTTAAAACTTAAAATTACTCTTAGTCCAGTTTGAAAGCCATACAGAATTTTTTCTGTAGTTTCTGGATACTGTACACTATAGATGTTGTTACATCCATCCACTGGTTTTTTGGAACAAGGTTGAAAAGGTAGAGTGAAAACTTCTGGAAGAAACCTGAGCAAGAAGAGTTTAATGATAGGTGGGGATGTGATTTGGGCAGGAGGTAAGGTGTGAGTGATCTTACTTGAAAGAAGCCAGTGGTTTATTGTTGGTCTGCTGCTTTATTATAAAACAAATGAGGGCATGGGGGTATTGAGCAGAGCTCAAGGGATCGAAAATATTTCAGTAATAACGTAGCCTAGTTTGGTGAAAATGTGAGTTTACACATATGCTTTAAATAAAGCCATAAAACGCAATAAAACCTGAAAATAATTATCTTCCAAACTTCTTAGGTAGAAAATACTTGGAATGCAGTAGATACTAGACATCTAAAAAGTAGCATTGCAAGGTGGATAACTGGGAAAAGAGTGCAGGAAATTGACTCATTTTTCTCAGCAGTTATAGGAAATCTAAATCCTTAGTTTTGGAGTTAGCTGACTGGTGCGGCAGAATATACGTTACTACTACGTGTTACATTGGATCAGTCTTCTGCACAAAATAAGATCTCTACACAAGTGTGCAGTTGATATATCACTACAAATAGTCATTTGTAGCATCATAAAAGACCTTTAGTCTTTTATGACAAGAAGCTGTGTGTGTTTTTTTGAAAGTTTTCAGCGAATTGGTTGGCTTCTCAATTTCATGTTCAACTGGTAAAAGCATTTTATTGTTACATCTTAAATCTAAATTCCCTTGAGTTTCACTAGTAAGACTTTTTTCAGTTAAATTAAAAAAAAAATGTGCTAATGTAGGATGTCTGCTGATTGTTAACTTGTTAAATTTGCAGTACCTGAAATATTAAATTCTAATACATTCATGGTTTAAGAAAGGTAATTATGATTTAAGTACTAAACTGGATTTCTTTTGTGTATTACATGACTTGATTGGCTTGTGAACTGCAAGGGATATAAAAGCTAGTTTTAAAGCCAAAGGGAAATGTCAAAGAAATGCATAGCTTATATTTTTAAACCATAGATACCTACAGGCTACAATGTGAACCGAAAGAGTTCCTAAGTCAGCTTTTGTTTAAAACTAGATAGCTTTTTATTAATTTATATTGGAAGTCAGAATTTATCCTACTTTTCACATTTTTTATGAAATTAATATGGATTCTTAAAAATCAAGTGAAATTTACTGTGTGGTAATAATTCTCAAATAATATAAGATGTAACATTTTTAATGTTACATTGACTTACTTTAAAAGAAGCTTACATGATTACATGCATCTTAATGAATTCTGTCATATTTCTCATTATCTGCCATTGGCAACACTTTCACTGTGCTTCTTTCTCCTCGGTTGTTTTTATTTTCCCCCTTTCCTTTGTCTTGCAGGTATTTCTTATGCCTACAGCTTCGTCAGGATATAGCATCCGGCCGACTGCCCTGTTCCTTCGTGACTCACGCCCTCCTTGGTTCGTATACCCTGCAGGCTGAGCTGGGTGATCATGACCCAGAGGAGCACCGCAGTGATTATATCAGTGAATTCCAATTTGCACCCAATCAGACTCAAGAAATGGAAGAGAAAGTGGCTGAGCTACACAAAACACACAGGTATGGCAAATACAGCGGGATTAAACGAAGTCATTGTTCTTTGTCACATTTGTGTCAATTCTCCTGAGAGTATGTGTAAAACTGCTGAGCTGAAGTTACTGTTACTTTGGAAATCGTTTGTTATGTAACTAAAAGCTCTTACTTCGGTATGTTTAAAAAATTCAGTTTGAAAATAGTAGTTTCACTAAGACCTTGGAAGAGAATTTTTGGAAAAACTATTTTTTATCTAAGCATATGAATTAGTTTAAGCAATTTACAGATAGAATATTTTGAAAAATTGAAGGTGGAAATTTGTACTCAAATAAAAGAATATCCTCTGAAAGAACACTTTTCCTGTGGGGCAAAAATGCTATTGACAGCTTACAAACTGAGGGTTTTGTTAGTCTGAATTCCAGGATTTCACTCAGTTTTGACTCAATAAACTGAAGGCTTATTCAATGGTTTTAGGGGCTTGACTCCAGCACAGGCGGATTCCCAGTTCCTAGAAAATGCTAAGAGACTCTCCATGTATGGAGTGGATTTACATCATGCCAAGGTATTGGGGATTGGGTTTGTTCAGTTTTCTTTTAGGATAGACATGCTAAATATTAAAGAAAATAGTATATGTTGATAATTTTTTAAAAACTCATATGCTTAATTCATGGCTATTACCCTTTATCTCTTTGTTACATTACTCAGTTTACAACTCTGACATCCTTAGAATTTATTTTATATATGAACTTATTTAGTTCGTAGACATAAGCAGCTTTGAAATAATATTTTACTCATAAAAGCAGATAAATACATTTAAAGTGCTAGATTTTTTTTTATGCCAAGATGATGCGGGGCCAATAAAGTAAAGCCTAAAAGAACAAGTAATTTTTTTCATAATACTATGAGAGTTAAAACAAGATGGGGAGAGGTCCTGGGAAGGGGTGTTTTTTGGTGCTTTTTCCACTTCCTAGGGTAGGTCAAATAAAATTTTCATTTCAAATGGGATTTTTTTTTTTTAGTTAAAACCCCAAAAGACAAACTGATAACTTCCTCTCACTCCCTCACATAAATTCAGAATTTCAAATCATTAGGAAATTTTAGGTATTGTAAGCATATTAGTCCTGCATTTAAGAACAAAAACAAAGACTTTTAAGTACTGGAGAAACGTTGTTTAATTTTGTTTTGTTTAGTTATGCCAGTGAAGCTACTCCTTAATGACAGAGTTGGCATTTGATGTAGTTGATCTGTTGGTGGGGAGGACATGAGATTCTGCAGTATTGTGTAGTGTATCAAAGCATTATCAGTAAGTGATTAGTTTTGTAGCCTGTAAAACGTGTATCAAGTGCTTTCAGTGAAAGAGAATGATCAGAAACCTATCCATTACTTCCTCTATCTTTGCTGGAATAGTAAGTGACTGTAAAAGATTACCTTGATCACCAGCTTGTTCAGAGTTTCACTGACTGCTTTAAGTAGGAAAGGCCTGGTTTTCATTTTTCTTGTTGAAATTATTTGTAGTGCACACACTGGCCCTACCTTTTCTGCTTTTAAGTTGTTAATTTAGTCTCTATTACCAGAATATTGAAGAATTTCCCAGAACTGTGGCATATGAGTGCCAAAACCATTACTTAGAGTCCAAAGCCTTTCCTATAAAATTAATATTCTTGGCTATTTCTTATTTAAGAATCTCATTGTCAGAGTCAGGTTTGAATTTGAAATGTGTCCCAGTTACATTATTCCTTCAAGGTATATCAGTACTAATTACTTGTTTGGAATGTTATGAAAGTGATTTTTATGAAATTGTCTCATACCTGGTAGGATTCTGAAGGTGTGGATATCATGCTGGGTGTATGTGCTAATGGTCTGCTGATTTACAAAGACAGACTCCGGATCAACCGCTTCGCTTGGCCAAAAATTCTGAAGATTTCCTACAAGCGAAGTAATTTCTACATCAAAGTCAGGCCAGCAGAAGTAAGTAGCACCTTTCTGTCTTGTTTCTTTTGTGAGATCATTTCCAACCAGCAACAAGAAAACATCCTCAGTTTTTCCCCAACTGTCCTCATAAGCTTATGAACTCAAGCAGAACTCACGAGTGATTTTTTTCGCTCTTCAGATTCGAATGATTGTATTAAACAATTGTCTTGATTAATAAATGCAAACCAAGAAAATATTTTTTTTTTCTTTAATAGAAGCCATCTTGTAATTTTATGGGGTTTTTTTAACAGAGAAAGGTAGTTACATTTGCCATGTTCTGACCGTCTGTATGAATGTGCAGTCCCAGGAGAGAGCCAGCTTCTCTTCGGGTATAACTGCTCACTAAATGTTAGCACATCTAGTTTGTGGCTGTAACCAAAGGCTTGAGTTGTCCTGTAGGACATTGCAACTCTCTGTTAGCTGCTGTGGAAGTAGTGGATTCAACTTTTCAGTTACCAATAAAAGTTTCTGGGAGTTGCTGAAGGGGGGGTTGGGGGAATGTTTACATTTTGAACACATTATAACTGGAAATTTAACAAAAACCCCAAAATATCAAATACTATCATGCTTTATTATACATTATACTGTAAAATGCTTAAGGTAGCTTTTACTGTGTGAATAAATAAAATAGAACAGACATCCAAACACCACTTTTACAATACTAACATTGTAGTTTTGTAAGTTTTGGAATGCAGATGTATTGTTCTTGCATTCATTGATGCTATGCATAGATGAAATATTTTTCCTAAGAAACTATTGTATAGTGAAACAGATCATATAAGTTGAACACTGCAGTATGGATTTCATACTTTTGTTAGATCTAAGCCAAGGGTGAAGCACTACCTGAAGCAAAATTGCTTCATGCAATTTATCCATCATGTCTTAGCCCACCAAGAATAATTCTTTTAAAAGGCTGGAAATTCTGATATTTTAAAAATTTTTTTTATAATCTTATGAAGTCTTAAGGCAGAAGTATTACAGCTTGATACAGTAAGGGAACTAACTGAACTCTACCTATTAATTAATAGCCCACTTAAGGAAATTAGTTAATTTATTTGTGGATTCTTTCCAGCAGGAACAGTTTGAGAGCACTATTGGGTTCAAACTGCCAAACCATCGGGCTGCTAAAAGGTTGTGGAAGGTTTGTGTGGAGCACCATACTTTCTTCAGGTAAATTATAATTCTCTGCTTCCCCCACTTCATGTTCATAGAATTCATTAGCTACCTTTATTAACACAGTCCAGCATTCTAGTCTTCTTGAAAATTTGGAGTCTGCTTTGGCTGATGATGTCTGTTACCACAAATAGCATGCAGTTCTGTCCACAGTGCAAAGTTTATTAATACTGTTCAAATAACTCATGCAGTGATTTGCTTTGCTGGTAAACTGTATTTTCTAGTTTTATAGTAATAAAATAGACCTGAATAAGGAAAAATCAAATCTTATGGAGGTAAAAAATCCTAAATTGACAACTACCATTTGCAAACATGAACATTTTCAGGAGCATTAATAGGTATGAGATGATCCATTACTATAGAAATTCTGACATAATAAAAATAATTGGATTTTATTCCGATCAGAAGTTGCTCTTCCTAATCAGGAATGACATTATAACAAGAATTATGTAACAAATACTTGAACCATTCTGTAAAATCCATATACTCCACTGATGTCATCAGACAGAAAATCCTCAGAACCTCTCATCCTGATTTAAAAACAGTAAAATAAAGTCAGTTCTATTTTCCTTCAAAGATAAAAAGCAGAAAGCAATTGCTACAATCCAAGAGACTGTAACTCATTCAGAGCATGTGAAAAGCTTGTGTATGGTGCTGCAGTAAATTTATATATACAGTATACAGTTTAGATGTCTATTTTTAGCTTCCAAATCTCTTAGCATGCCCTGTATAACACAGTAAGATTCTTTGTGTTGTCTTACATAACGTTTCAGCTTTTCCTCAAATAATCACATTAAGATCCATTTTCTTATAATGTATAGGTAATTCAGCCAGTATATGAAGTTATTTATAAAAACTGTAATGAACTATATTGAAAATGACAACCAAAGGGCATTGTATTCACTTTTTATCAGCTCAAACTTAAAAGATTTCAGTACCATTTTCAAAGAGCAGCAATCTCTACAGTCAGACTATATATCTACATAAAATTTTGAGGTAAGTTTAGTTGGCAACTCTGGATCTTAACCAGTGACTGCAAAAAACAGCTTATATTTCTACTTTGTTTTATTTGAAATTTTCGTGATTGTTTCAGTGTCTTGCCAGAATGTCTTCCAAGTGGTAAAAGCATAGTTTTCAGTCATTTTATGTAATTAAGGCTGTAATACAAAAATCTATTCAAATGTCCTTGATCAGGAAGTAATTAGTTCTCTTGTTTTTTCCACATTAAAAGATTAAAAGTTTATCTCAGCAGGGTGGAAGATAAAAATGGCAATTAATGCTGTAGCCTTGCCAAGACTGGGAAATCAAGAACAGAACGAACCTTGGAAAAACCCTTTTAGCTTTCTTCCTCTTAGTACATAATGCACTCTCTCTTGGAAATAAAGGGGAGAAAGACTGTTTTATAGAAGCAATGACAGTGAAGCCCCAGATACTTCAGATTGTATTACATAAGTGGCCTTAGTGCAGAAGGGTGGATTAGTCTGTCTTGAATTGTTTTCTTTTAAAATGTGCTGGAACAGATTTGGGTGTATGCATATGCATCTTAGACATGGGGGATTGGATCCTTCTGGCTAGTGCCCTGATAAAGCCATAAACATCCCCTTTTAGGGAAAATGGTAGTCTTCTACCTCGCTGTATTGGGTTTGCATGGCAAGGGTTGGTAGTAGGGAGGCTGCAGGGGTGGCTGCTCTGAGAAACTGCCAGAAACTTCCCTTATGTCTGATGGAGCCAGTGCCAGACAGCTCCAAGATGAAGCCACTGCCAGCCAAGGCTGAACCCATCAGCAACAGAGGTAGCATGTCTGGGATGACGTATTTAAGAAGGGGGAAAAAATTACTGTGCAACAGCAGTGGCAGTCTGGGAGAGGAGTGAGAATATGTGAGAGAAACTATGCTGCTGACACCCAGGTCAGTGAAGAAGTAGGAGGAGGTGCTCCAGGTGCCAGAGCAGAGATTCCCCTGCAGCCCTTGGTGCAGACCATGGTGAGGCAGCTGTGCCCCTGCAGCACATGGAGTGGAGCAGAGATCCACCTCCAGTCCATGGAGGACCCCATGGTGGAGCAGGGGGATGCCTAAAGGAGGCTGAAACCCTACACTGAGGAAGTTCTGCTGGCAGGACTTCTTACCCTGTGGAGCACCCATGCTGGAGCAGCTTGTTCCTGAAGGACTGCACCCTGTGTAAGGGACTCATGCTGGAGCTGTTTGTGAAGAAGGACTCACACTGGGAATTCCATGGAGGGCTGACTCCCATTGGAGGGGACCTCTTCCTGAAGGAAGGGTGTAAGGAGCCCTGCTCCTTGAGAGAAATGGAGTGTCAGAGACACCAGTGTGTCTGTCTGATGAACTGACCACAGCCCCCATTCCCTATCCCCCTGCATTGCTAGTGGGGAGCAGATAGAGTAAATAAGGAGCAAAGTTAAGCCCGGGAAAAAGGCGAGTGTTGGGGGAAGGCGTTTTGAAGATTTGGGTTTACTTCTCATTATTCTACTTTGATTTGATTGATAGTAATTGAAATTAATTTTTCCGCAAGTCTAGTCTACTTTCCTTATGATGGCAGTTGGTTAATGCTCTCTCTCTGTCCTTACCTTGACCCATGAGTTTCTTGTTACATCTTTTTCTCTCTCTGGTGCAGCTGAGAAAGGGGAGCGTCTTTGGTGGGACCCTGGGTCAGCTTGCCACACAAGCTCACTGTTCTGTTTGCTAGGTATCAGTTTTGCTGAAGTATCTTTAGAATGACTGTCATAGTTTTCAGAACCCAATACTGGATAGTGTTTTAACATATGTTGGATCAGATTCCACTGACACAGATATTCCTGCGCAAATTTTTCAAAAGAGGAGAACAAAGTCAGCACACTTTGAAGTCTCACTTGCCCATCTGTGCCATCCTCAGCACCAAGGGCACATGAGTTGCTGGTTCTGCTTGAATGAAGCTGGTGTTCAGTGAGCTTCTCATTCTTTGCACATCCTCAAATCAAGAAGCTCTGTCTGCAATAATCTGATAGTTTTATACGGAGAGACTAGGCCATGATGGGTGAACATGTACTTGCAGCAATACATTGATCCAGGAAACAACATCAAAGGCCTTTCCGGAGAAGCAGGGACTGGGAAGAGTTCTTGCAGTGATGATTATTTGCCTTATCAGCAAGGGTGGCACTGGAACAAAGAGTACCCTTAGTGTTGCAGTTGATGGTCAGATTTCAAAAAGTACAAGCAACAAGGGTTACATGAATATGAACCTGGAAGTCCTTCATACTGAAGGAAATTCAGGATGTGGAGAAGACCTGTCTTCAAACTTACATGATGTCAAAACCTGGTGGTACAAAACAGAATCCCTCACAGCAAATTCTGACACACTAGTACTTGGGCTTTCTGAAAATTACTCCAACACTTACGGTACATACATACAGTACACACATACCCAGCATTAACTGTACATGTAACTGAATCTCTTTCTCATTCTTTTCACAATAAGCTTTTTTCCCCCACTCCTTACATCCAGCAAATATCAACCTGTATAAATTCAGAAATGACATTGTAAAGAAACTAGAGTCTGAATGCAGACTGTTAAACTTGTTGCTGTTGGGTCACAACTCTCTGGCCATCTCAGTCTTTTTTCGCTTGATGCATCTTTCTATACAGCTTTGAGACACCATTCCCTAACTTTGAGGAACAGCAGCTGCTCAGAATATGGGAAAGACAGTGGAAGTGGAATGTATAGTTTTTACTATAACATTCTAAGGAGAGAGATCTGAGAGGTATTCTGCATGGACCTATAATGGCCTCAGCTTTCTATAAAAAATTAAAATTTAACCAAGATAGCACCAAAAGATAGGAATCCCAGGTGCTTAGTCATACCGTGGAAAAATGTGATGGTTATCAGCATCACTTCAAGTCCAACTGCAAACAATAAATAACATGCATTGTTTTAGAAGGTCTTTGCAGAGCTTACATTAGAATCCTTTCTTGGAGAGCACAAATTACGCACAGTGAACTGAAGTTGAAATATAATAAGTAGCTTTAAAGTACCTCCTTAAATACCTAAAATAAAGCCTTTTGAACTGACTTTCCCCATATTTACTTTTTAGACTTGTGTCACCAGAGCAGCCTCCAAAAGCGAAGTTCCTGACCTTGGGCTCCAAGTTCCGCTACAGCGGCCGCACGCAGGCGCAGACGCGACAGGCCAGCAACCTCATAGACAGACCGGCTCCCTACTTCGAGCGCACGTCCAGCAAGCGTGTTTCCAGAAGCCTGGATGGAGGTATGGCATCTGACCTGTATTTTCAGTGTAATGATGACATTACCTCTTGGCACTCTGATGTGACCAACATTTAGAAACCTTGGCATTATGGATGGCCATAAGGTCAATGGACAAATTTATGAATTTCAGTTGCTAAAGCCACTTTAGGTACTTGTCAATGTTAGGTGTCGTAAATAGTAAGTTAAGTCACTGGTTACATGGTATGGCATGAATGTATGCCATATATATGCCATATATGCTGTGAATATATGGAGAATTCTGTATTGGGTATGAAGCATCTGTGTACATTATTCCTATCTTTTTAAAGGGATAAGCACACACTGTAGGCTGTTGATAGAATTGTTGGTCTGTGGCATCTTTTGGATCTGAATTGACCTGAGTGTCTCTAAGCAGAAAAGGCTGAACAAGTTGTTTCGTAGAGTTTTCTATTTTTTTTTCAATATATTGGTATCCTAGTGTATTTATTTAGTGCTTCAGTGTTTAGTTAAAAATTACCAATGATACCACATTTCCTATCAGCTGGTCTTGGCTTTTCAGCATCTTAAGGGTGTCTTTGGTGTGGAGCTTAGGCTTTTCAAAAGAGGATATCCCTCAAAGGTACTCCAAAAAACACCTCTTCCTCTCAGCATTCTGCACCTTGGCTTTGTAAAGCAAAGGCATATGTCTGTATTACAGGACATTGCTAAATTACTTAAGTTTGTATCTAAGCTTTATATAAAAGTTCATTAAGTTTATAAGTATATATAAAGTTGTGCTCATTAAAACTCCATTTAATGAATTCTCCTGTATTTCATTTCTACTATTTTGACTAAGCCAGTCATCATGATTTAAAAAAAACAGCCATCCTGCTCATTAATCCTATTATGTTGACTCAAATAAGAGGAAAAAAATCCTAGTTTAAGGCCTTTCAGTCTCTTGTGCTTTGACTACGTTCAAGGATACATACTTAGTATTTCCCTGTTCCATTTTTTGCAAACATATAGGGAGGAAAGTTTTTACTTTCACTGAGCTGTTTGTGCAGTTTTACTAAGGTTCCAGCAAAAAATACTGTGACAATTACATGTATAGCACTTTCTATATTGAATTAAAAGTCTTCTCAAATAGTGAATTTCCACACAGTATTTGCATATTGATCTCTTTTTTTTAATGGTGATTTACGCAGCCAAAAGAACAATACCTTCAAGTTATCCTACAAGACTCATAAAGAAGTTGATAAATACCTGTCTGATACTGTAAGGGTTTTTTCCCTTGCATAATAATTGGATGCATTGCTGTTCATATCAGTGCAATAGGAACCACAGACCTTTTGTAAAGCCAAGAAGCTGAACAATACTGTATCACTCAGTAACTAGCCTGTATTGATTATTGCTGACATCATCATAAAATGCCTTTGTTAAGAAAATTGAAAACCAAAGTGTTTCAGCTTACCCAAATTAACAAAATTTTTTTTTTTTCTCTAATAGCTCCCATGGGTATTTCAGACCAAAGTCTTCTAAGAGACTTCTCTGCTACTGGAGGGAAGGCTGCTGGAGATAAAATCCTTGATATTGAAGCTGCTGGTCAGGCCAAGTTAAAAGAAGGTGGCAGAGAAGATGATGAAAGCCCACTCAAAACTCCACAATTAGAATTGACTCAGGATGGAAAGGTATGTCTGACTTTCATACCAAAATTATTTGTTCATGTGCTGTGTGTCCACGTGTGGTTATTCAGTGCATATCGCTTCTGAGCATCATACAGAACATTATATTAAAATATTAAAGGAAAATTGTCAAGTGTTTTCTGTGCATTAGACTTAATGTAAGTGTATGTAAGCAAAAGAGAATACAAACTTCTAAATGGCATTGACCTAGGGTTTCTTTTATTTCTAGAAATCTAATTTAAATTCTCAGTAAGCTTGCTTGAGTTCTTGAAAAAATGTTTCAAAGGGTAAATAATGTTTTATTTACTTCCTTAGCTTGTTTAGACTTGAATAAAAATGTTAGTATATCACAGTTGTATGCATTCTACAAAGCTGGGTATATTATGACTGAGTTTAATTACCAGAGGTAACAATTTTGTTTTAGTAGCTATTGAAAAATTATTTTATCCTTTAAAAACTTGTGTGTTGACTAAGGCTTAGATTTCTGTGACATGTTAAGTACTGTGATCTGTTCCTGTTGCAATAATTTGCTTGTCTTGTTTGTTTGAGCTACTGGGGGAATAAGTAAAAAAAAATTATTTACATTTTGTATGATTTGATGTAAAAATTTCCTCCCAAAGTGCCAGCTAAGATCTGCTCTTTCTCTCTTGGAGATAATTTCTATTTCAGCAATTCTGCAGAACTTAGATTAATATTTAAAGAATAATTTTGTCTTCAAATATTTTTGCAAGTTAGCTACCCATTTTATTCTTAGTGAGACTGCTGATTTTCTCTGTGCAGTTCATATGTTCCCACTGCATTCAAGTGTAGGAAGAGAACAAATACCACAGTTGCATTTTTTTTTGTTTGCTGGCAAGTTGAAATAATTTTGAATTAGATGAGAAAAAAGGAACACAGTTTCTTTATGGTAGAAAAATGGTAAAATATGTTGCTATGTTTTGCCTCTGGGCTTGCTAAAATGATGATACTCACTTGTTTCCGAAGTGGTGGTATCTTTCAACATTTTAACCAAAACAGTAGTGGAGGGGAAGGCAGTATTTCAGGAAGTTGTTCCAGGAAGCTGTTCAGTAAGGTTTTGTAACACATGCTTATTCTGCAAACAGCTTTTTTTTTCCCTAGTGCAGATCCTTCTTTTCCTTTCTGGCTCTCTTTAAGTCTTAGAGAAAACACTTACAGACCCAAGAATCAAAGTGCCAGCTTGTCTTTCGTGTACTGCACTGTCCTCTGACCTTTCTGCCAAAGCTTTGAGTGTCTGTCTGCTTCCATCTGTTTAAAGTAACTATTACAGTTCAAAAGTGCACAGTTCTTTACAGCCTGAGAACAAAACATTCATATTGGGTTCCTTTCGTAATCCACAGAAGTAAACAAGTTGGCTGCTTGTAAAACACAATGGGATTTTTATTTCTATTGCATTAGTAAAGCTATCCCTTCTTCTGAGTAAAAGTTTTCACTAACTAATAATTTCTTTTTTTTCCCCTCTTCATGTGCCTTCAAACTTGCATTTTTGTTGTGCTTTCATTTTCCACTGTGCACAGAATTTTTTTCTTCAGCTCACTCATGTACACCCGTCACCACTGCCCATCCGTTCTGTGTCATCCCATCTCACAAACTTGTCACTGATCCCTGAGATGGACATGCTTTCAGATATTTCAGAGGAAGATCCCTTTGAAGAGCCCCTTCTTACCATCCCAGACATTTCAGAGTGCAATTCCATGAAACAAACATCAGATCATGATAAAATCAGAACAACTTCATCAAATAATATCTTTGAATCTGTGAGACCCCTAGCTAGTCGAGGCTCCCCTGCTATTGAGGGAAGAATCCATACAAATGACTACAAAAGCACTGAGCTGTGTGTCTCATTCAGCTTCTTCAGATGCCTTTGTTTTAGTTTCCGTTCGCTGCTTGATGAGGATGGCTATATTACTTTTCCGAGCCTTCCTGATGTTTGCATTTCTTTCCTCCCACCTGGTCTGCAGCACTATATTCCTATTACCTCTCCTTCCTTCATTCCCTCTTTTCTCCTTATCTTTGTGCTGCTTCTGTCTGCTTTCCAGTCTATTCCTTTTTCACTCACATTTTCCCTTCCTCTCGCTCTGTCCCTCTGCTACCTGGAGCCTAAGGTGACTTCCTTTAGTAGCTCTAATGGCAATGACCTGAATGACAAAGCAGAGGAAGAGGAGGTGTGTAATTTTGCTGCTTAAATGTTGACACTTGCACATGGCATTTATGCTTGTTCTCCCAAGGCTTGCTCAGTTTTGCACACTTCCTAGTATAGAGGTATGTCTATATACATGCCTGTAAATGTATATATAAATACACAAGTGCACACATGTCTTTCTCTGTCTTTTTAGCATTTCTTATTTGTGCAAAATTGCCATTGTGGGATTTTGTCAATAGATAGCTCATGGTTTTTCTGCCTGATTTCCTACAGCGTGCATAATTTCAGTGAATTCCACAGATACTGAGCTGCAGGTGGACTTGCAGTGTAGTTCAAAATGTTTATGAGCACATAAATCTGAATACTGAGTAACAGTAGATGTGTTATTTGATACTATTTGCAAGTTCCATTTGCACTATCACTTGGTTTTATAATGCATATCTCCTGCATGCATTGATTGGAATGCACATCTCTAAAGTTCTGTTTAGATCTGAAAAATGAAATTTCTAAAAGCTGAATTCAGAAAACTGTGAATACTTTAAAACCAGTTTTGTTATTCCAGATTTCAGATATTTCAGCTCTACAAGGGTGTGTGCAAAGTTGAGTCTGTCCAAGGCACTTTTTCATTTTTTTTCATGCTTTGATTAATCTCTAGCAGCAGGTGAGACTGATTTCATTAATTAGCTGGGATTGCAGGTTGTGTCAGACTCAATCACTGAAGTCTGACCAGTTTTTGGAATACACTGCTAAAATTGCTGTCCAGAAGCCCCAGACACACTAGTACTCTACTCTGATCATCTGGAGTGGCTGACAAAATGCCTCCTTTCCTTATGTCTGCTGCACATTACAGCAATACCACTAGAAAAGGGTCTTTTATTTTGGTCCTCAAAGAAAATATCAAACCGATTATTAGAATCAAAAAGGAGGAGGGTCTGTTTTATGGTAATTTAACAAAGTTTGCCGAACCAATGTGCATATTAAAGATATGCTAAAAATGACATGATGTCATTATAATACTAGCCTAAGTATAAAATAACAAAAAACAAACTTTAAAGATTTTCTCAATTTTTCTACAGCCTAGTTCAATCCATAATTTGTAACATCATTACAGAAAATAGAACCCCAAATAAGTCAGAAATAAAAATGCAATAGGTACCAGATCATATATTCATTCACACAGAATCCAAAGTGCCACAGTATGAACAGTAAATCCCTCTTCAAATACATGAACTTGTATAGTGTTGGCTTCTCAATGCATCTTTTCGTAAGATTACCAGTTGATATTTGTACTGGTGGAAAGAAGACTGGGAAGTGGTTTGCTTTTTAAAGAACACAGTTTCTGAAGGCATTCTGAATACTTGGAGATAAAATATGAAGATTAGCTTTAATTTCCAGCAGAGTGCATTGCAGTTTCAGAATGAATATATTCACCTAGAAAGCGGCGGGGGGGGAGGTATGCAAATAGCTCATCCCAAGACAACAACGTCCCTAAAATTTTGAGATGGTTTGTAAATACAGTGTGTTTGTTTGACTTGAGCCCTAGACTCTTTTCCCAAAATAACTCCTGGATTAGATTCCATTTTTCCATCAACTTTTGCAGAATTTAAGTCGCTTACCATAGAAATTATGCATATCATTTTTCTTTGTTACTCATTGTTAAATCTTCACCTGGGAAACACTAAAACATACAACGAGAAAGGGACATAGTGTGAAACTTCCATTTTTCATGCCACTTATGCCAAAAATTACTTCAGCCATTCTACAACAATGTAGGTGCAAGAAGACCCAAGTCGCTTAATTTCGACATCTGGGGCCGAAAGAGGAAAGGTCTGTAAAACACAGCACGCTTTGCAGCATTTACAAAGAGATGAAGCCTCTGTGTTAGTCTGTAAGCAAATGTTAACACTTCCTTTCCTTGATAATCTGTCATGCGCTCACATAGGTGGAATACGAAGAGGAGGAAGCACAGCAGAAGGTGCTTGGTTGTTTTTGTACAATTGAACCTGGCTATGGCTGCCTGCCTTGTTAGCACCCTGAATTTTCTGTGGGTTTTGTCTGAATAGTGCCTTTTTCACATTACCATTTTATTTCCTTTAACTGTCTGATTATAAGGGTCCTTTTTATTTACTCGCTGGTCCATTTTATGTTCTGTTTTGTTTTGTTTTTGTTTTTGTTTCTGTGGCTCAATTTCACAGATCAGTTCCTTGAGAGTAGACGGGGAAAATATTTATGTCAGACATAGCAATTTAATGTTGGAGGTTTGTATATAATACAAAAATACTCTCCATTCTCACGGGCTGCCAGGCTGCATGGGATGGGAGGTCACTTGCAGGCTGTTACGTACACAGTGCATGAAGTGCATGGGGAAAACCAGCTTGGAAATGTTGCATGTTATCATTCTAGTTTCTGAGTTTAAATAAAAACCAAATAAAAAAAAAAAAAAAAAAAAC
>VZRZ01002176.1:353344-374072 GCA_013398175.1 Climacteris rufus | reverse complement strand
ATTTGTATGTTTTCAATTTAGTTTTTGAAGTTAAAAAAAAAACAAAAAAAAAAAAAAAAAAAAAAAACCCAGAGCCAACCCTCAGCTTGAACGTTGAATGTAAATTTGTATATTTTTGCTAAATGTTTTCAAGGTGGCAGTTGGGAATAATAGCCCTATTTAGATAAAGCAAACCCATGGATTCAATTTATAATTCTAAATGGATTTTTGTACATTGCACCTCAATGTTTACATCTTCTGTTGCCCCTTTAATCAACTTTCATCAAATACATTACCTGATAAAAGAGGGAAGCAGCAGAAGTATAGAAACTAATTATGGTTCTGACACTAATTTTAGGAGCATTGAGAAATGAGGCAAGGATCAGATATTCAAAGGGAATGTTTAGATGTCTTCTGAAATCTTATTTTTAGCTTTTCACATGGAAGTAAGTTTTGCTTCCTGAAGGTAGGTTTTCATTGAAGATGAGTAACAGCAAAGAACTTTGAAGAGTATGTTCATGTGTACTGCTTTGTCACTGAAGTAGATATTTTTATTGTAAGAATTTTCATATAGACTACTAATCTCAATTATTTAATCAGAGACTATAGTATTATTTTAGTATTATTGTGGTTAATAACTAGCTAATAACTGAAGATGTTTTAGAAAATCCTACTGCTGTCTTTATTTATTCATCCAGATGGGGCTATAAGTAATTCCCTTTGTCACAAAAACTGTCTCTTTAAAATCATTGGTTTTGTTCAGTAATAAGGAGATGTGTGGATCACAGTAACCCAACTAATATTTTATGGCTTTTTGCAGCTTTTGATCACTATTGAAACTTTGCTTGTGTATAACTTACTAAAGCACCAAAAGTGTGCATTGCATAACTGTGCTTTGATCAAGTCCAAGAAATGTGCCTTGTGTCAAGCCAAGACAGGTCTTAAAATAATTACATGATTGTTATGAGCTTCAGTTGTATAATAGAATGCCTTTGGCATAAGATTTTACTTCACTCGGGAAATACAAACTTTAGGGGGACATATTTAATGTCTGATGTGTTAGTCCAGGATGAAAAGTGGTCCTGTGACAATACAAACCTACTGAGAGGCCAGAAGGGTAGAGGTTCAAATGTTCAAACTTCGTGCAGGATATCCACAGAATTAGGAAGTAGATGTACAACACCAAACCCTTACTGGGGCTGAACATGCAAGTGAAAAGAAATTAGAAACAAATAAGTTTGGGCGTTGGAATTTTCATTACTTAACGTGAAGCATCCTTGCATTGTGATCAGAGATAACAAAAATCTTAACCAAAATGTTACAGTAAAATTTCAGAATATTCTGCTAAAAAGTATGTAAAATCTTGTACAAAATCCAGATTCTTTACCTACATTATTATTTCTGATGACATTCTTTTGACAAAACTTCATTAATAATTATGTCTGCATTGATGTTTCATTTTAATCTTCAGTCTTTTAATACTTTACTAAAAATGGGTCCAAGTTTTAAACTTATGTATAACTACAGAATACTGAAAAAATATTCTTGTGTTGGAGCATAAGCAACATGGGCTTTTCTCAAGACCTGGAATGCTGGAAGGAGGACAAATTATGAAAGCAGGGCGACATCTGCTCTTCTGACCAAAGCCCAGCCATTGTATTTAAAAAATAATGAATTCCAAGAAAGCTAAGCAGATCTATTTTTGCCAGGTTACCAGAACAATTACTTTTCTGCACAGCTCCTGAACCTTACCTCTGCCTGCAGCTGGTACAAAGTGAAGGAATACCTTGTACTTATTTGACCCAAAGTGTTGCAGTTTAGCCTCAAGGGGTTATAACAAAATATATTTGGTAATCACACTGTGGTGTCCCCTTTGGCACTGGTCTATGGAGGTGCAATTTAGAGAGGTCATTTCTTTGGTATTGGCAGGCACAAAAACTATTCCTGCTTGTGTCTGTCCGCTGTCAGGTTCTTAAATGTAGAATTGGCAGATAAGAAGTGTTAAGTCTTTAAATCTGATTCTTCCAATAAGTGTAAGCCTCCATGAGAGGCACAATGAGTCATCCCTCTGAAGCTATGCAGGTGTTAGCTGCTTGCATATTTGGCCACGTAATATTGTGTTCACAGACATAAGTATTTTTCATGGAGCCTGTAATATCAAGAAAGCTGCATTTTTATGCTCCTTTGGTTAAACTATTCTTTCTTACAGGTACATGTTAGTTGTGCAGTATCCTGAAACATTTGCTTCTGTGCTTACAAATTTTAGATGAAAGCAAAGAGCTGTTGTTTCAAATGGCTAGTAGTTTCATGTTTTGGATGAAAGTAGCCCTCTAAACATGCACAGCATTATTTTCCTTTGCTTTAAAATATGGAAGAAACAGTGTATGTGTAGCTCTTCATTAAAAAAACAAAACCAGAAAATTTTGGTCTGTTATGGCCTTAAACTTTTTTATTTTAAGGCACTTCAGAGAAGGTCAGCTCTTTAGACACAAGGCACTTTCCTTGGTTTGGTTGCTTTTTTTTTTTTCTCCAGTTAAGTTTGCTTTTGTTGTCGTGTTTTGTCCTACTTTGTTTTATGTTGCGGGTTGCTAGGACCTGGATAAGACCCAGGACGACTTACTGAAACACCAGGCTAGCATTAGTGAGCTCAAGCGCAATTTCATGGAGTCCACACCCGAGCCACGCCCCAATGAGTGGGAAAAGCGGCGTATCACACCTCTGTCCCTGCAGACACAAGGGGTATGTCACTGCACACACCTGTCCGCATGCGTTTCCATACAACCCTCGATGTAATGTGGCAAATGCAGTTTGTCCTCTAGGGTCACACTTTGTCTCATGTAATATTTGTTTATACTAAGTATACATTAACTTTCTTACCACTGACTATTGGACCTGACTTTAAATAGTGTGTGGGATTTTATTCTTCTGCGTGAACAACTGAATTAGAAGAAAATGAAAGTGATGGCAGTATTTTCCTGTATTTCTTGTTTAAGGACATCTTAAATTTCACTCTGATTTACACAGATTGATGGAGATGACTTTTCAGTGACAGTAGAACTTTTCTTTCCTTTTCCCTCTCATTATCTCTTCATAGACAGCTTGTGCATAAATACATACAGTGTGTCTGTTCTGTTTCAGAAGGACCTTATGTGATCAGTTAATTTACAGTGTTGACTTCAGAACGCATTTAATGTAGTTGTTAAAATTTACTTACCTTAACCTTCAAAAGTCTTTATATTTATCTACTTTTTCTTCATACCTCCTTTCTGACTGAACCTTGGAACAGCAGCGTGGAAAACAGTTTTCTATAAATATTATCCTGTAGTGGCCCCAAGCCTGGCGGCCTGGGGCTGCTTGTGAGAGAGCCTTCTTTCCCATGGAAGTTATGAAAAACAGTAAGATAAGCACCTGTTGTTTTCCACAGCTGTTGTGGGTCCAGGCATGATGTGTTTTGATTTGGGTGGTGTAGAACCCAGCCAACCATACCAGGGGGTGGTTGGACCCTGGCGAATGATCTACCTGGGTTCCTACCGTGTGAAAAGGGAATAGGACAATAAATGGAGCTCCCTCTCTGCTCTGCTGCGGACTGAGCTGTGTTGTCATGTCCTTATTGCACCATAGCAACATTATCTTGAATTCTTGTGGCAAGAAAACTACACAAATTTCTCATGGTGTTGTGAAACTTTCAGTTTTATTGGGTTGTTTGCTGCTTCTTTCATAGAGTAGATGAGCAAATCAGTCTTTTAAAGCCATCAGTTTGTGGTGTTGTCCTTGTGTATCACCATGGTTCCCGCCTTTCCTTCCTTAAATGTATTGTTGTCCTATCCCCTTAAATTCTTCAGCATTCTTTTCAGTCACAGAGAGGTGAACTTTCACTAAAATATAAGGCTATGATGCTACCAAGTTATTTTTGATAATAGGACATTATTCAGTATGATATGTAAATGATCTGGACTGTGAGTATGTGTGTACAGATAACACAGTCACTGACTACACATCACTTCTTTATTTTGTTAATTTATGGTTACTGCCAAGAAATTCCTCAAATTTCTGAGTAGCACCTTAACATTTCTATGCATAGTGGTATATGCACAGGTATAAATGTTGGTCATATTTTCAAATATTCATGACACAGTGGTTCATTTAATAGCTATGAATATATTTTTGGTTGAAACAGACATTTATGTAAAAGTGTAAGTTAATTTTTATTATGTGGTTTTGTGTATTTTCTGTAATGATTTTTTTGTATTGAAGTTGAGGCCCCTGCAAGTTATGTTATATCTGGTGATTTTTTTTTTGGCTCATCTGGTATGTTCTGTCACTTTCAGATTATTTGGTTTCATGTTTATGTATAGTGTATGTCTGTCTCATTGCTTGTTGATTTACACTGGTTTTATAAAATGAAAACCAAATAGAAAAAAGGAGACCACATTTTCCAAGTGAAAACACTGCCTGGGAAGGAGAAACAATGGATTGCAATGCCATGGATTGCTGGACCAAAACCAGAGGAAACCGATAAGGTGGCTGCCCTGAAACCTACTGCTTTTTTGCTTTTTCTGCTGTGGGCTAGCTTGGGCACTTCTTTCTTTTTCTTTTTTTTTTTTTTCCTTGATGGAAATAACTTTTTAAAGCCAATACTGAAAGGAGAATGCTGAGCTGTAAACCAGGATCTCTGTGTGTATATGTTTATATGTACACATAACGTGAATGCCAGCAACATTTTGCTTAAACATCAAACTAACTGTGAAGTTCTGAACGGCCACTTCTTGAAAATAAAACAATTTTTTCACTGGAAAATTACTGTATTTGATGTGACTAGGATGACAGCAAAACATGTATTTCCATTCTGTATGGAAATAATTGCTTGCAGTTATTTGACACTTCATGCAAGAACTTTTTGCTTTATGTGTTTACTACGTAATTATTATTCAGATCAATTAATGCTGTATAAGCAGCTTGTTTCAAAGGCAACCTGTTCTGAATACCTCTCCACTTCTGTACCTCTCTTTTCATCGAGGAAAAGAGGGAGGTTTTGTCCCTGATAAGCTGGTTTAACATCTGTGCAATGAAAAGCACTCTATAACCAGTGGGACTAGTAGCAGTGTGATAGTGATGATGAGTAGCAATTGAGAGGCTGCTTTTTTACATCACTTTTGATCTAATAGGTTGATGTGAAGCTGTCAGTCCTATTTCAGTAACATACATAAATATGACATTTTGGAAACTGTATTTCCAACCTGAATTATTTGTTGATGGATGCAGAGAAGTCTGTGTTCAAGTGTTTTGTTACCCTCAATTTATAAACTTGCTGGTATTAGACTAATACATCTCTCAGTCATATCTCTGGACTGTTGTTTCCTTGCCTGTCCTTTAGGATAGCTGGATAATAGATGAGAATAAAGTAGGGATACCACTGCTAATACCTTTTCTTTTATTCCTTCTTTTGCTTCAGTGAAAATGCTTGCAAATAAGTAATTTTCTGTGTAGTAGAAATGGTATTTTGGGTACATCTCATTTGTGCCACTTTACTTCTAGATCACCATACTCTCGCAAGTGCACAGCATCTGTGACTTAATTAAACAAACATTATGACACATTGATATATATGTCACATACATGAAATGTTTCTATTTTATGGCTACCCACAATATTTATTTTCTTTAATCCATCCCCTACAGCTTGTAAACAGTATTCCATGTTAGAGTGTGTTACTATGTACCAGAAGGAATTTCCCAGGAATTTAAACACAGGCAGATACAAAATTGATGAGAAGTGCCAATTCTTAAACATCTATACATTTAGTCTTTTTTACTAAATGCATCAGGGAACAGGGATTACATTTTCAAACAAATTGTGTGCCTGGGGTTTTCCTTTTAAAAGACTGGAAGACTGAAAATCTGAAGGTGGTAAAATGCAAAAAGATGGATGGTATGTGCCTGTCTTTAATCAGATATATATGAGAGAGAGCAGGGAGAGAGAGAGAGATGCGCACAGTCTGACCATATAGCACATAAAGATTTTGATTTTCCCCTGCCTTTTTTTTTTTTTAATGCTTTGAGTGATCAGAAAACAACATACCAGAGTACAGTGAAAGGAGGATCATGAACATTTTTGCCTTTTGATGTAATCTGTTAATAGATGAACATTTGTTTCGTGTAGTAAAGTAGGAAAAAAAGTGGGGGTGAGGAACACATTGCCCTGCAGTGTTGCATGAAGGCAGTTTAATAGCTTGCCTTCCATTTCTCAGTCACAATTGAAATAAACTTTGAGCTTTATTGTAGGGAAAAAGCAAGATAGGGTTCTTTTCTTTTTCCTTCTCTGTTCTTCGGCATGTCGTCTATGTTGTGGTGTATTTGCAGTAGCATGGTGCAACCTCTGTTAGTTCAGATTGTACACGACTGCTCACACGGTGACCCCCCGCGGCTGCAGTTCTGTGCATGGCACCTTGGCTTTCCTCTGGCATCTGCTTCTGGCATGATTCTCTGTAGTGCCCTTTAGGAATGCTGAAATGTGTCTTATGGAATGTTGTCAACATGTGTCTTACGTCTGTGTTATTTGTACGTTGTTGGCTTTTTATTTTAACCGCTTTTACTTCTAACTTCTTAGCAGAGCTCGTGGAAGGAAATCTGGAATATGGAATTCTAGCCTGTTCAGAGCCTTATTACCCACATGAAATTTTAAAGTTTGCTTAACCATACAGATTTATAGCCCTACAGAAAATAGACCAGACTATGAACATAACTTACGCTTTAAAGCAACGTGTTCCCTTTTATGTATGTTTGAATACAAGTTTTCCCACTGAAATGGGAAAGGCTTTTTGAAAACAGATTTTTAGTTTATGTGAGTTCGCTTAGGAGATTTAAGCATTTGAAAAAACATGTATGTAACATTTATTATAAAGAAGTAAGAAATATTTTAACATTTCAGCATTGTGGGTATGTATTCTAAGCAAATGTGTCCGACAGCCCCGGAGCTCTGAGCCGGATGGGCATTAGAAGGTGTCCAAAATGGATTTTTACAAAGGAAAAAAATCCCACTAGTAAATACGGAGCTAACAGCTAAGTAACTGTTTGGGAAACTCTGCTGTTTGGGAAACCCGTGTAAATGTCCATGTGTGAATGTCGCTGTGTTGAGTTTCCACGGTGTGTTGTGCATGGTGGAGGCGCAGCCCCAGCGCACGGCTGTGCTGTGTCCCCTCTGTCCGTGCCGCCCCTGTCTCTGTCACGGCTCTCTCTTGTCAGCCCTTTCCTTTGTAGGTGGCTGCCGCTCCGTCCGCCGCTGTCTAATTCTTCCCTTTCCCTTCTCTGACCCGTCTAGAGCCTGGAAGAGGAGATTACCTCCATTTTGTTTAGTAAGGAGCGCTTCGGCGCCGGCACCAGCGGGCCCTTCGCCGCCGCCAGCCCGGGGCCAGCAGAGGGCGCTGCGGGGGAGCAGACGGGCGCCGCCGCCGCGCCGCCCCAGGTGCTGCGCGGGCGCGGGCCGGGTCCCGCCGGGCAGGGCCGGGCCGGGCCGGGCTGGGCTGGGCTGCGGCCGGCGCTCCCCTGTCCCGGCCTGCCCGCCTCTCAGCAGGCGCGGGGGTAAGGCAGAGAGCTTACCTCTCTGGCTGCAGAAACAGGAGCGAGCGGTGCTTGTTTAAGCTAACACGCCGTAGGTGCTGCGCTAGGTAAACAGCAATAAAAGCTAGGATTAAGTCACAGATGTTGTGTTGATTTTTCTAGTCTTTTCAGCTGAACTCTTAATTTTGCTGCGAACTGTTCACTAAAAATAGATTTAAAAAAAACCTGACTGCCTAATCATCATTTACAGTGGGCTCTCTGGGATAGCCATCACAGATTATTTCGTTATGGAACAAATACTAATACAGCTGCTTTAATATCATCATTTTGGCTCCAAACTGAGTTCTGATGGGATCTTCTTAGTAATATCCTATTGCTATTCTGACAACATACCACCCGAAACAGTCCCCCTCTTATCTATTAAGTTTCATAAAGTAACAAACCAAACAACTGATAAAACCCTACAATAAAGCCTTTTTATTGTTTTTTACTTCTGGCAAACTGATAGTATAATGTTAATTTCTTTTTTATTTTAAATTTGATATTATTCATTCTTAATTTCTGAGAGAAATAACTGCCTCTGTAGCATCACTGGCCAGTGCATTCATGCTTTTTATTTTCATGCTTTCACAGTTCAGTTCTTATGCCAATAAGAGCTTCCATAATTTTTACTTCTTTTTTATCAAATACTTTAATGCAGTATAAGGAAATGAGCACAGTTCTATGTGACTCTTGCAGTGATTATGTAGCATCTGTCTAGTATCGTGTATACATTCTTAAAAGCTTGCTTGGAGGATTTTGCACTGTTGAAAAGGGTTATGCATTGATTTTTGTCCTCTGATTGCTTTCTGTTTCACAGAGACATGCTTCCAGAGCGGAAGGGCCTTGTACTGGAGTCAGCGATGCTGATAAGGTTCTACAAATTTTTTCCCTGGCTAAATTTGGCTCTAGCTCTTCCAATCCATCTTCATTCTTTCCTCCCTTCTTTTTTTCAGTTAACCATCACAGCCATCTTTTGTCTTCCTTTATGACATGAACCAGCCCTCAGCTAATTTTATTTTCATAATTTTAATTTATTCATATACTCTACTTTTGTTTTTCCTCATCCATGTTTTTTGTGCAGAGTTCACATGAGACTCTGGACATAGTGGAGGAGAAGAAGCAGGCAGAGTTTGGGATAGAAGAAGCACTAGTCGTAGACGAAACCAACAAAGGGAAAATGCAAGTTGCCACTGATGCTGGGGAAACATGTAAGGTGGAGCACCTGTCAAAAAAGGACTCTTCATCATTGCCATCAGATAGTAGCAGCAGCAGCAGTAGTAGTGAGAGTGAGGATGAAGAGGTGGGAGAATACCAGCCACATCATAGGGCAATTGAGGAAGTCATCAGGGAAGAACAGGAAGAAGAGGAAGACATGAAAAGGAAAGAACATGAAGAAAAAATGCAGCATGTGGAAGCCACACCAGAAGGCAGTAAACTAAATGTACCAGTTGAGCACACACAAGTTACAGCTGAAGATTTGGTCCAGGAAAATACAGTTACCGTAGCTACAGAAGAGAAGAATTTGTCAGAGCAAATTAAGCAAGATTTAGGTGAAGAAAAAGAGGAGGAACAGCTCAAACTCAATGGAGATGTGTCTCATGTTGACATTGATGTTGCACCACAATTAATTTGTTGTTCTGAGGTAAATGGTAGAACAGTATGACGCCTAGATTAAGCAGAGGTATTTCTTGGGGTGAAAATATACCTGCCTTTCTTCTTCTCCTATTCCTCCACATCTTCTGGCATTCAAGATTCAGATCGTTTGGAAGGGGAAACCATTGATGAGCAGTGAAATTCTGTCTCCTTCAGTTATGGTTTCTGACTTTTTGCTAGAACTGAGTGAGACTCACCAGTAAGGCAAACCTTCCGAAGACTGATATCTCTTTTTTTTTTAATCTCCTCCTTATTTTATATGCACATACATGATGTATATTTATTATTTACATGTTTCCAATGTTTTAAGTCTTGTCTTGTCTATTTGTCAACTGTTTTTGACAAGTCCATGACACATAATTGTGATTGGAAAACTATTGGCAATTGATATTAGAAAACACCTGTCAAAATTTTTTGTTCCTTTTTTCCTCCTAATTACTTATTGCTTTTCTTGCCTTTTTTTTTCTCCTTCAATAAAACATTACAGATTGATAGGCTAGAATATGTATGGCTGCAAATTGCTTAGGTGAGAGCACTGCACTGTTAAGTGGTGAGGCTCATATCGCAATGTTTCTGTGAAGTTTTCTAGTTTAGCAGATGCTTAGGAGCATGCACTTCCTAAAAACATAGATAGTTCAGAGAAAGGGGAGAAGGGCTGCTGTGTGTGCAAGTGCGTAGAGGGAAAGACAGTGTTTGTTTTTTTCCTTGGGATTTTACCCCATGCATATCCAAAGTCAATGGAAGATAGCAGCTGATGCATCTAGAAGAATATCAAAAGGCTTTAGTTCTTAAATATATTGAAAATCTACTCCAATAAGTCGTGAGTTCAGTAGCTTACAGACCCCAGGTTAAGTGCTTTGTTTGGATATTGCCGAGAACACCACTAGCAAACTCTAAATTGCTGAAGTGGCTTTTTAGAATCTTTGTCAAAAGAAGTCATTGACTTGCAGAATTATTGCTTTGAATTTAGACTGCTTAAAATCCAATTGTCAAAAGTGGGGGTTTTTTTTGGTAAGTAGTACATATTTAAAAATTAAACTTTTACATAATTTCCTTGGAATTTCTAGCCCTGATTTGTAGACTGAGGAACGATAGGTATTTTCCCAGGTTAATTCTAATACGAAGTTTATCTGTCTGAGCTAGGTGTCAGTTTCTTTATGCGAACTAAGATTTTTTTTTTTTTAATAGTGATGCTTTTTTCAATACATGTGTTGCAGCTTTGTTTTAGCAATTGCTCTTTGATATGTACTGTTGACTGAAACACTGAACTTTGACAGGTTATTAGGAGATTAAATTTTCCTACAATGTTATGAAGATACCAGGGGGCCAATGTATTAATTTTCATTTCATTTTGCTTATTTATTGCATGCTGTTTGTATGGGAAGCTAGTCAAATACTTATCTTGCTGGTATTCTTTTCTTGAGCTTTTGATTGTGTTTTCTTGGTCCACTTCACAAACCTTCTTTTGTCTTTTGAATTGATTCTTTATTTCTTGCCTCACAGCCTCCTGTAGTGAAAACAGAGATGGTCACCATTTCAGATGCTACACAGAGAACTGAAATCTCCACAAAAGAAATTCCAATTGTTCAAACAGAAACTAAAACTATCACATACGAATCTTCACAGGTATGGTGACTGCATTGTTACATTGTTTGCAATCTTATTTTTATTCTGGTTGTAGATCAAAGTAGATAATGTCCGAAAATGCTTTTCAAAAGCATATACTCTTTTCTAGCAGATAAGATTATACTTTGGCTATGAATTGGGTAAGTGAAATGTTACAAAGCCATATTACTTCAGAAGTTCTAATTGTTTTTTTTCTATACAAAGACTTAGTTGCTGTCTGTAAATGGTATAGCTCATTTTAATCAAATTTTGGAAACTTTATTAAAATATCTCATTGCTCCTGAAGGGATCATGTAGCTGTGATCATGAATTTTCCACCGGAATGAGCCATAATAATAGTCTTGTATAACTCTGTAAACTTGGATGGCTTCTATTTTAGATTTCAGTTCTAGCTGAACAGAAGAATGTGTTTAGTAAGAAAACCAGGCTTTTCTCCTGTGAAAACAGAGGTTTAAAATGCCAAAATACAAAAATACATTTTTTTTGTTTTGTTACCAGCTTGATGGCAGTGCTGGTGGTGATACTGGTGTGCTGGTGAGTGCACAGACAATTACATCAGAGTCCATTTCTACTACCACAACTACACACATCACAAAGGTAAAATGTACTTACTTAATGTCTTTGTTAACTAAAAAAGACAGCAAAACCACGAAACACAATCTTGCATGAAGGTTCTTATATATCTGCTACTTCATTGAGGAAAACTAACTTGAAATGGAACAGATCCATTCCAGGCACGTATGAGAGTTAATATTTCTGTACACAGAATTTGAACAGAGAAGTCCTAATGAATAAGCAGGAATATGTGGGAACAGGACAAGGAAAGGGAGAAAAATATGATTAGGGGTTTATTAGTACTACATACATAGGTCTTATGTCAGTGTTTGACAAATGAGTATGTAAATAAACTTTTACAGCTTCAGTCCTGTCATCACTGATATCCCACAGAATCTTTGGTGATGTAACTAATTTGTCTGAGATCCACAGGAGCCCTGCTAGTGGCACCAGTTGGAAGGATGAACTTGAAACAGTGTTTTCTCAGGCTTTGTGTTGGTCATCCTTGTGGTGCCAGGCTTAGGATATATTTAAAAACATTCATTCTGCTAGGTTACTTTGCAAGCATATTTGGGTGCTGAATTATTTGTTCTGCAGTCCGTGCTTGGAAGGAAAACTTAGTGTTAACAGCATAATGTCTGTTTCAGTCTCATGTAATGTTTCATGCCAGAGTATGTTAGAACTACCAAATTGTGATGGTGATTATTGTTACTGTTAGTTTATATAAATATTTGTCAAAGCTTAGGCATGCCTAAACAACACAGTTTTGAACTCTTCTCTTTAAACTCTTTAACATCTTTTCCCAAGAAAGTTACAGGAGGCATTGTTTAGGGTAAAGCAAAAGGGAAGAGGGAAACATAGTGTGAATTTAGTATTTGCCTCCCCGCCCCCAAGACACAGAAATTATACAGTAATTTGTAAAGAATTAAACAATAATTCTGTGGTCACTGGATATGTTTTCTAAAGATTGAAATATTCCTAAGATTGAAAGTTGTATGCACAAAATGACAGTGGAAGGATAATGTTGGAAAGTGAGTCACATGAAATAAAATAAGCTGGAAAGTGAGTCATGTGAAATAAAGTAAGGTCAGAATTGATGTGTTTTGTTATACAGACTAGTCAACAGGTCCTTTTTAGTCTCCTGCTCCCTTTTGGAATAATTAAGCCACCACCATTTTCGGGAAAAGTCTTTAAGAAATTGAATTAGTTTTGACGGGAAGCGTATATTTCCTTGTAAAGTTCAGATGTATAATTCTGCTACTTAGAAGGAACCATTAAAGAAAATGGTTTCATTCTTGTCTTCTGCTGGAAAATTACTGGAATTACTGTGATGCAGCAGATCCTTAGCTTTTCTGATTGGATGATGAACAGTGAGTAACAAGATTGTTTCACATTTTAAAACTGTTTTGCATCCCAAATTGTTCATTACTGGTAAAAGGACCTGCCAAAATAGTTTTAATATTCTAATGGTGTTCTTAACAGAGGCATCTTGGTTCTTCTCTGCTATGGTCAGTGTGTCTTAAGTAATAGTTTATTCTTTTCTCATACACAGGCTGATTTAAAAGGCAAATTGTTATTTCTCTGAGGGTTTTTTTATAAGCTAAAGCATTTTAATCATTTCAGTAAGAAGGGAAGAAACAAAGCACAAAACTGTTCAGCAGTGTGAAATATGCTGAAGATGTCTCACAAAGGTTCTTGAATGGCAGAACTGAAAAACAGATCTTCTTTGTATTTAATGGCATAGGATTATGTCTGAGAAGAGGCCTGTGACAGATGGGTTGAAATAAAAGAAAACACTTCCTGGAATTTCCATGTTTCCAGATTTATATGGTGGAAGAAGCTGGAATTACAGTTTGTCAAACATGGGCTCCAGTAACAGAAGTAATTCTCTATTGCTTGATTTTTATCAAGTTTAGCAACTGCTAGAAGGTGACCAACTGTATAACTGAAAAAAGAAAGGGTGATTTAGCACTGAGAACATTTACTACTAATTGCAGCTTAGACACAGAAACGTATGTGCTTCAGTGCAACACAAAGGAGTGCTTTGTGGAAATATGAAATAATTACCAGGATGTTTTCCTGGGTTTTTTTTCTTCCATCTGTAGATGGTAAAAGGTGGAGTATCAGAAACAAGAATTGAGAAGCGCATTGTCATTACTGGAGATGCAGATATTGACCATGACGAGGTGAGTATGCAAATTTAACATTTATAATGTGATTTTTGTAGTCTAGTGAGATCTAGATGATGTTTCAGATATCTGAAGAAAGAGAAAGGTAGCAAAGTTAAGTAAGAGGATATAGAAAGCCCATGAGACTGTTAATTGTGGCATAGTTAATAAGCAATTGTGTTATGCAAATAAGGAGCATTTTGAATATAAGTGAAAGAGAAACAGCATTTTTAAATTTGCATCATAGATCATGTGAATGGGTTTGTACTATTTTTAAAGGGATTACTTTTTTTGGAAGAGACCCAGTTTGTGTAGTGTGGCTTTTGCATTGGGAAGAGAAGCATTACTGAAATAATCTTATTTTGATATGCTAATCTGGATAGATGGGAGTCTCTACTGCATTGTCTCGGCAGCATCTGAATGCTGCACTCATTTTGGCTGAAAGCTTTGGAGCATAAACTGCTCGAATTTAAAAATCAGGTTTTAGCCAGTATTTGTAGAATTATGTGTAACAAAAGTAATTGTTGATCTGCTGAAATAGTATGTAAGTACCTTTCATCATTACTGAAGTATGCAGGAAAATAATGGAGAAAACTCAATTATCTGGTCTTTGTAGTGGTGATTACACAGGTCTTTTTTTATCTAAGAAACTATAGTAATAAAGGCAATCAACAGTCATTGGATAACACAAATGGAAAAGCCTACCTTGCAGTGAATGCATTTCTAACTTTATGAAAGCTGTACAAATCAACCTAACAGGGTTTAATTTAACTTCTGAATTGTAATATATTGAGAGCTCTCAAGGAATTTATTTTCACATTTTGATTTGCCTCCAGAAAGTGTCTCCTGACAAGCTGAATCTCTTCTCAAAACCTGTAATTAAATGAGAGGGCTGTTTAGTATCAGGCATGGCTCTTGTTTGCCTTGACACACTTTCAGTGCACTTCAGATGTCTGCAAAAGTCACAAAATAGCTTTAGTATAGCAGACAATTCTCAAAGACCTTCTTTAATTTGAGGTAATTGAGTAATGAAGCAAATAATGAAATTATAAAAAAGGAAGTACCAAATACAATTTTAATTATAGACGGTTTAAAGCAGCAGTGAAAAGCTTATAAGAGATTTAAGAAATATCTACTACTTTTTCTTAAGTGAATATGGAGCTCCTTAAATGCCCAAACTACATGCTGGATGTTTTTTGTCTTTTAGCTCCCTACATCACTAAAACAATTCTAAATAGAAAATAATACTTCAGTTTGGAGTTTCAAAATACAAATGTTTGTATTACTTATTGTAATTTAACAGTTAGAGACTTAGAGTTTTTTCATTGTTTATGGTTTGGTTGTCAAACTGATTCTTAAATCTTAACAGACACTTTTTTAAAAATCCTCATTTATACCATAGAGCTTACACTTAGCACATTGTTAAAGACCAACATATAAAACATAGTTAGGATAAATATTTCAGCAAACATCAGTATTGTACCAATGCACATCATGTGTCCTGTACATATTTTCTTAATAGGACTTCAAATTTGGTATCACATAATAGTTAGGGGGCTTAATGTTGGTGTTTTCAATCTGTCTTCCGAGTTAGTTATTTCTTCTTTCACTTAATACCTGTAACTCAGGAAATAGTCACTTTTCTAAATTAAGATAAAACTTCTTGTTGCATTATGTATTTCTTGCTCCTTCTAGAGTTTTGGGGGTTTGTTAGTTGTGATTAAGGTGAACAGTGATCTTACTCTTGCCTGAGAATGCCTTCCAGTGTCTTCTTTCTTTTTCTTATGTTAGGTTCCAGCAGTAATACAGCTCACTGAAATAAGATGTAGATCAGGGCACAGAATAGAAGGTCCCAGGTGCTCTTTCACCTTTTCTGACTCAGAGGGTGCTCTTAGGGGATTGACTATGATGTAGAATAGAATGTTACATTTCAGTTGGAGGGGACCTACCATGGTCATCTAGTCCCAGCTGTGTATACTGGTACATCTTAAGAATTTCTTGAAATGTGGGGGAGGGATTATAAGAAACTGAGTAATATTTAGACTTATACTTTCCTGAATTAAGCTACAGAAACCTCTCTTAAATTAGTAAAAGGAGAAAAATCAGATTCTTCTGCTGAGAAAGTAATTTTTGTTGTGATCTTATTCCAGAGCTTCAGTACCATACTTAGTATACATTCCAGAGTATCCTTCTGTCATGTTCAGGAAACTGGATGGAACTCTCATTATTTTGTACTGTCTTACGTTTTTGTTAAGCTTTGTTTACTAGATCATTTGCAGAAGTTTAAAAACTTCTGGGATATAAGAATACTTTTTTCCCAGAGATTAGCTGGAAAGTTACAACTTTATGCTTATGTGTTGCTTCCTGGAAATCATAGTAAATTTTTAGCATGGTGGGTTTTGTTTGGATTTTGTGTTTTGAAAGTTGTTTTGGGTTTTGGTTGTTTTGTGGGGTTTTTTTTACCCTTGATCCCTCTCAAGTTCAGGAATTTATGGTTCTCAAAAATTACAACTACATTTTCCGAAGTAACTCTCCAATTCTCTGGCCCCACTTCAATGTCCTTTTGCTGTTGTTGAGTTCAATATTTCAAATACATTTGCAGGCCCTGGCACAGGCAATCAAAGAAGCCAAAGAACAGCACCCTGACATGTCTGTGACAAGGGTGGTGGTGCACAAAGAAACTGAACTTGCTGAGGAAGATGAAGACTAAAATCAAAAATGCCCTCAAGCAAATACTTCAGGTAGGCTTATGTATATGATTAACATACAAAAACATAGCATCAGTTAGCTGTTGCATTCATATCTTTCAGCTGAAAAATATGGACCATCTTTGAGATAGGCTATCACAAAAGGGTGACTTGAAACAGATACTACTAGAAGACTCTTAGTGTAAGAACTTTTTCTTAGGTCTAATTGCACATTGATTTCAGCTGCAAATGTTCCCATAAACAACTTCCAGTTTGTCACAGTACTCTCATGGCACTTTCTAAAATCAATTGGTACCAACTGATTGTTGTTTTAGTTTATATTGAAGGGAATTTGGGACATTTCTGCAAAATATGAGCGGTGTGTCACACTCCTCTGTTTACCTGAACAATTATAGTTCTTGCCTTACATCTTGCTTGTGTAGTGGAAAGACTCTGTAGTTTCCAGTAGTGGAAGGACACACTTGGACATTTGAATTTAGTCAGGTAATCCTTAATAGTAAACGCCGCATTTTTGGCCTATTATCATTTTCCCAGGCAAGAAGGTAATGCATTGCAAGCTCGAGTTTTAAAGCATTTTATCAGTTGAAAAAGATATTTGAAGGAATGTTAGTTTATTAGGCCCTCCTTTATAGGAAGGAAAAAAAAAAAAAGGAAAAAACCACAATACCACTCTGCTTCATGTATTCAGTAGAAAGATCAGGATGAACACTGCATAAATCTGCTGTTGCACTCATAGGCTAATGTCTTAAAGCATGGTAACCATTTGGGGATGCAAAGCTTCAGATTTCCTTTACTTGTCATGCTGTTGGTGTGAGACTTAAGCTTCAGGTTTTTTCATACTTGATAATTTTGTTAATGGTAGATTCAGATTCAAGAAAGAGGTTTTGTGTGGAATGGTGTATTATGAATGGGAGAGATTTATAAAGAAATGAAGTTTAAAAACTAGTGGTTTATGCCTTCATTAGGAGACTTCTGATTTTTTACTGATGAATCTCTATATTTAGCTAGAAAAGCAGAGGTATTATTGGCACATCTCAAGAAAGAAAATTGTTTTAGTACAATTTTGATCTTTTAATATGCACTTTGATCGATGTTGATAGGGGAAGTCAAGGTAAAAGTAGTACATTTTGCACTCATGAGAGCAGTCATGATTCCTATTTCCCCAATTTGGTATTTTATGCAATGGTGTTTGTGGCCCCTGGACAAGAGACTTCTATGTCCTGTGCAGGCAAGCATTCCCTTAGTATTGAACAAAATTCTTTACCAAAGGAAACTACTCATTATAAATTTCCACCTGCAGCTTTAACAGATTTGAGCACAGTCATGAAGTGCCAGGAATCTATGAATAATTAGACACTGACTTGATTCCAAATTTGGTGTGAACTACTGGAGGGAAGGATGTTTTTCACATAGTCCTGATAATTTGTCATGTTGAAAAGATCCATTTTATTCCTGTGCCTGAATTTCCTAAGCGGTGAAGACTTAACTGTTGAGTATCACTTCAGGGATCCAGAAGAGAAAAGATTCATTTATCAGTTGAGAGGATGTCAAGTGTATCTATTGAATGCTCTTTCATGGAGGATGACCATTATCAAGGGCCTGGACTCTTCCTGAGCTAGCCTGATCACAGATGCATATTTCCAGCTGAAAGACATAGACTAAAGCCTTGGTGTATTTACTCTGCCTAGAAGTGTCTTTTTTCTTAACATCTGGATGGTAGTGGAGGTGCCTCTGTGTGGCTGAGTGTTGCCCATTTTTCACTGTAAAATAGCTAGTTTTCTCTGTTAGACAGTCTCAAGGACGATTTCTGTAAACATAGCTATGTTGTTGTAAAAATTATCTTTTTACATTCCTTTCCCATGGACACAGATCCCTTTGACGGACACTTCTTGTAACCAATATAGTTAGAGACGGAAGTGTTAACTTTCTCCAATGATCTGTGATTTCTAAAAGTGTATATAAGAATTAAACGAAAGGGGTTTCCCCCCCTTTCCGCCCTTGCTCTGAACACAGCCTGAAGTCCAGCTCTCATTATTTCTGCGTCTTCGACTGATTACCGGGATAAGCCGTAATAACGGGGCATCGCGGTAATAACTGGTGGCCCGTACGGGGATGACGTGGAGGATCATTTCGATGGTCCTTCCACTAGCAGAGTCTGAACTTCGTTCGTTCATTTTTTTTCTTTTTTTTTAAATGAAAAAGGGTGAGATGTTGCCCATTTTTCACTGTAAAATAGCTAGTTTTCTCTGTTAGACAGTCTCAAGGACGATTTCTGTAAACATAGCTATGTTGTTGTAAAAATTATCTTTTTGCATTCCTTTCCCATGGACACAGATCCCTTTGACAGACACTTCTTTTAACCAATATAGTTAGAGACGGAAGTGTTAACTTTCTCCAATGATCTGTGATTTCTAAAAGTGTATATAAGAATTAAACGAAAGGGGTTTCCCCCCCTTTTCCGCCCTTGCTCTGAACACAGCCTGAAGTCCAGCTCTCATTATTTCTGCGTCTTCAACTGATTACCGGGATAAGCCGTAATAACGGGGCATCGCGGTAATAGCTGAGGAAAGGGAGAGCTGCTATCCTTTGCCAGCTGTTGACCTGTATATGGTCAGTTAAGAGATTACATGTGGTGGGGTGGTGGGGCAAGAATTTTTCTCATCTGCTGGCAGAATTGTTGGGTCTCACCACCGTGCACCTAACTCTTCTCAGAGTTTGAGCTGCCTCCAGAAAATTTTCTCAGATTTCGTCAGATTATTGTGTGTTTGAAAAAGAAATGAATTTTTTTTTCCATAAACGTAAAGACAAGGAGAAAACATGGATCACATTTGGAAGTGCTAGATCAACACTCACCTGGATATTAATGTTATAGTGCTAATACTTTTAAAATTATTTTCACATTAGATAATGCTAGAAACTGTAAATAACAGTGAAGGTGGGGGTTGCTGGTCAGGAAGTATTGGCAAAAAGCACCAAAAATTAGGAACACTGCTCAAATCTCTGTGTTTTTTCACTGTACCGTTTTTTCAGTGTTCAGTTGGATTTGTTTTGTAGCTTTGTTGCTTAGTGACACTAAAAATGAGTATAACATGTATGCTCCAGCTGTGTTTTGCAGGCACAGGAGAGGATATGGAACTGTACTGAATTGAGAGATAGGGGGGTGTGAATGAGTTCCCATATCACCTAAATGTTCAGAAGGCTTGGAAAAATACACATCACTTTTGTGAGGGCTGTTTTTGTAGTAAGGAGAATGCCTGTGCTTTGGGTGATTTCACTGGTCCCTTGGTACACAGCAGCATTAAACATGCACATTCAAATTATCTCTTGCATATTTTCAGCACTTCCATCACAGGATCTAAGGTAGAAAGATACACAGAGACAGCAGAACAGATGGTTTGGATTTGCAGGGTTTTACTATTATATGTGCTACCATCACATTTTGCATTTTTTATTAATCAGTGTGAATTTAGAGGTCTCGGGAGCAGGGACTGCCTATTCTGTGTGTGTAGAATGTGCCAGTTTCTTCATGCTACCTTAATCCAGATCAGTGTTCAACATGATCTATGCCATTGAAATAATTACATCTTTCTAGAAGGGACTGTGTCATGGAAGGAAAAAAATTATCTTGGCAGATTTGCACCACGTTTCTACATTAGTGACCAGCTGCAAAGCTGATTCTGTTCCTTCATCAAATAGGGAACTACTTTGTTTTATTCAGGCAAAAAAACATTCAAAGAATTTCTTCCTTTGTCTGAAGGTTGGTGTGTTGCATTTCGAGAAACATACATATTGTGAAACGGTTGTTTGCAAAGTAATGGAGCGTACTAGATGTTCTTTGTCTGAGTTTGCTGATTGCTTTACAGGCTTATGGTCTGCCATGCTTGTGAGGGAATAAAAGAGGACATTTCTGCATGCTGCTTTTCTGTCAGACCTGGAGACTTGTTTGACTGATGATGCCTTTCAGTTGAACTTTAAGGAAAAAATTCAGTCATCTAAACAAATGGAGGGCACCTGAAGTGCCTTGAGTATCTGTCAAGAGCCCTTTGCTTTCCTGTGCTTAGGCAATGAAGTCATGCCATGAATTTTGCATAGTTGTTTCTGGGGTGATGAAAGCTCTGATGACTACAGCAGTATTCTTTTTGTAGTTTCCTCTAGTAAAAGTGAAGGATACTGCATTCTGATTCTGAGGGATTACTGAATTGAACAAGTACCTTCATTTTTTATTTATGCTCTAGGTTGTGGATTAAAAGTTTCAGTAAACGGTGCAAGTGAGTACTATTAAAATAACATGAGAATTTTGGGGAGGGAAAAAATACTCTAAAGCAAGATTGGTACTTGGAGAAAGTATGGTACTGTTTGCCTAATGGTTGAAGGGGGTTTTAATCAACACAGTGGTTTTTTTCTTGGAATAACCTTCCCTCCCTGTAAAAAAAAAAAAAAA
>VZRZ01002176.1:211442-353330 GCA_013398175.1 Climacteris rufus | reverse complement strand
AAAAAAAAAAAAAACAAAGAACTCTGCATAGAAAAATTTACTTTCTGACTCTGATGTGACGTGCACATAGTATCTGTTACAAATGCTTATGTAACCTTCTACCTAATTTTTTCTTCCAGAAAAATTACACTGACCACAAAGAACTGTAAACATTCCAAGTCATCAGTACTCCACCGAATCCACCAAACCCAGCAGCGATGACCAGATGTTCACGACTTCAATGCCAATACCAAACTCCATTTTAACATCTTTGGTCTATATTCCCTTACAATCTTTCTTGTTTATTTTTATAACCACTCCTTAACTATCTTAGAACTTTTTTTTTTTTAATGAAGTTTTAGAGGGTATGATCTTCTTTTGCACAAATACTTGTATTTTTGAAACTGATTCTTAGTTGTATGAAAGTGAACAAAAGTCTGGAAAGCCTTGTTCACTGGAGCACGTAATAATTGTGCAGGAAGGAGGATCTTTACTAATTTAGAGATAGTTTTTTCAAATATTTCAAGTGAAATCTCTTACTGGAGTAATTTACAGAATTTTTTTCAGATTATTCAGGTAAATATATGATATCACATAACGAAGTTTTTTATAAAAATACAACATTTGCTAAAATTTGAAAAAAATATATTTCTTTGGATAAATTTTATACTGGTATCTCTGTAACTCTTTCTGTTCTAAGGTTCTCCTCTCTGTGGAGCAGAGACAGTGTGGCAGTCTGTAGAGCAGAAGGAGTTGCAGACACATTTCTTCTGACTGAGCACTGTGGTTTTTTTGCACTTTGGTGCCAATGCTCAACTTTTTGCAGACCTTTTGCTGTCTGCAGCATTCCAGAAAAGGAAAGAAGGAAGAACAAAATATCTTTCTCTTCTTCCAACAAGAGATGATCTAGGCAGCTTAAAACCGTAGTGCTTTTTTTCTTACTGTGTCCCAATTTCAATACTTCCATTATTTGAATACATGTGTAGAATGCTCGCTTGCTATTAAACCTCACTGTCTCCATGTTAGAACTGACATTTCTGTTACAGAGAAGGTATATGTTTCACATGCTTCCTCTAATGGTTAATGCAGGTTTTTAGGATACTGAATAAAAAGTGTAAGATGGACTCCATAAAGTAATAAGAGTACCATCAGTTGAGACTGCCATTGCAAAAACCTGTTAATTATATTGGGGTTTATTTTTAATTTGTTATTGCAGGGGGGTTGTTTGTTTGGGGGTTTATTTTGCTGTTGACTCTGTGTATAGTTAAAATGCCAAATTAGATTTATAGCAGCTTGAAGTTGTATTAAGTGATATTTTGCTTTCTGTAATTCTGTTATAAAATAAAGTTGTTTATTCTCTGTATGACTTTTGGCACTCAGACTCAAGCTTGGAGGATATTTCAAGTGAGCAGATTACTTCTGAGAGCTGCAATTCTAGAGGTCACAGAGCCTTAAAAAACAGGGATTAGTGTAAGTGGTCTGCATGGCTGCCAGAAGGGTGTCACAATTGCCTGGTACTAAAGTACCAGTGTTTTTTAAACATCTTCCAATAAACATCCTGATTTCTGTAGTGTGGAGAAGAAATTTTTGAATGTCAAAACAGAGGATATTTAAACAGCACAACGCAAGTTAAAATGCCCCTCACTCTACAAATGTTCATTGAGTTAGCATGTACTGTGGTTTTCAGATAACAAATCCTAAAACTACTCACTACATTCTTCTTCACTTCTGAGCAATGTATTTTTGGTGCTATTCTCAGTTTAGATGGCTGCCATCTGTCAGTGTGTGTGTGTAACAGAAGTTCCTGTTCGCTTTGGCTTTGTATAATTTGGATAACATAAGACAACAGTAACAAAGATGTTAATTTCTGTACGTGTGTAGGCATTCTCAGTTACTTCCACATTACCTGGAAAATTAGCAGATAGCAGTCTTACCTGCTTTCCTTCAAAACCAGAGATTTTCAAAAATGGAGGAGAACCCTATCCAGACTAATAACATCAGAACAGTCCCACAACTGTGAACTGTGCCACTGCGTGAATAGGAAGATTGTCATGGAAGTGGCAAATTTGGGATATGTAGGTGTAGATTGAATTGGACACACATGCATTTAGAAGGATGTCTTAGCGGATTTTTCCTACAAAAGTGTAACAAAAAGCTATATAAATCTTTAAGGTATTTTTGGTATGGTGTATTATGAGTTGCAGACCTTGTTTGATGGGAGGAAAGCATATTATTGATTTGGATTGGTCTGATCAGTTAAACACTAGATCAATATTGGTTTAATTGCAATTGTATTTAATCCTTAAAACTGCAAATATAATATTCTTGAAACGATTATTTTCACTGAGATACATGTTTCTTCAACTACTAATAGAACCTTTTGTCAGAGAAAAATTAATAGTATTTTCAGGTCAGCATAGCTTGTGCATAGCTGTCACTTGCATTGATTAAACATGTTCTAATTAAACAGCCATTGTCATGCAGAAAAACATAAGCTCTAACTGTGATCAGTCCTAAAAATAGTCAAGCTTGACAGATTCTGGTTGTTTGTAATTATTCAAACATTCTGGAATATTGTGCTCTTCTGATGAATTTTCATTGTTACCTTTTTCTATATGATACATCTACAGCAAAAACTACAACATGCAAAAAAATAAATTGTTCTCAAGGCACTTCACAAGCCAGCTTTATAATACATGGGCAATTTCAAATGCAATTTAATAAGATATTTCAGTAATTAATTCTGCTTAAATACTTAGAAAAGTGAGTCATGTGGGTCCTACACAAAAACACTTAATGCATCTTCCTTTTTAATCATCATAACCTAAGGGTTCATAGTAAATGTTGCACTTGTTCTACAGATTGTTTCCTAGATAAAGGTTTCATAAAGGCCATCATGCAGCTATGATGAAAAACTTTAAACAAAATAAAAGATTTATTGCTCAAAGCAATGAGCAACTATAGTACAAAGTGTTTCTTGAAATATTCTTCTATTTGACAGTCAAGCTGAATAGCAACTTTTAGAATGGCCACAGAAGACATCAAACAGATGGAATAAAATAAATACTGAACTGACTACACCCTCTGGAAGGTTTGAAACTTCTGATTTTCAGGCTGCTCAGTGGTTTGGGGGTTTCATACTGCACTTGAAAAGAAGATAGAGTCGTGATATTAATACAAATTACAAGCATTAGAAATGCTGTGATAATTCCTGTAGTGTTAAATTATTCTGTGTGGTGTGAGGCAAATCTACCAGAATTTTTGATGGTAAATATATATGAATGGCTGTACTAGACCAGCCTAAGTGATTAATTTTCCCAGATCCCTGTCTCTGATGATACTGGTAGTTGCCTTCAGGTGTGTGTAAGTATAATTACTGGACTAGAAAGTAGTGCTTTCCGAAATATTCTTCCAGCTTTGAGCAATTTTCAAAGACCTACTGGTCTATCAGTCTTTGATATTTATGTGCCTCTGGGTTTTTGGTTAATTGCTTTTTAAAAAATTCCTCTGGCAGGCATTTTAACCATTCTGTGTGTCTTAAGGAAAGAAAAGAACCAAAACACCTTTTGTGTCTTTTGAATATGCCTCTGCTCTAGCTTCATCTGGCAGTGTCACTGAGGATACTGGAATAAGACACCTAACAGTCATTCTCTTCAGTCAAAAGTGATTTCACTATTCTTTATCATTTTATCATCTTTCTCTGTACCTTTCCAGTTTATATGTTGAGACTTTAAATTCTGTTCTGGGAAGTGAAGGGGAAGCAGTCACAGGCAGAAAGGTTTTAAACGTGCCTACTGGTTGTAGATGGAGTGGAGTCCCAGCTTAACATTGTTGCTAGAGATGAGAAGATTCCTCAGTGAGAGCAGTAATTGAAGACAAGTTATTTGCTTGCAATTGCTCTCTTCATATATATTAAATAACGTTTGTATAATTTATCTAAACAAAGATTTAGTTCTGTGGTGTTACTTAAATATTTTTTTTTCCTTTTTGAAGGAATTATATAGAATGCAATGATGTCTTTCATGCCAGTAGTATGAAAACAGGTATTTTTACTTCTGCATAAATGTAACCAGATGTAACAAATTATGTCTTTTTAAAAACAGGATAGTATTAAAATGGAAGAGGACTGTTATGTGTAGTAAAGGTACTTGCTGTTTGAAGTCTGTTTGCTTCTCACAGACTTTGAAAAATCACAGTGTTTTTTAAAATCTGTGGTCATGGCTTCATTAGTGTTTTTATAAAATGATTCCAAGGAGTTCTTAGAAATCTATGAGAACTGAAAGTGTGCAAACCACACATAATCTCAGACAAGGCATTATCCACCCTGTTCTTGCAGGATGGGTAATGACAAACAGCTTTAATGAAAGGTAATTGCAGAAAGCAATCACTAACAGATGGGGACAGAAACACCGAGGACAGTAATGACGGTCACTTCTCATTCCTCACCAGTCTGGGCTCTAAACTTGAAAGTCAGAATCAGAGAAGCTAAAAGGCAATAGTACTTGCAAACAATTTGAGTTGCATTTTTGTGGGCCATCTGCCACAGCCAATCTTAGGTGCACTAAAAATTGTACATCTACAGCTAGGGGAGAGCAGGGGGGAAGGTTTTTTTTAAGTATGTAACAATTGATACACAAAAAAAAGAGAACTCCATGCCTATGTATTTTTTTTTTATTTGAAAAAGTCATCCATTTGTCCTCGAAGTAGAATAATAGCTCTTTTAGAGAATACTGACTGAATCTTTTCATGGTTTCAAAATTTGGCATTTTCATTTGGCAGAGAGAAGTCTTTTATTTTCCATTACTGTTACATTTTGCTTCCAAATTCTATGAAAAGGATACTTTACAAAACCTACAATCTTTCCCAAAGTGTATGAGCTAATAAAAAAAAATCAGTTCCCCTTCAAAACTCTTCAATTTCCCAGATGTCAGTACTTAATATGAACTTGCTGTTTATGCATCTTCAGTTTAATAAGGCTGCCTGCCTTGTATGTGCCAGCTCAGCTCTCTCAGGAGCTCATTATGTTGCTTTCTTCTTCATAGGCCAGCGAGGGGCTGGTGGGCAGGGTGCTGTCCCTCGCCCCAAATCCTGTATCATGCAAGGGAACCAACACAGTTCATTGCAGGAGGCCTCTGGTCCCTGCTGAGCTCCACAAAGTCCCTATTAGCACTTACAGGAACACTTTGGATGGCAGCAGCTGTTTCATTAGTACGGCACATCACTGACTTCTCTCCAGTTTTGTTTTCCTCTGTGGTGTTTATTTACAGCTGGTTATTGTTAAACCTGCAGTGCTGAGTGCTGGGTTTCAGCTTGCTTCCTGAGACTCCCTTAAAAGTCTGTGAGTTCTTGTATCTGTTCTCCTTCCGTCCAGATCTCCTGGGTTTCTTCCACCGTCCACCGTGATTCGGGAGGGTGTTTCTGGGGTCTTGTGCCATAGCCGTTTCCTCATCAACTGAAAAATAATCCAAACAGCACAAAAATTCCATAAGAATATCCTGATTTCCTATGGTGAATTTTTATAAGGAAAAAGAGATCTCATACATTAATAAGAACTAATATTTTTAAATTGAAGGTGTTTAAGTGCACAGTAGTATTAGTTTGCCCATGCTCCTAGAAGAAAACCTTCTGAGTGTGACACTGGGACTGTTACTATGTTCAGTGAAGTGCTAACACAAACTATTGACATCAGCAGAAATTTGTATTTTCATTTGCCTCCACGGCTTCCATTCAGAATAAAATCATTAAACAACAGCAAAGAGCTTGTGCTGGCAATTTGTGTTCTGCTTTACTGTGGCTGTGCTGTGAGAACTTCGACCTGGCCTGATCCTCCCGATGCTGCCTGTGCTACAGACAGACCAGACAAATGTTCCCTGCCCACATAACTGGACGTCTTCAGAACACAATGGCGCTGTTAGAAGCTTGGAGGTTGTTTGAGGAACAATGGAGAAACAGAGAAAATAAAATAAATAGACCTCATAAAAACATAAAATGCTTGCCATTGGTAATTGTTCAGGAGAAATGTGTGCTGTTTTGTTAGATGATTTATTTACAAAGTACTTACGTATTGGTATATTTGTGCAGAGCCTCACACTGCACAGAGAAAAATGAAATGTTTATTTAACAATGAAACCAGGCATCCTTGCTGTTAGTAATGAAAAATTGTCTCCTCTTTTTTTTCTTTAAAAAAAAAGAAGCAATCTAAGGAAATAGGCAACTAAAGCCTGCTGAATTTCAGATGTTCTGTCAGAGAGTTGGCATTTGAAAGATTCTGTTCTCAGGCTTATCTGTGGCTGTTTCTGTCACCTGATGGTCTTAAGCTGAAGCTGGCTCTACTTGCCTGTACAGGAAGAGCTGCTTAGGATGCTTTGTGTGAGTTGGCTGGAGGCCAAAACAGTAGGTTGGATTCTGACCGTCTCAGCTCAAGAAAAAGATCTTGGAGATAGAGCTGGGAATGCAGTGCCCGAAGTATTGAATAGACAGGAATTCATCTCACATCCTCTTGAGAGTCCCAGCCAGAACACCTGTGATCTGCAAACTGAGTGGTTCCTTCCCTGAGGCGCTGAAAAGCCTGATGATTCCCTTCAAGCATGCTTCTCGTTTGTGAAAGAGAGAAGCACAGCAGCAATATTCCTTTGGCAAATTAGTCCGCCAACTATTTCATTCACCTCCTCTTACACTCTTGATTGCTAAGCTCAGAAAATTCAGGAAACCACTGCTTGCTTAGACTCATTGCAAACCCAAAGCTAGATTTTCTGTTCTTTAAGAGAAGCAGGATTTAGCATGCTGTGGATTATTTACAGACCTGCAGAAAGTGCAGGTAAGGAGGATATGAGTGCTGTGAAAAAAAGGCAGGACAGTCTGTTTCAGAAGTTGATCGTGCATCACAAATGCAAACATCTGTGGGGTTTTTTTCAGATGGACTCATCTTGCTTAATGAAAGTATTGTCTGAGCCTCTGCAAAATACCTGAACTGATGGGATCAGTAGCCTGCTGCTTTTCCTAGTTTGCTTGATCCTAGCTGGAATAGAACAGCAAGAGCACCACCAGGTAAGAGTGAGTTCAGTACTAGCTCAGTATTATTTCATAATGACTAATGTCTGACTATCACATATGAGCACAGAGCAGAAAACTTACTGAAAGGGAGAATCCTCACTTTTTTCCAAAGTCAAATGCAATGATTTCACTAACTTCCATTTCAACTGTTTTCAAGAAAGAGCTCTCAAGTACTTAGCCTTCCTATTCCTTCATGGAGACTGAATTGCACAATGTTTCAGCACTGCACTGTTTTTTGGTTGTTGTTTCAAAATAGTGTGTGAAAAACTATCAGCACCTTGGTCTAAGGATAATCTATAACCCAAGGCAGGACTAGGTTAGGCATATGGAACAGGCTTCCCTGGGAGATTAATTCACATCTGAAAGCACATCTTGAACTGGAAATGTCAGAGTTTTAGCAGCCTAGAGGTAACTTGGAGTGTGTGCTCATATGCAAGCAAACACCTTTCCCCTGTTAAAGCCCCGGAACTAAATGCCTGGAAATGTTATACAAAACAGGAAGTCAGTGCATTTTACATTTCTGGGTACATATGACCTTTCTTACTATGTTAAGTGGCTCAGTTTTTAGGATCTCAGAGGACTGCAGGCTAGAGCAAACTTAGCGAGTGCACAAATTACAGTGCTGGTTCTGGCATCTGTGAGGTTTCTTTCCTAACCTTGGACTGAAGGGTAAATACTACTCTTGTTGGGCTGATGCACCCTGGGCCAGCTCAGTGTGAAGCCTCAGCTCAGTTTGTGATCTGCAGAGACCTGTGGCCAGGACTGGCGTGTCTGCCCCAGTCAGGTCTCTGCTAGAGCTGAAACCTGGAGTGTGAGTGTTGTGAAACATTGTCCCAGGCAGGGTTCTCACCAAGCTGTATCAAGAAGCATCTGAAGTTTACAGAGAAAATTAGGCTGTCATCTTAGCTCTCCTGACACTCCCTGTGGAGAAAAAGTTCAAAAGGCAGATAATTTGAGGAACAAGCTTAGCCCAGTGTTTGCGAGAACATGTTTTGGAAGGGCTGAAGGAAAGAAAGTTTGAAGACTCTGATCTGAACGTGCCCCAGGGCTGGCCTTGGCAGCTGGCATGCTGAAAGAAGAGCATGTGTGAATCTGCTGCTGCAGCAGGGCATGAAGATCATCTCATTAAGATTGGACAGTACAGGGGTTTCCCTTCTAAAAGAAACTCCCTGCCTTCTACAAGTGTAGCCCACTTGGGTCCTGTGAGCAGCCTCAATTCTCAGTACACACATGTGTTGCAATCACTGCTCATTTACTTTGGGGTGGGTGTTTCTAGTTTTGGTTTTATTCTGAAGACAGACTTTTGAAGTGAGTGTAAGCTGATTTTAAAATAGAAAAGGCAACACGGCAAATGTGCATTTAGGTATAAAGTAAAAGCAAATACGTACTTTTGAAAAAACACAGATGTACTCAAAACCCAACTACTGAGATGGTAGGTGTAAGTGCTGCTGCCTGTCTTACTGAAGACTTGTGCAGTGTAAGCACAGAAGAAAATTATCTGTACTTTAACTGCCCTGTTCTTTTTCTCCTTTTTGGTTGCCCCTTCTATAGAGTAAGACAGTAAAATCTTCTACAGTACAGTATATGAAACTATGGAGTTTAAGGGAGTTCAATCGAAATTCTAAACAAATACCTGTACCACTTTTCAAATAGAAAATGGTCTAAAATACAGTACAACTTCATAACATTTTTTCTCATCCTAGTTGTCTTTGGTTTAGTTAATGGTACAAGCCTAAGTTGCCTGTTGAATGAGAAGGTGGTTTGTCTGCCTACCCATTCTCTGTCCTGAGTCCTGACTCACCTTCTCTTAGTTTGATCCTGAAGTAGGCAATTAGCAGTAGCAGGAGTAAAGTCACGGGCATAAAGATCCCAGCAAAGAGAACATAACCAGGCAGCTCCCTCATAAACACCGAAAATATGTAGCTTATGCCCATTTTCCTCCCTGGCAATGATGCCAAGAAAGATCCTTAAGATCTCCAAGTTTGGACGTTGTTTATCCTACTTTGTTCCTGTTTTCTCTGATGAACAGTCTGCCCTTTGCTCGGGCCATTATCTCTTTTTGGACTTTGGTTTGTTTGTGTAGGCCTGTGATCCCAGCAGCACTGGAGTTCACTCACCAGTTACTCAACAACAAAGTTTAAAAGTGTATGTTAAAGTAATATAGGGCTTTGGAACCTTTGGATATGTTGGGCTGGGCATGGCTCAATATGTAAGGCTGCTCCTGCCTTTTGAGCAGTATGGGTTCAGTCATCTGCTAACGCTGTACAGGCCATTCTGAATAATAAGCACCCTCTTTCTAGATATATTATTAATTTTACAGTAGATCTCAAATGTTCACTCAGGGTGAAGACCTGCTGTACATAGCACATAGGCATATGTGTGGCCTCTGCTCTGAAGAGTTTTCAGACCAGACCACTGAAGTGAGAAGCTAGTGACCAAGGGGATGCTGTAACAACAGCCTTCTTTCCAAAGAGCAACTGCAGAACAGTGAAACTCAGTAAGGTTTCTTTCTTAGCAAAGTTGAAAATATATGATTTTTGGGGGCCAAATGCTAATGAATTCAAGGACCTTTAAAATGTTCAGGTAGCTGTGTTTGAGGGATTCAGTGTGTTCCGTTTTACCCATCTGGTCACCAGCCTGTGGCAGAACTGTGCCTGGGATGCATTGATCATCTTAAAGATGATTAATCGCTTTATAGTCCTTCTCTACATCTTCAGGTTTGCAACCATATTGTGAGCGGTTCTCTCCAAGCATCCAGAGAGAATGTACAAGATTTGCTTGACTAATTGGGTAGGCGAGTAGGCTGGAGCCAAGGGGAAATGCAGTATATTTTTAGACTTGCAGGGGAAAGAGGTGTTTCTGTGTTCACCTTGTTTTCTTCACCTACAGTTTTCAAAAGCCAAACAACCTCACCTAAAAACTATTTGAAATTTGTACTTTTTTGAACTGTGAGATATTTGAGATCCTCCCTTTTTGACAAGTGATGGAGAATATAATGCATACAGGCAAATATCTTGATTTGTTAATCACCTGCTGTTGTAATTGATAAAAGAACAAATAGTGTTCCTTATTTCTTGCTTTTATTTGTTCATCTTCAGTTTCTAACCATTGCATCTTATTCTGCCTTTTGCCACAAGATGGTTGACCTCGTTCATAAAGTGCTTTATGATCTACTGATGAAAAGCATGGATTAAAATCCAGATGGTAAGGATATTAATATTATTATAGGCCCATCTGTTGCCAGATCATTCCTTCCTTGAATAGGTACCTGTCAGCTGTGATCAATAAATTTGTTAGACTTTGCTTTGTGCATAAAATGTTAATTCTGTTTTTTTTAGACTATTGTGAATATGATTGTTCAGGTTTGCAAAACAGTTGTAGTATTTGATGAATACTCTTCTGGCATATTTTTTAAATTCCTTCCTAACTGGTGCTCTTAAATAAAAATGTCCTGATTAATCAGAGGGCTCAGTCCTCAAGAGTGAGGTCTGTGACTGAATTCCAAGCACTGTGACATTACAAAATGAGCCAGAGGATATTTCTCATTGGTACACGTTACAGATCACGATGACATTTATGGGAGCTAAATACCTGCATATGAGGGCAAAACAGTCACTTTGATTTTTAAATTGGTTTACTTTGTGAACTCGTGATACTATTTCTTTCTGTCAAATGCAAGTCAGGGGAGGTGAAGTAAGTAACTGACTTGCTTGTCACACCTGCCTGTGGTGCACCAGGCAGCAGATGGACTGGAAGTGGTTAATTTTGGCACAGAAAGAATAAGAAAATTCTCAACACTCCACATTTGTAAATGGCAGGTGCCAGCTCTGGTCTCAGCAGTTAAATGAGGAACAAAACTTGGCTCGTGGCTGCTCAGTGTGGCCGACATTTAATGTGAGTTTCCATATTGAAGCGGGACAAATATGATGGGAAGAAGGTTAAACACGTTTTTGCCATGAAGGCTGCTCATTTCTTACCTGGGTTGGCTGGGATGGTTTATGTAAAGCCAAGGCGAGCTCTGCTGCTGGACAGGCAGTGGCATTTGGCAGCATGGGGCTTCTGCCCCCAGCAAGCCCCGGTCTGCAGCAGCAATGCCTCGCGTGTCTCTGCTGTGCAGCCTCGTCTGCCACAGCCAGAGGAAAACTGGGAAATGTGGGCGAGGCATGGATTAGTAACACAGGAACATATGGTTTCCTAAGTGATCTATGAAGCTTGGGTGTGTTTGGGAAAATAGATGGATTCACAGGCTTTGTGAACTTCTCACCCGCTGGAAGAACGGAACCGATTGCTTGTTACCCCTACTGCAGGATGGGCCTGTGGAAAGCTTGCTTTCTGGTTAATGGGGATTTTGGCCATTTCAAAGTTTTCCTTTTGGCTTGAATCAGAAACTTAATTTTCTGGGAGAGGGAGTTAAAGGAACATTAATTTTACAGCCAATAAAACTCTTATTTCAGCTGTGTCATTTTGAGATTTTGCATGAAATATGAACACAAATGAATTAATTCAAACTTCAAATGACTTTCTATTTCCCAAACTTGCCAACTAACATTAGAAATTATGAACATCACAGTGACCTTGTTGGAAGGAATTGCTTTGGTGATCATCTTTATGTGTGTATGTGTTGAGCACACATATTTTCGCACACAATCTTGTTGAGTATTTTGTTTCAATCACAATTTCCAAAGCAAAAGGTTCTCTTAAAATTTCTAGATGGCTTTACTAGGGAATATAAAAAGGCAAAGAAGTACCTTTTGGAGTTGAGGGGAAAGAGTAAGATGTGCCTGTGAAGGCTGAACCACAATAAATTTAAAAAACCTGTTTATTGCAGGTACTTGAGAGCCTTTTGGGCAGAAGCCAAGATGTTCATGTTCCATACAGGCAAATTGCCGAGGTGCATGGCAGCTGACCTGGCAAGAACTGAGGTTGCTCATTCCTAGGAAGACACTGCAAAAGTTGCTGTGAGACTGAAACTTTTTGTAAAAAAGCAGTATTTTTGCCATTATGGTGGAAGGAGGAAGCAGGGGTTTGGTCCTGACTCAGTAAGGACAGAGTCTTTCAGCACACACCAGTGGCTTAAAACTCCTGTTCCTCCCTGAGCCAGGGTTGGAACTGGCTTCAGAGGGCTGGTTATTGCCACAGGTGTCCCTAGCCCAGGACAGGTGTTGGTAAGCTGGGTCCACTGCTCCAAAGACACATTTTGGATGGAAAAAGAGTTCCCTGGGTTCTCAAGCCACAAGGCTTCCATTAATTTTATTAAATTTAAATGCTAAATGAGCATTTAGATCTCATCTTTATCCTGGGTGTTCTGCTAGAACACCACACTCCTTTATTCTCCTTTCCAATGTAAGTTCAATAAAGGTTATTAGATCGGGTAGTTTGATATCTTTATTATTACAGGCAATTTAATTTCCTTCCATGTCCTTTACAGAATCCAATAAATTGATTGAGGTTTGTTTTCCCAAAAAGCACTTAGCCTTTGTTTGAAAATATCAGGAGATGGAGAATCATCTGTCCCTTCCCATGCCTTGTTCAGGATGTAAAACCCTCACTTCATGTCTGGTTTGGAGCTTGCTGCCGTTCTGCTTTCAGCCACTTGTACTGCCTGCGCCTTCCTCAGTGCCTCAGCGAGTTTTGGGAGACCTGTTACTTTTTCCCCTGTGAAAGTACTTATGCCTTGTAATGTCACTTCTCAGTCTCTTTCCTTTTATGCTACCCACGCTGGTCTTTCAATTCCTCACAGCAGGAATTGTGGGGGGGTTGCCCATCCTTGAAACTTCCGTGCAGGTTTTCTGTGCATGGTCTTTTTAAAGACTCCTTTTGAAATGTGGGCATCCTGACAGTTGCAATCTCATAATAGTGTTACCCGTGACACTTCTAGAGGTAAACTCATGTCTTTATTCCCATTTGCTAATCAGTCTTTCACACATCCGGGAGGGTTTACGAGCACTGATTGCTAGAGCATTCAGAGGCACTTGGATTACACACCTCCTCTGGGTCTCCGTCCTCTTAAGGATTGTGGTTACCCAGGCCAAGTTTTAGAGACGAGCTGTTCATCTTCTTTCTAGATTGAAAATTTTTCTTTGGAAATGTTGAAATGGCCATGTTGCAATGTTGTCTTGTGATAAACCCAGCCTCTCACAAATGATCCAGATCACACAGCCTAACTGCTTATTGCCCTTACTGCTTAGCATCAAGCCTTTGATCATTTGCACCTTTTAGAAGAGGTGATTTTATATCAATTTTTACTTGGGTTTCTTTTCTCTCACTTACTTTGCTGATTTTCTACTTTGTTGCTTTTCTAATACAAGCATTTGTGTCTTCATGGGGTAAATTGCTCCAAGTTATCAATCCAACTGAAAAACTGCATAAGCTGTTTCTGGGCTTTGAGGGAAAGTATTAATGAGATTATTGTGAAACTGTGCCCATTTTCTGGTCGAGTTTGGAAACGGTAATGGCTCTGCTGCCAAATGTCTAGCCATCCCCTCACCAGAAGCCCTGCAGCTGCTACACCGTGGATATGACTTTTAAGATCCCTGCAGCAATTTCTGGTTCATTACTCATGTACTTTGTTGATATAGAAAAGTGATTACTTTTTAATGAGCACATTGTGCTCTTAATTTAAGTGCCTTAGGACTTCTAGGTGTATTGAAGCTGTGGTTGGCTTTATCAAACAGTCTTGTAATCTCATTTAAAAAGTAACAGCTATTTTGCATAAACCATGCTAAGTAGCTTATTTATATTCTGATTTTCTATCTCTTTGAACAATCTTTGCATTCTTCATGGCTTGCATTTAGTTTTCTTACCTGTAACAAGGCCAGAACATTTGAGCACTGGCACGAAAATAGTGGGTTTCTATGCTTCTTAATATTATACTTAAGATATATGAAAAATTAGCTTGAGTGTGAAAAAACCCAAAACGTTCTTGCCATCTTCTAGCCCTCTTCAGGCTTCTTGATTTTCAAAGTTCAGTATGGGTTATTTAAATTTTAGGTGTGTAGTTAATCACCCGTACAGGTGAATATTAGTCTACCTGTGCAGAAACATCTGGCAGTGGTACAAGTGGGTCAGCCTTCTCTTTGAGTACAACCCAAAACATTCATTGAAGAGTAATACATCCTATACATTATTACTTAAACCACCTTGATATGAGCTGCTGTGAACATCTCTCTTGCTTCCAGTATAATTTTGAAAGAACAAAACAATCTGATTGTTCCTATTCCTTTGATCACAGCGTTTTCCATAGCGTCCATTTTCTATATTCATGGCTTGTCATGTTTGTCCTTGGCTTGAAATACGACTCGACAGAGAGTCATTAAATGTTTCTTTTGGAATTGTTATTTGTATTTCTGTTAAATACAAATTTTAAAGTGTGGTGGATTTTTTATTAAATTAATAAATACTTACTCTTTCCACTGAACAATTTTACTAAAAATTTTGGAAATGGGTCAATTTCTAATACCTACTTTAGTGTGTGTGTGTATAGTTTCTTGTTTGAGTTGCCCACTGTTCACCTGTATCTGATGAGACTGATTCCCAATGACTCTCTGTAATCAACTGCTCTCCACCAGTTCCAGCACAGGGAGTATTTCACCTGTACCTGGCATAGTCTACTCCCTCCCAGCTGCTGAATCCCAGGTCTTTCTCTTAGAAGATCATGGATCTTTAGAAGCCATATGATGAATGCTTCCGGCACAAGACTTCAAGCAGCAGTGTATTAACTGGAAGGGTATCTTGATCTTTTTAATTAAACACTGCAAAACAAACCCAGTCTCTTTCTGTCCCATCTCTTGGACGGCTCACTGCTGACTGTCAGAGTGCTTTGCTCCTTAATTAGTAGTTAAACTCAATGTAGCAATTTGTTGCTCTTGGTTAGCTAATACTGCTTGATATTACTTTGCAACATCACTGCTGCCCTAGTGTTGCTACCCTACCAAACCTCAGGGAGTTTTGAGTCACCATATAGCTGTAGAGCTATGCACTGATTCTCTTCCCACTTCCCCATAGTAAAAGATGATGAAGATCAGGCTACAGTGGCAACATTAACAGCTGTGCCGACAGCTCAAGAGGCTGAACTGGAAATGCCCCAGATTCTGCTCCTTGAGCAGCCTGACCCTAGCCCCAGCTTATTTTTGGGGTTGCCCTATGCAGAGCCAGGAGCTGGACACGGTGATCTTTTCCAGCTCTGGATATTCTGTGATTCCATGATCCAGCGTGGGGCTGAGCTGGTGCAGCAACACCAGGCTGGGGCAGCCATGGTGTGAGTGGTGAGGGAGGCTGCCCAGTGCCACAGGGTGGTTTTAAACCCTGTGAACAAGCTGTGGGGTGGCACTAATGCAAAAGCTGCATTTTATTCAGTGGCTAAACATGTGTAGCTGTACTGAATTTGGAGCATGGCTCTGCAAAATAAAAAAAGTGGCTTCTTCCAGATCAGAGTGATTTTTATTTGTGCTTGTGGGCCCTAAGTAACTTGAGCCACAACACCTCAGCTGCTTTTCAGAATGTCTGAGGATTTTGCAGTATCTCAGTATGTCCTTATTAGACATACTTAAGGAACAGCCCAGGTTTCATAGAGTTAATAGAACTGTAGAAGACTCAAGATCCACATTAAAAATATCTGTGCCACTGTTGCCAGTCACCCAAGTAATTTCAAGTTATTTGTTAAAGACCTGGAAGACATTTTGTGTAGGTTTTCCCTGTGAGTTTCTGTCAGAGGAAACTGAACTACAACTGTCTCCTGTTGGTCAGGCTCTTTCCCTGGAGAAAGAGGGCTCCTCCATGCAGCCAATGCCAGGGGTACAAGCTGCTGGTTGAATAGGGATGAGTTATGGTTTCATCAGAAACTTACCGGTCTAAGGCCTAATGTAACCCTGGGTAAATATAATTGACAGCGAAATGCACAGTACAGCAAGTTTGTCAGTAGCGCTGGAGAAATGAATGTGTGTGCAGAGCTGCCTTCTCTGTCACAGTGCCTGTAAGGAAATGAAATCTCTGTGTGAGACAAATTTTCAGCTGCTGCCAGCAAAAGTTATGGTTAGTTTAACGCATTTTGTCAGCTATCTAGTACTCAATTAATGTGACATGAAATAAAATGGTGTGAGCACATATCATTCTCTGTTATGTATTTCTGGTGAGTGCTAATTAATTTGTCATTCTGCTTTCCACACTGTACATTTGCACAGTAATGAGTTGTAGCCATCTGCTGGCATGAAACGATCTTTTTTTTTACTCTCCCTAGAAAGGAGATAGACAGACAGCCTTTCACGTTTTTCCTTGTAATCTAACATATCCAGAAAACCTTATGCTTAACACTGACACTGGCAACAACAAATGCTAATTTACACATGCAACTGTGTAAGACCAAGGAAAGAGTTTTTAACACTACATTGTTTGATGATTGTCGCACTTGGACATGAAAGAAAGACGCAGACATGCGTTGGAGAGAGAGCCAAAACTGGGGTCGCAGACCCCGGACTTTATTTTATATATCCTCTTAGAAACCACAGTGAATAGGAGGGAGAACTTGCTGCCCCTCAATCACACTGGTCAAAGGAAATCTCCATCAAATATCTCCACCCAGGAGAAAGGAATGCAAACAATAGAATACAGTTACAAAAACATGGCTATGTTTACAGAAACTACGTGAGAAACTGTTACAGAAGAATGAAAACATCGAAGAACTGCAAAACTCAGGGCATCAGATGATTTTAAATAGTTACTGTGAATTTTCTGTCTTGGGGAACTTCATGTAATGTTTTAAGAGAGCAAGAACTGCATTTCTTTCCTCAAAAGAAGACTGCATTCTAAGGTCTTTTACTCATAAGGATGATAAGGTAAAGATAATTCATCCTCATCAGAAAACTGCCCCTTAGGCAGCAGCTTTTCTAGCATGAATGTTAAACCATGCAGAGCTAAGAAAGCAGGATAAAGGAGCTGCAAACTGGTAAAACAGAAAGAAGGGAAAATAACTGAGACAAATACTTCCTGTTTGAAAAATGTAGGGCTACTTTGAGGATCTACTGCCCCAACTTGCTGACTTTTCACGTTGTGGGCCAAATTTGTGTTGAGAATGCCGATAGACTCTGTAAGACTTGATTGATATAATGGCAAATATATCTGTAATGGGGGGGCAAAACTTTTAAGCTGATTTGTTCAGGTACCTCAAGACATTGATTGCATACTTGATCCTGAAGGATGAGAGTGAGGGGAAATGAAAACTCTTTTGCTTAAAATTGCAATACAATTTTTAATGACTCAGAACTAGGGATTGGGGATGACAAAATTTTATTCTCTTGTAAAATGCTCTCTTTTCCTCTCTTTTTGATGTTTAGACTGGAAACTAACCAATAATCTAATGATGATATGAGCACTCATGATAACATGGTAAGGCATTTCGGGTTGACCAGAAACTCAACCTACAGGGTTTCAGAAAGTATTGTACAACTTTCGCTTGAATTGCAATTGGTGTTGGCAACTGAACATTTGATCTAAAATAATGTTTTTGACCAGAAGCTTGCAGTTCATCCTTATTTTGGTCCTTTTTCATACCCTTCATAAATCATTGCTGTTCATGCTCAGAGACGCCGATTTGAGGGTCAAGCAGAAACTACAAATACACTCCTTGTAACTTGTTTTTGGCCACTCCACAGGTTTGTAAAATAATATGTCCCCTTGCAGAAGTCATGCTGGCTCTCCCAAATCAGGTTGTATTTATTCAGGACTTGAGTAACCCTGTCCCTTGTTTATTTTGTTTTTTTAGGGATTCTACTAATTTGCCTATTACAGACATCAGCTTTACCTGTTCCTTTACACTGAAGTGCCCAAAGTCTCTCTTGAAACTCACTGTCTTTTTTACATCATCAAATCCTGAAATAGAAAGACAGTTTTAACCAGTTACCCACCACTGCTGGTACCTCACCTTTCATCCTTGATTTCTCTTAGAACTTCTCAGGGACTAATGGGGATACATTAATGTTCATTTTCACAGTTTGTTCAGTAACTTTTTCTACAGCTACTTCAAATTTCAGATATTTGCTGCCCTCTTATTCTCCACCCAGGAATTCCAGCATGGGAGTCTCCCCAGTTTCTTCCAAAGTGAATACTTACAAAAGGAATACAGTTAGCTTTCCTGCAGTGGCTTTGCCAGAGGCAGCCCTTGTAGAGATGTCTGATCCCTATTTAAAAAGTATGTTGAGTACTCTGACTCCTTGAAAGAATAGAAGTCATAAATGCAAAGAAAATGAAATAAAACAGATGGGCAAGAAGAGCTGCAGATATGTTTAATGCATTAAACACACCAAGGACTCTACCTCACAGTGTGCTATAACACAAACTTTAGTTTGTACGGATTGAAAAGTGTATGAACACAGAGAAGCACTCTGGCTACTCAGTGGATTTGTGCCCCCAGACAGATTTTTACCTGCCCTGTCAACATGTGGTGGCTAATCACTCTGCTGGTGAGCGTGTGCCTGCCTGGGCCATAATCAGGGAGTAGCTGTGAATTCATAGCATTCCCTACCCGGTGACGTATTTTGTGTTATGTGTGTGTGCATGCATGGGTCTGAAGGCTATGATTTATCACCATTGAATATCTGGGCAGTTTTATTGTTTACAGAAACAGAAGCAACATGGCATCTGCAGAGCTGCAATCATCTGTTATTATTTTTGCAGCATGCTTCTCCTCTGCTAGGTTGAAAGGCTGGAAATCAGTGAAAATACACTTTTTAATTTTTTTTGTTTTCTTTTCTTTCCCAATCATCCCCACACTGTTTCTTCCATTCATGCTGTTTTTATCTTGGTGGCATTATCTGTTTTCACTGATAGTTAGTTGTGTGACAGCAACCTGCTGACTTTTCAATGGCTTCCAACAGCATTTATTATCTAGCACTCTTCTTCAATCAGTGGATTGCAGAAGTACAGTGCACTCAGGGATACTAAGATAATGGGCTACAATCAAACAATGTTACAGAGATGTGTTCTCCTGTCTTTCTGCAGTGCTTATTTGTGCATTTGGCAGAGGCCTAACACCAACATTTGCAGTTCTAACAGGGCTTTCTATCTGAGGGTCCCAAGTGCTGTGCAAAGCACTGATAGATTCACTCTCTTAAATGTGCTGGGACTACAGCACCTCCTGGGAATGATGGAACTGGCAGTTCTAATTTTACAGCAACAAATGTAAGGTTTTAGCCCGTCTTAACAATTTTTTAGTAAGAAAACAACTGCTTTTATCTTCTAAGAATTTCCTGAGGTCCCCTTGGTGGAGGACACCCAGGGCAGCTGTAGTTGGCAGATTTCCCTGGAGCTGGTTGGAGACAGAGATTAACCTCATTTAAACTTAGTGTATCTTAATTTGGTCATACCCAAAGAACTGAGATCAGTGGGGAAAGGTGGGATGGCACACTGGCAGAAAAGAGCTGGGACTTTCTCTGGGCTCTGAACACAAGGGAAGGCAATGGCTGTAGTTTAATGGGGCCTGTGTGTCTGAGTAAGGAAGAAACAAAAGCAGAAGACAGTAGACAAACCAGGGAGGTGAATCAGAAGTAGTTTTGGTGGCTTAGGCCTGAGAGAAATTGTGTTAATGGCACTGTTGGCTACTGAGAAGTTAGAAAAGTGAAGCAAAGTCCGCTTATTTTTTGATTACTAAAAACATGTAGTTTGGATGTGTTCACTACCCAGCTGAAGGGGAAAGAGACAAAAATAATGGCCCCTATAATCTACTTGGTAAAAGAGGGTGAGGAGCACATATGCTGCTCCCGTTAAGATAAACTGCTTGCTGGAAGTAAGGAAATGAAGTTTAAACCCTGGTAGCCAAAATTCCAAGGAGAAAAAGTGGAAGCAAATCAGTCTGTTTACTGCTCTAGCCATTATTTGAAGTTACTTAGGAGAAGCAATATTAAAAATACTGTGGGTGGACTACTCTATTCCAGATATTAGCAGTATTCCAGTACAACTTAGGGAAATTTACCCAAATGCCAAGTCTTCTGTTACTGTTAATTGTGTTTAACAAAGCCAAATTAGTATCATCAGGCTAAAAAAAGGCTTGAAGTAATTTGCTCTACCTTTATAAAAGTTCACAGAGTATTGAGAAGCTTTCAGACTAGAAATGTATCTTACAAAAAAGAAAAGTTAGGCTTATTTTAAAAATGCTCTTAAAAGTTGGTACTGTGACCTTCTTGCTTGTTTGTTGTCTCAGTGAATATGAAATACTCTTTTCTCCTTATAAATGCTTCGTTTGTGCTGAGATAAACAGGAAGGACTTATTCCCCTATTGCGTGGACCATTTAATGCAGGTAACTGCTGAAGGGAGGCTGAGATGGACATTCAGTTTCTCTAGTAACTATTTGGAGATCTGCTCTTTTTATTTGATGTGTTATTTTTCTCTGCCTAAGAATATTTATTGTTTTAACTCCTTCACACAAGCACCCCAGATGTTTTTTGTCATTCACTGTCCCTCTGCTTTGATGATCACACCGTTACAATCTCTAGCCAGCTAAAATTCTCACCAAAGGTATTTTCCAGTATTTGAGAGTGATACAAGAAATCAAAAAACAACATTGGAAAAGTTTTCAGGAAGCTGTCTAGCCCATACCCCTCCTCTGATGCAGGGTCAGGAGCATCTGTGTTTCTTGAACAGGTCAAAATAACCTATCCTTAAAACCCTCTGAGACAGAGGTTCCAGTAACCTCCTGAGGTATTGCTTCCCTGGGGTACCATGTAATGAGTGGTTGCTGAGACTTCCCTGCTGTCTAGCCTAAGTGTCCCTTACTGCAAATTAAGTGAATTATTGTTCTATCTTTCAACAGCAGTCTATCGCTATCCTTTTATGGCACACTCCATAACTTTGTGCTCTAGTTTATGTGTCCTTTCATTCAGGCTTTGGAAAAAGCCTGTTTCCCTTCCCTATTTATACCTTAGTTTTAAAAACTTTATAGTTATGGCTATTCTTCTCTGAATTATGCCCAGGCTTTTTATAGCTTTTTGAGAATAACCTACTCAAACTCCAATGGGAGGTCTCAAGTATTCTCCAGAGGATAATGCTTTTCTCTGTCTAGCAATGTCTTGTGGCTCATATAGGACTTACCCAGGCCAGAACTGTTCATTTAGGCATGCCTGCCATGCCTGACACGTGTGGGCCCCAAAAAGGTGAGCATGGTAATAGCAAAGCAGCTAAGGACAAGAACATGTAGTCTCATCCACGAAGGGGAATCAAGAGAGTCCCTGAAAGAGGGAAGTGTCCTGGGTACTACGACACTGCTAGAGGGCCTTAAACTGTCTGCAAAGTAAGTAATGAGACAAGAAAATAGAATGGCTCTGTCTTCAGAAAAGGAGATCTTGAAGGTTCAGAAAGGGAAAATCACTTGCTAGCTGGGATCGTCCCATACAATATGTAAAGACAACATCTTTTAGAAGAGGTCAAGTAGGAGAAAGACTAAGGAAGTGTTGGGAGTTTTACAAAAAGCCAGACTTGTATAAATTCCTAGGAGGAATCTTGCCGGGATTAGTAGTTCTAGTAGTTTTACAACCCTTGGAAAAGATGCTCCTCTAGAAGCATTCCTATGGAGAGGAGCAGTTGGAGAATTGTTGCCTAGGGGAAAACTCATAGGGTTGTACTTACAGAATGGGTTGGAGAGGAAATAACAGGTAGGAAAGAGTGGAAGAAGAGCTGAGAACAATGTCACTAGTACCCCTAACTGAAGGAAGGAAATGTGGTGCTGGTGACTCTCAGTGGATCCTTTTTTTGTAACAATATCTCTTCACTTTCGGGTTTGAGCCTCAAAAACCCCCAGTGCTGAAACATATCCTGTCTATTCCCTGTGGTGTATGTATGTCATTCAGTTTTACTTCTAGCATGGTCCTTTGTGCTTTAAATTTTATAATTTTCAGACTATTGCTTCAGTTGTTCACATTCATTTTAAATCCTTCTCATCTCAGCATGACCTACATGCTAACTCATCACCCAAGTCATTGATAAGGATATGAAATAGATTTGTCTTGGGACAGACTGTGTGACCTGTCTTGAATGACCCTCTCATTTAAAGCAGATAAGCTAAAATATAAATGTGCATTTTCCTTATAGTCTTTATTTCAAGCTCTTTTCTGAGAACAGAAATGGGACTGTATCAAAGGCATGCTAACATCAAGACATACTGCATCAGTAGTTTCTTTCCCTACATGAGACTAGTCGTCTTTTCAGGGAAAAAGATGAAAAGGTTTCTTACAACTTGTTCCTGACAAATGCAGTGTTGTTGAGGAAGGACCTGCTTTCGGGGTTCGAAACTCTGCAATGACATCAGTTGAAATTGTGGAGCATCAGCTTCCTTAATAAAAAGATAGTGGTTTTTTTTCTGCACTGATATCTTTACACAGATGCAGTTTTGACATCCTCTTTCCATTTAATGTCTTGTCAAACATGGATACTAGCTGAACTACAACCATTTTGTGAATAAGTTAGCCAGCCCATTGACATTAATGGGGGATTTTCTATTGCCATAATTGGCCAGAGCCCTAAGTGACTACAGCTGAAAGCAGTTTTTGTGCCAGCACAAGGAATAATTCCACTCAGCAAATATCACATCCTGGCAGTTGCAGCTGAGCCCTGTAGGTCAACTGTATTTTAGCCTATACAGGTTCAGCTAATAGTTATTTTACCTTTCTGTAACTAAGGGGTTACCAAGCTATTTTGTCCTTGATATTAAACTATATAAATAATACAAATGAGCTGTAAATGTATTTCCTTCATATTAGAGATATTCTAGCAATAAAATCAAGTAAGCAGTGAATTAAAGTATCTTTAGATGCCTTTCCTGTTTTCCATTAGCTCATCCAATAGCATTTGCTGTCCAGTTTGTATGGCAAGACGTAACAGTAAAGCTCAGGCAGATTTTAAGTAATTCCCCTTATTGTTTCCTTTATCATATATTTTCCATTCTCCTCTTTGTTGTTGTTGTTTTGTCTGTTTTGGGCTTTGTTTTTGTTTCTTTTCCCTTCTACTATTTTCTCATCCTCTTGTTTTTCAGTTAAATGGTTTGGCTGTGGTCCATTCCCAGTGTGGCACAGCGGAAGGAAGGAAGTACCAGGAGCTGGAGGAATGGCTCACCAGGCAGTAAGGCAGCAGGGTTTATACTACACCCAGTGGAGTATGGAAGAGCCCAAACGCTCCTGTGCATGGTGGGGTGTGGGCTGCTCAGAAGAAGCTGGTGACTGCCTGGTGCATCTTCTGCCCCCTCTTGTGTAGGAGCTGGATTTTAGCTTTCCAGGGGCTTTCTCATCACTCATGGATGCAGGTGCCATCTGGCCAAGGGTCTGTGTTGCAAGGGGGAGTGAATGAACTGGGAGTATCTGATACAGGTCATTAGCACTAGAAGTTAATTGTACTGCTATCCAACCTCACTCTGAGGTAAAATATAAAATTATATAAACTATAAAAAATAAAGTATTTGTGTACTTTGGAGGGGAACAATGTCTATTTTCAAGATAGGTCTAAGGGGTAAAGCTTGGATAGCTTGTGAACTTTTTCTATGCAAGACTGAAAGTTCCAGAGCAAGCCTATATTCCTGCCACATAGCACACTGCTGCTTGGAGTGGCTCGTGTATTACTAGGTTTCTCCTTTCCCAATGGACTGTGCTACTATTATGTCTTCCTGGGTAATATTTACCCTTTGTCTGTAATCACATCTGTTAGGAGGGACTTTGGCTTGCCAACAATACACTTAATGGCATATGATGCTCTTAAATTAAGTGTAAGTATTCACAAAAACATAAAGTGTGCTCTAGTTTTTAGGCCTCCAGCTATCCCTCATGGCTCCCTTTATTCTTTCCTTCATCAGAACAATGGAAGGTTTCTTTACTAATACACTGGGAATAATAAAAAAAAGTAACCTGAAAGTATAATAATGGAATCATGTGGTGTAGCTTGCAAAGTTCAGTGGATTTGAATCTACGAATTGAAATGCTCCTTCCCTTGCAAATAAAAAAAAAAATTATTAGTATTTCCATATAGACAGATGGTCACCTTCTCATAAAAGCCAAGTATGAGACAGTTGTGAGATGAAACATGGTAATGGTATCCAACATCTGGTAAAATTGTGAGTAGTAATGTAGTAACTTTTTATTGTTAATTTTATTTATTGAGTTTTTTTCTATGCATGGAGTGATTCTCAATTCTTAGTTCCATCTCTGCTCAATTCTTAGTTTCTCAATTCTTAGTTTCATGTCTTCTTGAAATACCTGCCATGGGAAATGGAGTGTTTTAGTTTTGCTCTCCAATATTGCTAAAATAATTATTTTTACCAAAAACTAGTGAAGCTTTACTTTTTGAAAATTTCATAGGTGGGTCATGCTGGTTTTTTTCACCAACACCAATAAGACAGCATACAATGTTAGTTCAAAACATTTTGCTATGTTGCATTAATATACTCCCCATCATAGACTGTACATACAGTGTTCCGGAAGCTTTAAATAGAGCTAAATAAAAAAATAGCCTTGGGCACTGTATAACCCAATTACACAAGAGGGAAAAAAAACCCAAAACAGTAGACCACCGTAGTCAATGTAATAATCAACAAACCTAGCACAGTGACCATGGTTTTTGGTAGTTGTCAGAGCAAGGAAAGTTTTAAGAAGTAATCTGAATGCAATCATTGAGGCAATTTTAAGGTGCTACCTTCTGGGTCACCTTCCATACATAAAAGTGTAGTAATTTGAAACTCAATGGGTATGTGATACAAACTGGCACTGTGAGCCTATCAGTCTTTTAGTATTGTTGAGAAAAATAGGTCAGTGAGGTGGGACAGAATACGGGATAACTTGGAAGGGAAACGAAGTAGGCAAGACTGGGTGCTCTATAGCACACAGAGGGAGCAGCATGGATAGACTGCAAGTTGGGATTCCAAACTCGTGTTTGAGAAAAGCAAATTTTGCAGGTATGCTCTGAATGGACACGAGCAGATGGGGAGAGGGTATGGTTGTGCCACTCTCAGCCAGGGCAGAGCAAGTTGCAGAAACTGGTGCATGGAGATGAAAGACTCTTACTCCAGTCCTGCACACACACAGTCACAAATGCCTTGTTAGATTTTCATGGCTTAAAGTGCATGGCTTCAGATGTCTCAGAAATCTTTCATGGATTAAACCCCTGTCACCAGAGAGACAATTAAGGCCAAGATGAGCTCACAGTGTCGGGTTCCTACTTTATTGTTAAATCAGAAACAAGTTGAAATTTCATAGTGGAATATTTTGGACTTTACTCTTAATCTTCAGGGTTTCACAAAGAAAATATCTCTTGAAAAATGTAAATTTTGCACAGTATTTACATTTTTCTGCAAATCAAATTGCAAAGGTTTATACTAGCTTTCTGTCTTACAGACTTCATTTTCCCCAGAAGATATGAATTTTCCTGGAGGAAGTTCCAGTGACAAGGTGGGTTTTGGGCTCCCCTAGAAGGAGAGGAGTTAATTTCACATTGTACTTGTCCCAGAAACACTCAGCAACTGCTGTTCTGTACAGCAGCATGTACGGTAGGAGGTGACAGAGTCATCCCTCTCTGTCTGCTCATTGAAGCTGCCCAATCTGTGAAAACAAAATGCTTTGAGAATGAAAACCCAAGACTTACAAAAAATTTGTTGTTAAGTAGAATTTCTGATTGAATTCTTCTTTTCATATTTTTATTTGGGTAATTTTGCCAGCTCCCACATGATGGGCATATTGCTTTCAACTACCAGCAGAACTTTTCATTTCTGTGCAAAGAAATTGGCAGTAAATGATAGATCTCTGACAATGTGCTTTTTTATTTTATGCCAGTGGCATCAACCTACTTTACTACCTCTAAGTCAAAAATGCACCACAGTTAATACAGAATTTCATATTGATGCATGCAAGTGGTAAAAAGAGCTGATTTTTTTTTTAAAGTCTTGACTTTAAAACAAACACATCTGAAAATCTGCATTGACTTGATGTTTCCAGCTATGCATGAAGGCATGGACACATATCCTGTCTCAGACTGTTGCTCTGGATAAAGTATAAAACAGGTGTTAGAAGCTCAAAGACTTTACTTCATGGTATCCCTACATCAAAATCTTGAATATATATATGTATATATTGGAACAGCAACTACTCCTATCATTATCACATCAGTCTTAAAGGAATTAATATCAGTCTGTCCTCTAATGAGTATTTGAACATGTGTCAAATGAAGAGGCAGTATGAAAGCTTGTATTTAAGTATTAAGTATTAAAGCTTAAGTATTTAAGCTCAATTTACCTTCCACCACTAGTTAATTTGCATTGGCTTCCACAGCACTTAAAATGTTTAGAACAAAAAAAATTCAGTAAAGCTTGGTGGGAATTCAATGAGAGGGAAATTCAGCACACATCTCTTCTAATTGATGCTCTCACAGGTCAGGCATTCAAACCCATCTTTGGACTTTTCTAAATTGCTGGCAACCACCACTTCAAGACATGAGTTTGCCTATATGAAATGATCAGATGAATTGAAAAGGCACTACACAATTTAGTACCACTTTCCTTAGCATATTTGATCTTTTCCTTTGAAAAACATCAGTGCTTAAAATTTTCAAGAATTTTTTCTAATTAAATGTATCATTGTAAAGTCTTTACTGAATGGATTTATTAACTATGGTTTGTCACTTTAAAAAAAAAAAGGCATTTTGTAAACAAACTTGGGGAGGAAATTAAGGAAATTCCCAAGGAAGGGAATGGTTTTGCAATTTCCCACACTATTAACTAACCATGGTTTTGATATTACACCAGTGTCCTGAGGTTCAACAGAGTTGGGGAATTCTCTATATTAAGCAGTTTACAGCTGTCCCCGTTCTGGCTGCATTAAGGACAGGTAGCAGAGACCAATATTTGAAGGAAAAGAAAGTACTGCTATCTCCTTTAAAATGCAATGGACTGGGGCAGGGAGGCTAAATGACTGGCCAAAGGTCAGATGGATGTGATGGACTTTAGTTAGAGTCAGAAATAGAAGCACAACATCTGAACCATCAAGACCCAAGACCAGCCCTCTTCTCTTATATCCCTGATTACATCTAAGACGCTTGTTTGTAACATGAATAACCTCAGAAAGTTTCGTTCAGATAAGCATTCATTCCTCTGCCTGTTTATCTCAGCCTAACTCAAACTCTTTCCTTTGAGTCTGCAAAATGGATGTCTTGCAAGAACTTTTTTGAAAATGTATTTCTGTATTTTAAAATCCAGTTGGAAGCAAACACTAAGAAGGATAAAAATTAAACATATTGTGAAGTGAATAAACTAAATTGCAAACCCCTGTATGATTTGATCTGGCATATTTTGGTGAAAGTCACTCTGGTTTCATTTTTTCACGTCCCTCCTTGCACTGGAGACAAACTGAGCACTTCCCCTGCCCCAGAAGCTCTTTGGTGAACTGTTGCCCTCCTTGGCTTCTAAAGTACTGACTGCTGTTGTCCAGCATGAGGGAGGAAAGGTTCTTTCACCCAATAAAATCTTAGTATAAGGCCAGCATGAACTAGGGATCAGATCCTACTGTAGGATGCAGCAGTCAGAGACCATGCTCAACCTGTTTTGTACTGTTCCAGGACAAAGCAAAAGTTCATGTCCTGCTCATTGGTAGGTTTAAACTCAGCTTTCCCACTTTGTCTCAAAACACCCTCACCCCTCTTGTCCGGCATCAGAAATGCCATAACAAGTTTTGGAACATAATTCCAAGGCAGACTGCTTTTCTGGAGGGACAAGACAAAAAGCCACTTGAGATGTGCAGATGAGTTGGTGTGTTTGAGAGCAGCATCTGCTGGGAGAGGCTGCCCAATATGAGCCATACATTTCCCATTGCTGTTGTTCTATTTCAGCTGAACTGCTCCTGCGAGGACTTCCCTCAGGGATGTAGCATAACTGCACTGCATTCCTTCTCTTCCAGCCAAACTGCAGGAAGAACTGGATATCACTCTCTGATTTTTGGGTAACACTAGCTCAGTCCAGATGTTCTTATAGACCAGTCTTATAGACCTCTTCCTCTTCAACCATTCTTTACCTTTTTCATCATATTTGGTGATAGCTAGTGAAAGGCTGTGTGTTTTCCGGGGTAGGGATAGGACTCTGAGGGATATTTTTGTCTGCAAAGCTGTCCTAGGGAAAGTGTCTTGGTCAGGTATGGTTTCTATATGTGCAGAACAAGAACCTCCCTACACAAAGCCTTTTAGGATATAGAACTGAGATGTGCTCTAATGATTGCTTTGTCTTTACTATCCTTGCTGAGCATTTGCCTTAAATATAAACTTGAAATGCCTTTCTATAATGCCAAGATCTCCTTTGATTATCTGTGAAATACTTACTTGATAGTGATATTTCTGGGTACAGACTTATGGTATGTCAAATACTCTTTCTCTGTAGTTAGGGTCCCATGGGTTATTGTAACACAAGTACGTTTAAATTAATAAAACCATAAATTCGTGACACTGACACTGTATAAATATTGTTTATAGGTTGTGAGAGACTGGACTTTTAATAACTCTAAACTATCGTCTCTTTGTGGAGGCTCCTGGGTGCTTTGCTGAGGCCAGGTTTGCACCTCCGGGGGGAGGAGCTGAGTTTTTGGGGGTGTGGTGGTGATTTGCACAAGACAGAGGGGGAGGCTACAAGCCGGGCTTTGAGGCTGATAAGAGCCTGTTGTTTAACTCTAATCCACCCCAAGTGACCTATTAACAAGACCCTGGGTTGCCCTCACCTTCTGGGGTGGGTTGTAATATCGGTGATTGTTTAAAGGGAAATGCAACCTTCTTTATCAATGATGTAACTGCTGCAGAACCTTTCTCACCTCTATCACCTTTCCATTTTTTACATGCGAAGAAAAAATAGGTTTTTTGGTGTTTAAATAATATCTTTTTCCTCAGACAGGTGTTAGACATTACACTATTAGCAATCTCATTCTTTTGATGAGCAATCAATCTCCTGAAGAGCAAGCAAGGTTATTCACAGACAATTAAGTAGACAAGGACTAGAGTTTGTCTTAAAAAAGAGATTTATTTTGCTTAATAAGTTGCTATTAGACAGCTACTTCCTGAATCAGTAAATAATCCCTTTGATTTTTTCATGACTGCAGTGAAAGCTGAAGCTCATCAGCCCCAGTTAAGTCACAGACCTGCAGAGATCTGCTCTACTAAAATGTCTGCAACTGGAGCGTGAGCCTAAGAGGAGCACTGCCCACAGCTATATGTTGCCCTATCCAAGAGGGAAGCTCCTTCTTGTGGCCTCTGATCTCAGAGTTTGAAATCATGTCTTGTCAAGAACTATGAATCACATGTCTTGTATGAACTATGAAACTATTTTTATTGCTGGTGAGTAGTTTATTATGTCTTTATCAGCAGTAATAATTCCTTATTAAATGTTGCTCCAGCTTCTATTTCATTTTGGGGGAATTTACATCAGTAACAGAAAGGTAGGCTGACAAGAAGGCAGCGTAATTATGCGAAAGGCAATTTCAACTTAACAAACCATTGAAATACTTTCATGGAACAAGATCCTTTAACAAGTTATGAGCTAGGAATGCAGCAGAAAGTTTCGTATGTAGACCATTGTAGTGAAGTATGAATGTGTTTCAGGTATCTATGAAAACCCAAAGAGGTGTTGAATGTTCTTACTTAGCCTCCTAAATGTACTGAGAAATACACTGCTGAAGCAAGGAGGGTTTTTTTTGCACAGGGGATGTGATTACCTGCTGTTAATTCTAACTTACTCAGTATTGCCTGAGACCATGCTTTCTTTGTGTGCCCTCTTTGTGTCCATGCCCACCTGGTCTGCATCTTAATGTGACAGTGTACAAGGATAATGTGGCACAGGGTCTGTGAAATCAGCCCTTGAGAGCAGCTGAAGGAAATACTTTCAGCCTGAGAAGGAAGTGCCTGGGATCTGGATGCAAAAAGAGCTCTGGTCCTCTATGACCCATGCTCGACCCTTTTCTGAATCCATGGTTCTTATGGCAAAGTTTTCCCTCATGCAACCCTAACTTCATACCTGTTCATCTCACAGGGGGATCCCTGAGACATTGCTTTCCTTGGCTGTTTCGAGGCTCAAGCTGAAAACTGAAAGCAAAAGTCAACATATCCAACACGGCTCCGTACAAATGAACCCTCGCCACTTCAATGGCAGCGGCAGTCCTGGAAATTCCCATGAGTCCCCTTCCTTGGCTCTCTTCCTATTGGTATCTTAATTGCCTGGAGGAAAAGCTGCTCTTGATTTACCCATTTGTTTCACTTTCGTTCACCCAGCAGCTCTCAGCTTTTAAGGTGTGTTTCTGTACAGCAGACAGCTGTGCTGTGTGTGTGGGGATAGGAGATCTCAATGTATTTACTGCCCCCAAAATTGGGACAGCTCATCTCTGCCGTCTCTGTGGACTCTTGATGAACCGGAGGTGCTGTGTGGCACAATGTGTGTGGGGGGCAATACGTGAGCAATAACTCTCTGTTCTCTTTCAGAAACTCTTGCTCAGAAGGATCAGACCCCAAGAGGAGCCCAAGTGACCTTAAAAATCCATCAGGATTAGTAAAGAGATGAGTCTCACTCTGTGGTCTGAAAACTGAGGAAGGGGAATTTATTCTGCTGGTGTCACTGCTAACTGCCAAAAATAGTGCTGGATGCTTGAACTGGTGAGAAATAACTTTTTTCCACAGAGAATGTAGGGCCCTGTCCCTAAAAAGCTGCTGTGTTTTTCCAGAGTGTTTTTGCTCTGACTTGCCAAATTCTGCCATGTGTAAGAGTGTGTGATATGTCCTCCAGGGGTGCTGTTGGGCATGGTGACTTCAAGGGAATATGTGATTTGTCATCGTTAAAGACTATAGAAAATACTAAGGGGATTAAATACTGTTATAATTTCCTTGCAATGATCACATTGCAAATTTTCTTTTAGTACTTCTGGACAAACAGTCATAATGTCTAAAGCAATTTAGAAAGCTGTAATAATTGCTCTTATGCTTTAAATCAATTCTCAGCAGCATTAGCACATTGACATCTTAGTTTCAAGGTGATTTGGGAAATTTACTATGTGTATGTAATCAAATGAAGTCCTGGAGTAATGCACAACCTCTTCTTGGATCAGGGGAACGTTAATGCCAATATCTGGAAGAGAACTTTTCCACAGAGGGCCTCTCTGGCTGGATTCTTTATTACAAAAGCTATTGTGAAGCAGACATGTGTCTGTAGTCTTGTGTGTTGATTGCACAAGGAGGACTGAATGCATGGTTTGAATGTACATTCATTCCCTAATGATGGTCCCTAAGGGTGGGTCAAAGCTCAGTCCCATGCAGGGGCAGAGAAGCTCCTGTTGCCATTAAAGAGTCCAAGGGGGTCTGCCCTTCTTGGCCAGCCCAGCACTCTTACCTTATCCTTAGTGGAACAACGCCAGGCAGAGTCACAGCACAACTCTGTCTCAAACCACTTTTCTTCTTTCCAAGACTTATTCTCGAGGTATCACAGTGCAACCACAGCAAACTGACAAACCTAAGATGTCAACATCCTAAATAAGTTTAAAGAATAAATTACTAAATTATCATAAATCTCAGAGCTAAAAAAAGCTGCTCTTGGATTAAATATACACAGCTGCTTAGTCTGTTTGTAATCCAGTTTTCCTGGTGGTATCTGGCAGTCAGAGCATAAAAAGGCATTCTTAAAATTAAATTGTTTCTAGGACTCTCATATACAAAAGCATCTGGATACTTGGAACTAAAAAAAAAAAGGAAAATGAACATAGCTCAGACATTGCAGTGCTCATTAAAAAATAAATGTTTTCCAGGGATCTATTTCTGGTTAATATAATCTTGAAACATGTTCAGAAGACAATAGATGTAGAAAGAGAAGACAGCTTACGTGGCACAACATCTCCTTGTAATCTGCCCTTGCTTGAAGCAAGAATCATATTTTAAGTCACTGATTCCAACTAGTTTTCTTGGAAGTCAGAGTTCAATTTACATTTATGACTGCCTGAAGCTATTTTGAGGAATCCAAATAAAAGTATAGCTAGCCTTCAAAGCTGTCTCAGAAATGACAGAGAAAATGTTAAGTATACTTGTGGCTTGCACTTGTGTCGTTTGTTTTTATCAAACTTACATTGCCTCTGGTTTTGAAATCTCAGGGGAACATTTTCTCTGCAAAGTGTGCCTTAAAATGTAAATGTGTTTTCGGAAATGCATTTTGTTATCGTTTCTGAAATACTTTTGATTTTTTTTTTTTTGTTTCTCCTTTGCAAAAACAAAAAACCTACAGAAAACAAACACATTCATTGCCCTTACAGTGACAGTTTAAGAATGAAAGAAACCAGCCAATCAAGAAACCATTTAATGACTGTGAAGTTTAAGTAATTGTCACAGTAGCTTTTCAGAAATGATGAATTGTGAAGGCCTTTAAGAGCTATGGATGGGTTTGAGATATGCTGTAAAACCACAGCAGCTCCCAGACTGAAACAGGGCCAGCTGACAGGAACAGGGTCTGTGGGCCAGATAAGCAATAGCACATTAACATTGCACCTCCTTTTCAGAAGCACACTAATCCCAAGTGGGCCTGGACATCTGAAGGCAGTAGCCCCTGCCTAGTCTTTGCCATGCTACCATGGTACCACCCTGTGAACTGCCTGGAGAATCCTCCCAGGGAGACAAGAGACTGAATGGGTGACAAGCTTTGCCTTAGCAAAGTATTCAAATGAAAATACCTGCTGAGTGTTAAGAAGACAGCAATATATATTGCTGATATAATTTACTTGAAGGCATTGCATTTTTAAGAGATCTAGGAGTGGTTGGCCAGTGCTTTGCAGGGAGGCACGGGACCTCCCTGTGCTGTGAGAGTGCCTAAAAGACCAAAAGGTTTTCAAGCTTTAACAAGCCAAGTTATACTAAAAAACAAGCCATATTTAGAGAAAACCCTGCAGCTAGGGAAGAGATAACAGAAATAAAAGGTTTATAAGCCACTTGCTCCCTGCCCTCTGCAGGGCTTTCTTCTTTCATTTCAGCAGCTCATGGGTTGAAGCAAACCCTGTGCAGTTCTCTGTGATCCCTAGGGAGGTTGTTCCTGTCACCTGTAAGGTGGCACCTTATCTCTGTCCCTCTCACCAACACTGGTAAACCTGTGTGTCTCACTGCTCCCTTTGCTATGGCACTATCAGGTCTTCCCCTGAGCAGCTCATTTGCCTCTTGGAGGATGATCAACCCCTTTCCCTTAGCAGATTTCACACCACATCATTCCTCTACCTAAGAGAAAATCTGGGATCACATAACCAACATCCACACTAGTGCTTCACTTGAGTTTTGACAGTGCCCTGGATGAATGGGCAGGTGCTTCTGGTGCCCAGGGCAAAGGGGACCTGACAGTCAATGTCCTGATCTTATCAAAGAGATTGTGGCAACAGTGACCTGGAATAGCTATTAGCATGTGCCCTCATGTATTCTCATTTCCAGTCAGAAATAAAAAAGATAGAGAGAGCATCTGGTTTCTGACCTTCCCCCAGTCTCCAGCAGTTTCAGTGTATATTTGAATTAGCTGTAAATAACCATTAACTCAGAGGAGTTAAAGAGGATGAAATTTGGACTTTCCTTATTTCTTCAAGGCCCAAAGATAAGAAAAATCCTTATTAGCAATTCTTATTAACAATCTCCTGTTTGAGATTTTTTTAGCCTGGAAAAATGCTCTTGTATGAATCAAGAAAGGCATTGAATTTTCTGTGATCTTGTGAGATATTAGGTTGCAATTTATGGGGTATCATACAGCTCTCTGTATAGTATAGAAGCACAGTTAAGAAATTTTTGTCCTCAACTATTCATTCACAGTTTCCTCACTAGAGCTGATTCAGCGCTCCATGAGACTGAACTGGAAAGTGGATTGCTGAGGTCATCTGAGTAAAAAAAAAAACAAACAAACAAACACACGAAACAAACAAACCAACGAACAAGTCAAAACTGAGTTTTATTTTGGTTTTCTGTATGGTGGAGATGGAACAAATAGTGTTTGGCTTTGACACCAAGGACCAGAGAGGAGGCAGGAAGTTTCACAGCTAAAGCAAAGGTACATAAAACTGCCAGAATTTAGACATTCCCTTGACCTGTAAAGAGAGACACTGGGGTGGAGGGGCAGAAGGCATGCAACACAGCATAGTGCCACATTGCTGTCTCCTGTTTTAAACTCATCCAAGCTCAGTATCTTGTCCACAAGGGGTATCAAACTCAGGAGTTTCAAAAGTCACTAAATGTTTCTAATTATACCTCTCCATGGTATTCCCAAGGGACAGGGCTAGAGCAGCATATGCTTTCCATATTAACCTATCAGAGATGTTTGAAAGCTTACAGTAGCATTTGGAGAAGCAGAAATCAAAGGAACAAACTTTTCCTGCCAGCTGCATCAGATATAAGCTGCTGAAATGGAAGACAGTGAACCTTTTGGGACAGCTTATTATCAGTGTAGAAATTCTGATAGCCTAGGCAAGGGGACCCAGCAGCTTGAAAGCCATCTCATACTTTCTTTTGAATGACAGCAGGCCCTCTGAAATGGAAGTTTGTGGAAGTGCTTTCCTTCCATTCCTGCCTCTCTCTCCATCAGCCTCCCCAAGTCACCACCAAGGACTAAAAGTGATCCTGTCGCCATGCTGCCAAAATGAATGAGCATGAGCTACTATTTTCCATCATAACTATTTGACATTAAAGCGGTTTGTAATTGAAGTAATCCTTGCTCCCTGGCGACACATGAAGAGTGACAAAACAGAGGTAACATGGCAGCAGCAGAACCTGTCTCCTTTATTTACTCGCTGCTTCAGTGCCTTGCCTTGCTGAGTGACTAATCATCTATTGAATTTCTAGAGAGTAAATGAGTTAAATTAAAATGAATATTTGTAGTGAAAATGTTAACTTGAAAGCATCTGCTGTGATAGCCCATAAAATAAAATCAATACACTTTCAGATTCATCATGTCCCTCCTGAGCCTGTGGTTGATTTTGCTGTGGTTTTCTGGAAAGCAAAGGCTGCAGCTCAGTTGCTGGACTGAGACTGGAAAGCTCTAACATGGACAGCTCAGAGATCCAATATGTTGTATTCACAGAACAGGTTGCTTTGAAACCACCTCCACTCAACTCTACATCAGCAGCTTTGGAAAAGGTACTTCTAAACAGAGAAGGCAGTTAAAATTGAAAAAAAAGTTGGTTTAAACCATCTGGGCCAGGCTGGGTACGTCCTAGCAGAGTTGTGCCTTCATTGGGATAGTCTACTGGAGAAATATAGTGCCACTGCTCTTTGAAAGGAGGAAGATCTCCCTCCTGTTGGACCATCTCTGCTTGATGTCTGCCAGATTGTGGAGCTTGTGTGTACTCAGCCTTCCAGGCCTTGAAAAACCATCATCTATCGGTCTCTTTGCATTCATTTTCCAAAACAATTATGACATCTATATCCTTTATGCTTTTGTACTGTTCCAGTAGCATAAATGTATGCTGCAGTTAAGAAATGCAATGTGAAATGCTCTATATAATGCTACATGAATCAGGACAAAAGGATAGTTTGAGACAAAATATAAGAAAGAATCTTCATTGATGAGTGAAATCATGGGCCAAAGTAACTGCTCAAAAAGACTTTGGAAGATGGAAATTGAGCACACTTAGCATGGTTAGCACTGTCTTTCCTGGGCAAAGAAAAGAATCCAAGAAAGTACAAAGTGAAAGGACTCAGAAATGAACTGTGGTGATAGCAGAACTGAGGATGGGTTTACACTGATTCTTTACAATGGATACAAGGAAAGGCTTGGTGTTCAGAAAAAAATACCCAAGTAGCCATCAAATGCAGGAGCAGGAAACAAAGCTCATTTTAACTTCAGCGTAATTTGGATGGGAGATTAAACTGAACAGAAACAGTCATTTGTATCTCATTGATGTTCCACAAGATGGTGTGCCAGACAGCGCAAAAGCCTCGTAATTGTAAACCTTCATATCACAGTCTGCTCTGCCACAGTGCTTTTGGATGAGTCTGGAAAGACTATCATTCCCTACATGCTTCTGCCTTCTCCCTGCCTCCTGTGACATGAAGATAATAAATTCCTGAGAGTAGGAAAGGGAGATGTGGATACATGCTTCAAAGCTTCTGAAGAACTCAGACATGGTAATGTATTCTCTGTTGCTAAAATTCCTGTACTCATTTCTGAACGAGCTAATTGGAGTTAAGGCATCACTCATACAAGCTGAGTGGAAAATAGTTGCTCACTCTAGATGTGCAGCTCCATAAAGACAAGAAGCTTAGTTGCAAAGGCTAAGCTATGGCCAGCTGATAAGTATACCTGGGAAAAGAACAGCTACTATTGTTAAAGATTCTGTTCTGTTGCTATGGAAACCTCTACAGCATGGAGTGTCTTAAATGTGTATGGTATAGATAAAGAAATGCAGAAAGACATTTTATGATACAAGACCAAGAATGGTCTTTCTTTTTGTACTTGTGGAAAAGAGGAAATATATTTTCAGCCAATAATGAAGTTCTTTTAAATATTTTGTTACTGGAACATTTGTTCTCAAGCACTACCTCCTCTGACTTTTGAAAAAGGGAAGTGCCACTTTGATTGCAAGCCGTATCCTTTAATTCTCTCAGGGACCCTTGAAAGACCTTTAAAATACAAAATACTCACTCCCTCTGCCCAGTGTTTCTAAATTATTTAAAAGACCCAAGGAAAAACTCAATTTAAGCCACCTCTGTGCAAGCAGGTGTCTGGACAGGAGTTCAGCCAGAGAAAAACAGAAACAAGGAAGTATTTTTCAAACTGTTTTTAAAACTGCCTAAAATGCTCCCAGTGCAACTTCAAGTTCTGTGTCCATATGCCAGTGAACATGGTAGCCACAGTGGGAAGGCAGCTCAACAGGCACAACCACCCAAAAATTTTTAATTCTTCCAGTTGTTACCCTCATTAAAACACTACATGAGGGGTGAGGCACTCTGACATGTCTCCTCAATTTCAACTCTGATCCACACATGAAACCAACTCCAGGTTGTAAATGCTCCAGACCCAGCCCTCCTAAGCTCAAATCCTCAAGGATATATTTGTGGTAGGTAAAATGTCCATGCTGTAATTCAGCTAGAAATCATGTGGCTTCCCAAGAAGACAACCTGACTATTTTCCTTTACACAGATGTGCATTATGCTTTGAATTAAATCTGCAGTGATTTGTAGCCTTCTGTCCCCCAGTGACCAGCAGCACAGACTGTGCTTCAGTCCATCTTTTCAGATGTCAGTGTGTCTGAGCCACTGCAGGAAGCAAGTGCTTTCTCAGGATCATAAATGTCTGAGTTAAAATTGCCTCCTCAATATCAGCTGAGCTGTAATATCAACTGTGTATGCTTCAGCCATGAAATGGGTTAGCTGAAATCACCCAAGACAGTGGCTTTACTGTCAAGAGGTGAATCACAGCCACAGTATGTCAGTTTTGAATAAGCATTAAGTTTTCAAGCAAGCATTGAACAAACCAAATGAAGCTCAACAGTTTTCTCCCAAGAAAAAATATTCAAATTGTTAATGTATTAATTCTGTGTTTAAATCACCCCTCCCTTGGTGCACTTCAGACTATGTTTACCTAGACAGCAAAGCAAAAATGTTGAGATGACAATCTAACAAATTTTCTTGGGTTTTAGCATGACCTCTGCTTTTAAGAAGCATAGTTGTTCTGTATTAAACTTCTGAACAATACCAGATTACTAGATACCAAGATGTCAAGAGATTGTGGTTGTGGTCATTGGTGTGGTGTTTAACTTTGTAGTTTTTTTCAGGCAGCTTTCAAAGTGGTCAGGTTTATCTCTGAAATTCAGAGGCATCTCAGAATGAATAAAGACACCAGAGAATGAAAGTTTGATAAAGCAGGGAGGTGTGCTTTGCTCTAGCTGTCCATCTTCTGGCCTGGTTGTTGTGCTGCTGTTCATACAGGAAGTGGCACTACAGTTTCAGGCACTGCTAACACTCAAGGTGTGCTTGAGACCTTTTAAGACACAACCCTGGTGATAATCAGATTATCTGCCTTCTTAGCAGTGAGATCAAACAAATGTTCTTGGCTGAATTCCCATTTTTGCTGAGATCAGGGCAAATTACTCAAAACATGAATTGCAGCCGTGAGTGCAGTTCTTCCCTCTCTGCTCCCAAACACCCAAGAAGTTGTTTCTCATATATTTTTTGCTTTTTCAGTGTGGTGGAAGTTCTTCCAAACCCCATGTAAGCATATTTCAAGTCACAGTAGTTTGTGAGCCTTCCAGTGTCCTTGGTGTTCTGGACTTTTTTCTTGCTCCAATTAAATACTATTTTGGCTTTGCCATTTTCAAGATGGTTTATATTATTTGTGACTGGATAAACAGAAGAGGATTTAATACTTGCTTTTTTAATACTTGCTATTGTGACACTCAACAGTCCACAGTCCATTTCCTTATACATGCAGAAGTAGATTTTGATATCATTAGCTAAGTAAACATATGGCAAAAAGTGTAACTGATGTGAGTGTTTGTAAAAAGCAGATCAATGCTTGATTTAAATCAGAACACACACGATTTGCTCTCAGGCTATTAAAATTACTTTTTTGGACACTTTCAACTAACTGACTTTGGCTTCTATGTTTATAAGTCTCATAATGCTTCTTACATGTGTCTTCAATTTTTTCCAGGTTTTGGTATATTGTAACATGGAAAGAAAGTTGGAGGATTTTTTTGCTTGTGTAAAACTAATGTTTTCCTGTGTTTTTCACATATGGTGAAGCATGGAAGTACATGGCTACCTTTTAGTATTTTGAATGCTCAGGTAAAAGAGGTTTTCTCAACTGAGGTCTGAACAACCACCCTTCTAACAGTCTAGCAGATGCCTGTTACAACAATTAGAGAGTTTCATGTTATGTGTCTTTTCCTTGAGGAACACCTATGAACATGTCTCACTGACTAGATCCTAATTAACAGGGACCATAATTAGCCTTCTTGGAAGTGGTTATAATTACTGTTCCTGAAGTAATTCCTGGCCCCACAGCTGAACTCTAGGTTATTCAGCCAAGGATTTTGACATGAAGCAAATGCTTCACACTGGGAAGCACTACTTTAGCTGAGGAAATCCATGCTTTTGAACAGACAAATCATTGTAATATTTGCAAAGATAGTCTACTCTAATAGCCTCTCATATTTTAGACATCACAGCTGAAGCTTGTGAGAGAAAAAAATGGCATTTTTTAATCTCACCATTTCATCAAACAAAAGACTAGAAAAGTTGCAAATGAGAGAAGTCATTTTCCAGATCAGAAGTGGAGGTGGTGGTTGCTTAAATATCATTTGAGGACATATTGCTGCAGGTTCAACTTGAATACGTTGCCTCTTGGGCCACCTGAGAGAAAAACTACTCAGTGCTATGGAACAGGGTGAGGGATTAGCACAGAGAGAAATAAATGGCCGAGGTGTTCATGGTAGATGGCTGAGAAGAATGTATCCTAATAGAATTCTATGTCTAAAACCGGTTTTATTGTTTTACACAAAGCCTGGCTGATGGTACACTGTGCTTGCCAGGCAGGAAGGAGAACAGGCTACACCTCTGTGATCTTGCAAAAGGCCAAGCTCACTATAGATTTGTGTCTCTCTGAGCAAGAAGGCAATCCATGCTTGTTATCAAATTGGCTGTGGCTTTTTACAGTGTTGTCAGTATAAAAAAAAGCATTGGCACTAGAAGACACTGAAATCACTCTTAATTTTATTATCCAGATATCCAGGTAAGAGTACATGATGTTCAAAAACATTTTGGTATTTTTGTTAATGTCACCTTTCTTCTAGTTACTGTAAACAGAGATTGTAGTGATGCAAGTTGTTCTGTATTTAAATCCCCTTGAGCTGATAGTTCGATTGAAGGCTGAAATGTGATCTCTTTGTGTGTGAAGAAGACACTCATTTATTTATATTAATGTCAAGCTTGTCTACTGCACTTTTTTATTCATCTTAATTGAACGTGTCTGCAGTAGCAGAGAGGGCATGTGCTTAAATAAGAAGGACTAATTGGAAGAAGCTGTCAGGTTAACAGAGATTTAGTTGGATATTTTGCACTTCAGTTGAGAATTTTCCTCAGGATAAGCCTGCACCATTTCTGAGGGCATATGATGGATGCATGAGGAAGAGGGTAGGAAGACACCTGTTTGGGAGATGTGTAAGGCTGCTATGCAATTACAATAGTCCTTTTAATCTAGAATGGATAAAATAATAAATAGATGAGTTCCCTGTAGGTTTCTGAGGCTTTTACAGTTTCTTTTTCATTTTATTTCAGCTCCTCTTTGGCCCCTCTGCATGCAGGACAGGGGAGTTGGTTGGTTTCTTGTGTCCCCACTGAAGTAACAGAGGTGTAACAGGCAAGAGAAGACACATTTTCCGTCTGTTATGTCTCTCTGCTATGGCTGCAGAGCTGGGAAGTCTTGGTTCTACCATCAGCTTACTGAAAGAATATCTAATGTTAGACTGGGTATGTAAACACAGCAGTAGCGTTGCAACTCTTGATGAAATTCCCAGAGAAGATAATTAACTGCTCCTAATGTTAATATGCTCTTATTTAAATTAAACTCTTACTTTTTTTCCCTCCAAAATATGTCTTTAGTGTGTGATTTTAATAACCATATTGTTTAATCTTTTAATAGTGGGTATCTAAACACTCTTCAAGCCTAGCCTTATAAAACTGATGCAGACCTTCAGTTTGAGAGGTGTCAGCTGTCACTGGTTTCCAATGGGATTGGCTGTTTGCAGGCTGTATCTAGCATAAGGATCTGTTGCTGCTGATGCCTGTGCAGTGTAGGAACAAATGTGCAGAGAGGCAGAGAGAGCCACAAGAAGTATGTGCTGCTGACCTCTGAAGAGGACAGGGTGACTCTGTCCTCTTGCTGGACCCATTAGCCACAGCATCCCACTCAGAGCCTGAGATATGAGCAGCATCAGGAGCTACAGGCAAGTTCTTGAGCTGCTCTCAGCACAGTGACCTGTCCCTACATGGTACTTATGTGTTGGTTTATATGGTGATACATTTTATTGTCGTGTTTGTAAAAAAGAAAATAGTTCACCTATTTTGGCTTCCATTTTACAACAAGTGAGCTGCTCTTTATAACAAGTGAGCTGTGCCCAAGCTCTGAATAAACAGGTGGACTGAGTGTGCAGTTTTCCGGTGCTTCTACATAAATTGTAGCTTTTGAGAGAAAACTGTGTTAGTCAGGTTCTTCTGAAATGAGCAAAAGCTTTTTTCCACTGAGAACAGACTACCTGTTTGCACCCACATTCTTACCCACCACCCTTACTGCATCTACAGATCATCTAGCTGCATTGCTCTTTCTTTCTCAGACTGTATGGAATCCCTCCTGTTCCCAAAGGCTGCTTAGGCACTTCCAATGGAGAAAAAATTCACTGCAATATTTATACTAGGAGATTCCTTCTCTGATGCTAACAACATTTTCAGTTAGCTTGATGGAGGTAGTGCATTTGCACTAAAACATGAACAATAATATTTTAAAAAACATTGCAAACAACTCTTTTATACCCTATACTCTATGTAATTCCATCTGGAGAATGTTCCAAATATAAATTCATGTTCCAGAAATGTATCTATGTTTATTTCTCCATAGATCTAGAGGAAGACATAAGGAAAATCAGCCTAGAGATTATTTTATGTAGCAATGGGGTCTGTATCACTTTTTCTTTATATACAAGTAAATTCAAAGGAAACCTGAAAAAGTTGGGAAAATACTTGTTTCAGATAGTTCTATCATACTGTTCCTTGCCAGTATCTCCCATGGTGAAGTCCTGGGACCTCTTTCTGTATGCTTACGGAAAGAATTTAGTGCTTTATAAAACTGCAGCCACAGCTTAATATGGTTTAAGACTTGCAAAATTTCATGATTACATTGCACTGGGAAGAGGTGAATACTTTTGCTTCCATTAAATTATAACGGAATGTAGCATCAGCCGATTGGAAATTTCACCTTCCACCCACTGATTCTCTGAGTTAATTACCACTATCGTTGGTTCCAGCTCAGCAAGTCAAACCTGTTGAGCAAGATATGCAAGCAGATGGTCTTAAAATTAAATATATACTTAAGCCCTCTTTCTCCTCCTTGATTTTAGCATTACACTGAATAGAGCCTCACGGATTTACATACATTTAAGATTTTGCCGTGCTGTGAACTTGTTCCCTACTTGGATCACTTAATATTTTAAACAGAAAACACTCATTACTATTTTAATTTTCGAAATCTTGGTGTCTTAGCCTGTCGAGGGGCTTTTTCTCGCTCTCCTGCTGGCAACGGAGATGTTTGTTCTGGTTTCTTCATTGGATGGAAGTGACTATTGAAAAAGGCACTATTAAATTTTGCCACTTGGTGGCACTAAGAAATAACACAACTGCCCTTGAAAACGATGCTGTAAAACGTGGCCAAGTGCCGGGTGATAACCAGGCCCAGTGGCCCTCGGAAAAGAAGACATCAGGAAGGCATTTCTGCCAGCAGAAATCCCAAAGCTGTTTTGCTTGTTGTAGATGTTAGTAGGTTTTCAGCACAGCGCGTGCCTGTGGGGGTGCTGCTTCTGCACTTGGACATGCACAGCAAGTCCCTTTGCTCGCCGTTGGCTCTGCTGGCAGATGTTCTGTACACCTCTTACATTTGTTCCTTAAGAATCAGCTCTACCAGCTAGGAGGGTTTCTGCTGGAAGCCGAGGAGAAAGAAGTTGCAAAGCCTTCATTTCCAGGGCCTTAGTTCCGGCAGTGCCAGAGAGTTTCTCTTGGACAAGGAAATTTACATGAATCTCCCTGGGGGGGCCCACCCAATGTAAATATTATTGCCTGCTTGGTCAAAAGAGTCACAGCAAAGCCATGTAAGGAATAAACTCACTCCAGTGCATGTATGCATGTGTGTATGTGTGTGAATGTGTATGATTTGACTGACTTAGAGCCACTGCTAGTAGACAAAATAAAAGAATTGGACGCAGCATTTATTCAGGTTCTTTTGCATGTTGGTTGATAATACCCAGTAAAGGTCAAGTGCCCTAGAAACTGATTTCATTTGTGGTTGCATTCCGTCTCCCTCGTGCAGCTCTTCTTTCAGAGCCGAACTGAAGATTTGTTTTTCTCTTTCCCCCTGCGTAAAGATTTCTTACTGGTGTTATTTATTCAGAACTTTTTACAAGGGCATGCAGGGATAGGACAAGGGGGAATGGCTTTAAACTGAAAGAAGGTGGATTTAGATTATGTATTAGGAAGGAATTCTTCACTGTGTTGGTGGTGAGGCACTAGAAAAGGTTGCCCAGAGAAGCTGTGGACGCCCCATCCCTGAAAGTGTTCTAGGTCAAGTTGAATGGGGCTTTGAGCAACCTGGCTTAGTGAAAGGTGTCCCTGCCCATGGTGAGGGGGTTGGAACAAGATGATCTTTAAGGTTCTTCAAATATAAACTATTCTGTGAATTATCTCAGTGAACTGAGAGCTGCGTTTCTGCCTGATCTTTTTTTATCTTCTGTCGTTTCTCCTTGTATGCATGTTTGAGTCTGTGCTGGTTTTGACTGGAATAGAGTCGATTTTATTCATAGCAGCTGCTGTGGGGCTGTGGTTTGGATTGCGCTGAAAACAATGCTGACAACACAGGGATGTTCTATCTATGGCTGAGCAATGCTTGCACAGAGCCAAGGCCTTTTCTGCTTTTCACCTCACCCCTCCAGCAAGCAGTAGTGAGAGAATACAGCCATGACAGGCTGACCCCCACTGACCACAGGGATATTCCATACTGTATAGTGTCATGCTCAGCATATAGAGCTGGGAGGAGCAAAAAGGAAGGGAGGACGTTCAGAATGATGGTGTTTGTCTTCCCAAGTCACTGTTCTGTGTGACAGAGCCCTGTTTTTCTGGAGATGGCTGAACACCTGTCTGCCCTTGGGAAGTGGTGAATGAATTCCTTGTTTTGCTTTGCTTGCTTTGCACGGCTTTTGCTTTACCTGTTAAAGTATCTTTATCTCAACCCAAGTTTTCTTGTTTTTACTCTTCTGGTTCTTTCCCCCAAAGCACTGGTGGGAAGTGAGCGAGGAACTGTGTGGTGCTTAGTTGTTGACTGAGGTTAAACAATGATGGAGTCCCATTAAAGCTCCTATTAAAGAAAGACGAAATTATAATAATTATTCACAGGCTTCTCAAAAGGGAGTTTTCAGAGTGAAAAGACTCTTGGGACAAAAAGGGAACAGCCATCTGAAAAGCAGTGCTGTTATTTAATTTCCCTGTATTTCCCTGAATTACAGCTATGTCTGCACTATTAAATAGTACAGTCAAATAGGGTTACTTTTATAGAGTAAAGGAACTGGTACTGAGGACCTGGTGTGCACTCCACATAGCTTTTTGGAGGGTGTTAGCTCAGGCTTGGGACTGCCCTGTGGAAGGACCACACCTTGCAGGTGGCTTTTGATTGGGAGGAGTTTGCTCCCTACCCCTCTGTGCTGCTCAGCGGTGTGGAGGCTGACAAGTGAAGATCCCTGGGACATTACCACAGATGTGGCCTTCCAAGCAGAACAAAACTGCTTCTGTTTTCTGAGACAACAGCCAAACTCCCAGGCTGTAGGCAATGTAATGGAATTGTAAATTGCTGCTATCACAATATGCCAGTGAGGATAATGAAACAGGCTGGAATGAGAGTATATCACAAAAAAAAAATTTCTTCATTAATGATTTAACCTGGATAACTGGAAGTTATCACCAGAATCTGAGTGTCTTGCTGGGTTAACATAACCAGTCCAGGAGAATGGTGCCCATGTAATGCATAGCAAGTGCTGCTGGCAGTGAGCAAGCCTGTGCTAGGAAGCAGATTTTTGTGGATCAAATGTCCTGGGAAACTATTTGAAAATTGGAAAAGCCAAAGATGGGACTGTAGACTTGACAGGGTAGGGAAGGGTAGGGACAGATGCCATGGTGATTAGTGGAAAGAGCTAATGAGAGGCTGAGAAGCTGGATGGGAAGTTAAACCAGAGAAATCTGTTCTTTTGCCATCCTGAGCTTGAAAGCTGAGGGAACTTCTACCCTGATAGATAAATGCACAGTCAGGAAAAGCCATATCTACACAGAACTGCTTAAGCTCAAAACAGAGATGATCCAAAAGTAATTGAAACTCCCTGAGCAAAGGCCCAGATGAGTCTCTGCAGGCACTGCCATTATTGTCGGGTTGTACCACACCTGACAGGCTGGAGTGTTGCCCACGGCACATTATCGCTTTTACTGTAAAGATGTTTGAGGCTAAATAAAAACAATCAGATCAGATCCATGCTATTCTTCTGAGAAGCAATAACTGAGTGAAAGACATTCTTGCAAGAACTCCTCAGGCTTGGTGAGATTTAGTGTAGTTAATGACTTTATTAATGTATTCACCTGTGGTTTTTATGTAGCCCACCATAACTGACAATGCCAATAACAAATATCATGTCAGAAAGGCAGTCATATCACTGAAATATAGACAGGAAGTTATGATTCCTGGGTGCACTTCAGGTCTGTCAGTATTTGGTTCCTAAATAGTACCAGAACTTCAGCTTTTGAGTTTTACCACAATGGGCTATATCTCTGTCAGCAGCAAATATCAGCTGAGAAAAAATTCCCTTTATAAAAAGGCCTTTCAGAGGTTGAGTTTACTGTGTACTGCTAACACTATGAAAAATAACCAGCATAATGTAAAATTCACACTTTAAAAACAAAAGCCAGACAAAAATATCCATTAGGATTATTCATTCAGCAAAACCAAAATTGCTGAAAGGTATTCCTATACAACATTCATGTAGGTTTACTTGGTCATAAACAAAAGCTAAGGCAAACACTTTGCCAAGCACCACATTAATAGGGCAAACTGTCTTTAACAGTCAAAAGCAGTGAAACAGCAGGAGGGCTCTCATTAAAATGACACATTCCTCTTTAAAGCGTACAGCCATTCAAGGTAATAGTTATTTGGCAGTATCTTTAAAAAAAAATTATAAAACTTTCTAACATTTGACATTTAGTGAGCATGAAATTTCATCTGACATACTTGGGCTGTGACTTTCTTCAGTGACTTGCTTCTTGTTTACATTTGATTTACATCTAATTTACATGAGAAATCAAATGTGTGAACTGCCTTTATGTAAACTTCAAAACAGGCAGTTTTATATGTTGGAAGGGTTCACATTACTGTGTAGTCATACAAAAATAGCAACTAGACCACAAGAAAAAGATGCTTGCTCCCTTCCTCCCTTCCTCCTTTTTGCTAATAGTGGTGAAAACTGCCTCCTGAAAACTAAAAGCTTTACAAGATAGACTGCATTCACACTGTTGTAATCCAGATCCACCATTAATCTCAACAAATATCAGCACCAGAGTATCATCATCAGAAACTAAGGGTTGTCACCCTTGCGCCATCACAATTGTTTGAACAAGAGGTGGGAGCAGGCACAGCCCATCTTTATAATGGCCACCAGAAATGATGGAGCAGTTTCCAGACAGCATTGCTATAGGAAACACATTAAGATAAGGTACATTTTTTCCAGCTAATTGACAACCATGTAAAGGTTAATGCTAAAATCAACTCTCAGCAAATGCTATAGGTAATTGCTGTGAACTTGCAAACGTTAATTATACCTCACATCGTTCTCTACAGAGCATCCAATTAACAGATGAAAGATTAAGAGCTTAACATCCTGATCCTGCTCATACCTAAAACTGTATCACAATGCCACTGGTTCCAAGGTACCAGAAGCTTCAATATGAAAGGAATGGAAGGTGACAAGTATGCCAAAACTTTAAACTAGCCACTATTTCAAAGCACAGATCATTAAGTCCGACTTCCATACCAACAAATCTAGATGAAACCATAGTAATACAAAGATTAGATTTTTACAGGGGCAGAGAAGAATAATATAGTAACTTCAAGAGTTTACTGTGGAAATATGCTGCAACTTGTGTTCCAAATGTTCTTGGAGAGGGAGCAAATAGAGCCATGATGACATCTTTTACTATGGAAAAATTCAAGTAATCCAAACTGAAATTGATTGAAACTGCCTCAGAAAAGTAATGCAATACTGGATAACTGGATTAAGGAAAAGAAAAAAGCTATTTGAAACATAAAGTGATACAGATGGAGGGGGAAATGATGCATTTTTGATGACAGACTTCATTAGCTTTTATCAGTCAGGAAAGAGATTTTGTCACTGTAGAAGCTTCTGAAAGCATCAGATCATCACTTAGCCGTAGCCAAAAGGACAAACACAGTCCAATTAATTGTTAGAGAGGCAGAAATAGTAAATACCTCAATGCCAATATAAAAATCTCAAGTATTTCTCATGCCTTCAGTGTTGCATACAATTCTAGTTCCTTCCACTTTTGAGCAGATGGAGGAAAAACACAGAGAAGAATATAACAGTGATTAGAGGTAAGGAATTTCTTCTGTGGATGCCAAGATTTAACCTCTTCATCTTACAAAGATCCTCTCTGAGAGAGAATAGGTCAGAGACTTATTAAAATGAGATGAGTATGAAGAATGTGATTGAGAAACTATACACCTTTAATCACAGTACAGAGTTAGAGAGACACTAAATGAAACAGTTTGGAAGCAAATTTAAAAGAAAGAGAAGGAAATATTTTCATACCTTGTTAGTCAATTGCTGTACTAATTCATTGGCCCAGGAGACTTTGGAGACCATGAGATTAAATGGGCTCGGAAAAGTGTTTAGTCAAACTGATGGCAGGAAGTTTGTCAAAGGCTGTTAAACAAAATAACCATGAAATATGTTCCAGCTCCAGAAGCCTCTGAACTAGGGCTAGCGAGGGGCTATAACTGATTATGTTGCTATGTAGTCAACCTGTTCTTTTCATCTCTCTAATCATATGCTGCTTCCCTCAGCATCCTCCCTTCTACAGTAGCCTATAGGCAGACCCTTAACTGAAACAATATGAACACTCACAGGGTCCTGAATGGATATTTTAGCCAAGAACATGCACAGTTTTTAGCAGAACTGAGAGTAACCCAGAGTCCTGACCACTGAGGTAATTTCCACCCACTGCAGGGTGAGTAGCTGATAGCAAAATTTGTGTTGGTGTTTCTCAGTGTGTTTGGGTTTTTTCCTTTTTGCTGGGTCGTTCTAAGTATCTCTATGCATTTAGCTGGTAAGAGAAACAATCTTATTTGTTTATATCTGCTGTAATCGCAAGTTGTGTTAAATAGAATGCCACCCACTTAGTACTTTCAGGAATGGGAGTTATCCTATTCTGTAATTATTGCCTTACTCCTCAGCTGCCATTTGCACTGCTGTGGTCTTCAATATTTTTTGCTGTTAAAACCTTGAAATTTCAGTTGACAGTCATATATCTCTTATAGTGCCCAAGACAATCTTGCTGTTGCTTTAGGATGGAGCTGAACCTGTTCAAATTTTTATTCTTTGCCATTTTTTGTAGCTGATAATGTTACTACTGTATCTGTCACTGAAGAGACAGGGCACTGTTGATTTCAGTGTTGAGATTAAAGTGCTTAGAGAAACACATGTTTTAGACAAATGGACAATTTAGTATTTGCCCCCCATTCATGGAAGAATTTTCCCTCTAACTGTAGATAACATTCACATTGTGTGATTTGTATGTTATATTCTAGACTGTTTAAATCAAACTATTTATTTGTACCTTGTATTATGCTAAATCTGTTGTTTGAGGGTAATTATTAGCACAAGACACAGTTATTTGTGTGTATGTGTGAATCATACTGATGAATCATTACAGTAGACATGCAGACCTTTATTTCTGGACATTGCCAAAACCAGTGATTAAGCTCTTTGATTTTTAGTGTTCAGTGTGTCTATGTTGGATAGAAACAAAAAAACCCAAAAAAAACAAAACAAAAAAACCCCCAAACAAACAAACAAAAAACCAACCAACCAACCAAAAAAAAACAAACCAGCAGGTGCAAGAAGTGCTGACCTTTTGGTTATTTTCAATTTCTCTTTTGGCAGAACAGGTTAAATTATTTAATCCAAATAATCTCAAATTATGGAAAAATAAGCAAATGGTTTTGAAGCCTAGATTCTCCTTTTTCTTCTTTTATTTGATCTCAAAGTTCTCTTCCAACCTTAATGGTTCCATGAGTTTATGATCTCCACAGTCTCTGCAGATGAAGAGGCAAGAAAAAAAATTCAAAATCACAATATTGACTTCCTCTCAACCCCACTTTAGAAAAAACAACCTCTTTTTTACATCTCCCCATCTCCTGTTTTCCCTAATCCTCACTTGCTTTACCATCTCCAGTGGTGCCTAAGTAGTGCATTTTCCATGCAATAATTTGTGTGTAGGCTCATCCCTGCAGTATGTCTTGACAGAAGGAGACCAAAAAGAAAAACCTTGTATCCCATCAAAATATGAGGCTCTTTTGCAAGACAGAGGAAAGAGTTCAAAACTTGAGCCTTGTACCAAAATTCCTTTCAGTGCGTCTAAATAAAAAATGAAAACCGTGGCACTGAATAATCTCTAGCATTTGGTTTGTGATGGACTTGGTGCAAATAATGGGAATTTATCCTTACAAACTTCTTTCAATATCCAGGAATATGAGAGACTGTGTTTCCACAATATACTCCAGTGATTGAATCCTGTATTCTTATGCAAGCTACTCTCCTAATGGAGCTGATAGGAATTTTGCCAAGCTATTTCTTTGAATTGAAATGGTATGTGTGGGAGGACTGTGGAGTGACACCCTGAGGATATTTAGGCATGGCAGATACTTATTATGCAGTCAGAAATATTTCATAATGAAATGATATAAATTACAGATGATAGTATTTCCTTCTATACCATTTAAAAAATAAAACCCAAAGAAATTTATCTATAAAGTTACTCTTCCATTCCTTGTGCTTCAGGTGGATCTCTGAAGTATTTGTTTCATAATTTGAAAATGTCTTAAGCTGACTGTTTCCCCCCTTTTTATCTCCTGTTGGACACATCTCTTTAATGCAAATTCTTGGGATGAGGGAAACATCAGGCTTACCACTTAAAAAAAATCCATGCTCAGCTAATCAGCATATCGCTCTGAAAACCCATGTGGAAGGAGACATTTTTCCCTCATGTTAAATCCAGAATGTGCTTGAAAGCTGTTTTTTTTCTGAATCTTATTGTTGGACACAGTTATCCTGCTAGAAGGTGACATTGTCTGTGACATGGGCAGATAGGGGTCCTCACTGCAAGTTGCTATTCTGTTTTATAACAATTTAGCTGCAGTGGGAAAACCTGACTTTCTGTGATTTACAAGTTCCTGTGTAAAACACAGTGGAGTTTCTGCCACTGAGCTTAACCAGAGGCTCCACTTACTCTATGGACAAGCACCCTTGTGCATCAGTCCGTCAGATGCCTTCTGGCTGACATGGCAAAGTTATATAATGCATGGGAAAAGAATCAGGATGAACTAGTTTGCTAATCTTTCCCTGCAGTATGTATTTTTAGCTCTTGACTTTATAACAGGAAATTTAAGGACAACTTGCTGTTGCACACCCAGCAAACATGCTACAGGATCCTGTAACAGTGTGCAAGGTTACCTTGAGAAAAACGAATTGAAGTATAAAATACACAGAACTCCCCTAATTCAAGTAGGGTAAAGTAGTGTTTACTCTCATGAGAGAGTTGTAGGTGCCAGAGATTTGTTATTTAATGACAATAAGCTTAATAAACACCTCTTGTCTGAAACTGAAGTTATATTGGCTTTTCAGTGCTTCTCAGGTAGAGAGCCTAAACCAAACACTGATTATGAGGTTTGGGAAAATGATAGCCAAGTGAAACATAATGAGATTTGATGCCAAGGTGGGCAGAGTAGATGATACAATGGTTTCTTCTGGTTTCTTAGGTTCTGTGAAAAATCTACTTCTAATCTGCTCTTGCTTGTAACAGCATATCAGCATCTGGCTGCTGAAGATTAGTATGCCTTGTTGAGAAATAGGATTTGTTTCTCTTAACTTGCAAAGACAACTAGATAACTGAGATAACCAATGGTTTCTTTCTGAAAGACTAAACCTAAAAATTCTAGCTAAGTCAGTGAGATTTTGATTTAAATTATTAATTATATAACTCATAGAAATTGGTGTAAGATATAAACTTTGATAATTTCAAAACATGTTTATTCATGTAGGCAGACAGTTTTGGTAACAAGGGATATAATGAAAGAGACAAATTGTTGTACTGGTTTTCCTCCTTTTCAGAATTTCTCCTATTTTGCCTGTTTAAAGCCTAGCTCAGATGTACTGTTCCTGCGTATGAATCATTGCTAAATTTTAAGCAATCTGAAAGATCATGCTGTTGTGTTCAATACAATGAAGCTGTAGGACTCCACTGGCAGTGAAAATACCAAAACTAGTATTCTGGCAATTCATCTCTTCACAGGGCTTCAAACAGGCTGGGAGGATTAGACTTAGTGAAAGCTTTGGTCCTAAATGACCCAGTTGGCCCACAACAATGCACTGAGTTTCATTTGAAAGGAGGAATTCAATTTCAGGGCATATCTGTTGACCTCTAAAGCTCCTTAGAGCTTGATTTAATTTTTTCTTTTGACCAATAGCTGTAATTTGTTGGCCTGAAGAGATACAGCAGGTAATGCTTGTTTGGAATGGGAGACCTCATCACAGAAACAAGTACACAGTCTGCTTCATGTTGAAGCTTCAGCTGAAGGCAGACATATGAAGTAGCCACAGCTGGTAGATGATGTTTGAAACAATCTGGATCCTCCTTTGGTTTTAACTACTGTTATAATTAGCTTCCTTGAAAAGTAAAGATTTGAGTTAAAGATCCTTAGCATTGCAAATAATTTGCAAATATTTTTATTGCATTGTGTTTAGAAAACACCATCCACATAGATTAGTGATGATGCTATAATTCTTTTTCTGAGGAGCATGACAGGACATTATTTTAGTATAAATCAGATGTTTAAGTTGAAGGGTTTTAACCTTGTCTTAATTCTTTAAGGAATAAAAATTATCATTACATTTTTCTAAAAGGGAACTCTTCATATGAAGTGCTACAACGGAAATTTACAGAACTTACAAAGTAGAAATGTCATCACTGAATCAGCTTCAATATATTTAATAATGATTATAACTGCTGAATAGACTTTTTACTTGCATTAAATGCTATGAAATTTCTTTAGAGAGAAGAGATAGGAAAGCCTTAAAGCAGCTTGGAGGGTGACACTGAAATTGACTGCCAAGGAGAATACTACCTTGCCTTTCTAAAATTGACAATATAGATACTTTCAACAGATTCTGCTCCAGGATGTGTTCATGAGAATTTAACTTGTATATTTTAAAGGCAAAACTGACATTTTGTAAGGAAGTTAAGTCTTCATGCCCTGAGTAAGACAAGACAAGGTATAGGATACTTCCTTAGCTCCTTTGGCATTTCCTTTAATTGCAGGTGTAAGTGGAATGAGAATAGAAGCTGTATAATTAAAATTGTTTTTGTAGCTGATAAGAAGAAGAAAAAAAAGACAAAATTGCAAAGAACAGTAAGAAAAACATAGAACGTGCTTCTTTGTATTAGCACGAAGATAAAAGTTTCTGGCAGAACTGTCCATTCCATACAAATCTTCCACTCATATTCACATGATTGCAAAATCTCCATCTCTCTTGCCCCAATGCAGTAGACTTCAGGCAATTTCTACCAGAAAAGAAAGAAATAGTTAGAATAGCCTTGTAGACCTTGGCAAAACTTCATGGGAAATCAAAAGGACTCTGAACTGAAAAACTTGGTAATTAGGATCAACTGATCAATGAAAACAGGGGGTTGGTGCCCACCAGCAGCCTGGAAAGTTATTCAAGTATTAGGAAATACTGGAAAAGAAATAGAGGACAAAGAAGAAAATGTGATTATGTCATTGCAAAAATCGAAGTTCTCTCACATTATGGGTAAAGTGTTCAGCTCTGGGCACTTCCCCTTGGAACAGATACAGAAGAATGAGATGAGTTTTGGAGAAAGGCCACAGGCACTGTCAGAGGAAATAAACATTTTCCACATGAGCAGTGTCTGAGTTGTTTGGGAAGGAGTACAAATTTGAGGATGACATGACAAGGTAAAATTATGAGTGTCATGGATAAGAATGACAAAGGTCAATAATTTCTTGTCTTTTCCAGTAGAATTGAGGACCATCACACAAATACAGCCAGAAGCAGATTTGAAACCAAAGAAATACAAAATTTTCATTCAACTGCTTGCAGCCCTGCCAATGGATGTGTGGACAAGAAAGTTACAGGCCTTCTTAGGGAGGCTGGGTTGCTAGTGACTAAAGAAACAAACTACAAAAGGCTCAGGGAAACCATGGAGGTGAGAGGCTGAGAGATGATTCACCAGCAATAAAATTAATCTCCAGTGACCAGGGATGATTAATTAGCTACTGTGACTATTGCTGAAGTTGCATAATATTGCTAAAGACAAATAAATAAACCAACAGTTTAAATTTTATATTATTTAATTAATTGTACATTCTAGAGCAAAGGAGCCTGTAAGAACCTCAGGGACTGACTTATGTCCCACATATATGGACTTCTCAAAATCTGATCGGTGTAATCTACTCCCTATAATGTGTTACAAGAAGAATGCTTTATTTGTTTTTACTTTGTCCTCCTGTGCTCATAGGAATATTTTTTCTTGGAAACTTGCTCTCATAATTATGTTTGTTGTCTTTGTGTTGGGCAGCTGGATGTACTGAGGGACAATCTGTGGAAATCTCTGATCTTGTCAATTATGAAAGAGATTACTGAACTGAAATGAAAACTCTTTAGCAAATGTTAAAAAAGAAGAAAAGTTATGAGTCAGTACTCTGCACCAGAAAGAGCTGTGTCATATGTTATACTAATTCAATACCAATACAAGTTTCCTGACTGAAAACTTTCCAGTGCACCACTTTCATCAGATTTGACATAAACTTGGGGATATACGGTGAAAGAAATATGTGTGAAAGATATATGTGTGAAAGAGTAGGACCAGATTTGGTGATTTCTCCTGAATGATTAGTATGTTCTTTAAATTGATCACATTTCTTGTAATTACAGAAAACATTACTTCTATCCTTCATCCCAAAATATCCTTTCTCAGGTAAAATAAATAAAATAAACATAAGAAAAGTTAGCATACTGCATTGCAATTAGATAAAAATAAAACCTGAGACTTTTCCTTCTCATTTACAATCTCTCGTTCAATATCTACTAGGATCAGCCATTTTGGATCCCATTTTCATAAATAAATTTCATACTTAGTTGCCATAATTACTTTGGCTTACTGAGAAAACTGAGTTAGGTTTGCAGCTATTGACTGTGTAACTACTCATATGTACCCAATTACACCACTTCTGAACTGCATTTTCTCTCTGTGGCTAGACCTAATAATAACTAAGGAAGATCACAAGCAGATTCTGTTCTTAAAATAAACTCAGTTTCCATGATAATCTCTTGGGTATATATTTTATGGAAATTAGTAATTTTTTCCCTTTTTTTTTTTTTTCCCCCACAATGGTGACATTCCTGTACCACATTTATCGAAGTATCAGACCAAACTGGTTTTGCTGGTTTTAAAAAAAAAATCTTAGGACAGGTGTTTCATATAATATTTGCACATAATCTTACATTTAGAGTCAAAGGCTATGAGAGGCAGCAACTGACATGTAGAAGGGGGAAACTGAGGACAATTGGGGTTTAAATGAGCATAGGAGCACCCCTACTTCCAGCTGTCCTATGGGTGATGGATGTGGTCTCCTTTACCAGCCACCTGGTCCACTTCAAGCATGTATTTCTTATGAGAGGCTTGGCCATATTTATTTCAGGATAATTCCTGAAGAACAAACGGCAAATATTTTTTGCCTTGTAGAAAAGTCCAGAATTATGCCATTGCTTTGATAAATATGCTGCTTGTGTTTCACGAGTTATCTGCAGGGTGGTGTGATGCTCCACAGGCTCTTCATAAAGCTCTCTCCTATTTTCCACCTGTCATTTTGCCCCTGTCCCATTCATGTTTTATATTTATTATTTAACTCTCATGAAATAAAAGCCTCAGTCAATACACTTTTGTTAAAGCAAGGGGTTTTTAATCAAATCACTGTGAAATTGTATGTCTTCAGTAGGAGAACAATTTGGTCCACAAACACTTCCACTAAGAAGTCACCTTATCCTATGAAGAACAGATCAAAAAGAAACAGATGCAGGGATCTGGACACTGAAAAGAAAAATCTTATCAGACTCTATAAATTTTGACATTCACCTCATTGCAGAAACCTGCATACAAAAAAGCTGGGGTACAACTGTTTGGCTCAGCACCAGCACTAGCTGGATGTGGGGAATGTGTTCACCCCTGCGGCAGTCAAAACCTCACTCGCAGAGGCCTCTGAATGTGCCTTTCTAACAATGCCTGCAGAGCTGCTCCTGCTGCTCGCAGCAGGAACAGGGGAAAGGAGCAGGGACTGTCCCCTGTGAAACCCTCCAGCTCCCTCATGCCAGCTGCAGCCAGCTGTTGAGCTCTAGCAGCCAAAATACTATGCTTTGAGCTTGTTAGTGAAACCTGCCTCTTGAACAGCTGAGTTTCATTTTGTCTGCAGCACTGCAACGAAACAGGCCATGCTGACCCTTCTTCTAGCATCTTAAATCTCTTCCAAGTTGGGAAATGAGGGCAGAGGTTGTGTTTTGGAAGACATCTCTACAAAAAGGAATTTCATTATGAGTTTCTTTTCTTTTCATAATCTTTGTTTTAATTAGATCTGTAGGCATTTCAGAGAAATAACCTGAAAATTAACATTATAGGCATTCTATATCTGTTGTTATTGTTTGCATTTTGATACTAAATGGTCAAGATGTTTTGCAAAAATATATCTGATTATTTTATTTGGAAAGTTATAAAATCCTGACAAAACACTGCTGGTCTGGGTTTCAGGAAATTACCTTCATCTGAAACAGACATGCATAAACATGGGTCCCTAACATGCCTCCAAAGTCCATTGAACATCAAACAACCACTTTCCCCTAGGATTTTATTTGGCCTTGCTTTCCTTTGGATTCACAACAGTTTTTTCCTCTTCTGCTTTAATCTTGAAAACTTCAGAAAAAGAGTTTCCTGTCTGCTGTAATTGTACTTTTTAATCAGCTCTTTCATTATGAGCTGCCCAAAACCAAGTGTCTGCTTTTGTAAAATGACAGGTAGATCGAAGAAATCAGGTTGACAGGTTGACAGAAGAATGACATGATAAAAAACTTGAATAGTGACATCTCTTAGTCTGAAGGAAAGATAGCTGTACTGGGAAAGGCGCGCCTTGGAATATAGATAGGAAAATCAAGAAAGAATAGATTTCAATCACAGATAGTAATTATATAAAAAATCGAGTCCAGTTTGTGTGCTAGATAATAAAGGTAAACGAATAAAATTAATGAAATGATTCAAGGAAACATATGGTTAATTTTTTTTGTAGCTGAAAAAGGATATTTCAAGCAAGATACAAAATTCCCAGAGAGAGATATGTCATATTAACAGAACCAATGAGAGTTATAAACATAAGAGGAATAATCAAATTGACAGACTGCAAACACAAAATTTACAGCTGTGGAAACTCCTGTCCTTCCATATGCTTTCTGTATGAAGCCTTAGCATTGCAAATTTAAACTGATCTTTCGAGAGTGTACCTGAGATGAAAGTGGTGAGGGGCATGGAACAAAGCCCACATGCCAGTGGCTTGAAGGATGTCTATGTGTACAACATCCACAGTATGGACAATGAATCCCTTCAAGAAACCCAAAACAAGCAATAAAAGAGAATATACTATCTTGTAGCAATTACGTATGAGATTACGTATCTTGTAGCAAATACGAAAGAAAAAGCCTTAATTGACAGATTCATGATCAAAGAGTGATAGCTGCCTCACAGCTACCCAAATGCTATCCCACAGTCTGAACTAAAGCCCTCTAGAAGTAGTGAGTCTTTTCATTCATTTGAACAAGCCTTCAATCAAGCCTTGTGCCTCAAAAGTATATACACTATCAATGCTGAAACCTAAGAAAGGCTTCTAGGTGTTCATTACATAAAANNNNAAAAAAAAAAAAAAAAGGATGGGCAAACACATCTGCACTTTACATTTCCAAATTGAAAACTGCTAGGAAAAACTAGTGGTGATCTTGGATATTTAGTGGAAAGTAAATGCTGGGTCTGACTAACACATTCTTATGTAACCATTACAGGCCATGGGAAAATTCAAAGATTTGCCATGTATTCACTGCAGCAATATGTTGGCAAAAGTTTTATGCTGTGAGAAATGAGGTTTTCATGAAACTGAAGTTTGTAGGTAAAAAAAAAAGCTCAGTTGCTTGTCACCTCAGATCTAACTTTACTGCACAGCACATTTTCAGTGACAGCTTGTAACGCAGATCAGATAATATGCTGAATGTCACAGAAATGATTCAAAATGTCAAAACAAAGCATAATTATTAAAACAAATGGGAGTGAAGAGGAAAGCGCCATAGAGCACAAAATAAGCATACCTATGAGACGTTATTTTGGTATGCAATTTTTTTGAGAGCAACATCAAAATGATAGCACTTTAGAGTGTATGCTTATTTTATAGTTCTGGCTTCTGATTTTAACATTGCAATGTCTGTGAGCACACATACACTTAAAAATATTTTGGAAGAAGCAGTTTCAGGTATTTCCTCATCTATACTTTGGGCTGCTTTTGAGTTGAACATATTTTTCTGTAGAGGACTGGCCTTTTTGACTTCAGTGGGCACATTGCCAAGGCATTCAATTTAGCTGATAACACATGCAGTTAGGCCAGAAAGAGAGATGCATAGCTAAAATGCTGTGCACAGTGCTAGACTAAGTGGGTTTATAGGCCATCTAGTCAAGATTTTTTCTTAAGGGATAACATGAGGAAATGTTTTCTCAGAGGCACTTAAAAATGAAAATATGACCCTCATATAATATGCTTCATATAAGGGAAATGCCTTCTTGTCTTTAATAATACTGTGAGAATTGCTGAGACAAAGTAGAAAAGTTTTAGGTCAGCAAAAAATTCATTGCTGTTTTCATGGCTATACAATAGTGCTGGACAAATAATTTGCAATATTTATTCTCCTTGTCTGCTACTGGAATATCAGTGACAAGATCACGATTTTCTTCAAATATACCCACAGATACAGTGTGCAGGCTACTGTGCCATGTACCAGAGAACTTTCACCTGTAATAGGCACGGTGCCACTGGTCACCAAAGACAGAGAACACTCTGGGCCCCATCACTGTTGGTGTCATCCTTGTCTGGTGCTATCCTAGAGGTGTCAAGAAGTCCAGTGTTAGAAAATTTACTTTGAAGCAATCTCAATATTTATGCTGCTCTAGGTGGCCACAGGCTTTGTTCTGTGGTGAAGTTTTAACCAGGGTTATGGGGCATCAAACTCAGATCAGTTTAGCCTAGTAACTATCAGGTCAGGAGTTGAAGTCCATGAACCTGTGGCAACACACCTTACATAACATCTAATGGTCTTTCCTTAACTCACTACAGTCATTGCCATATCTTGGTCCTCTTGTACAGTAGTATCACACAACGCAGAATATTACTTTCCATCTGAATATTTGTTTATAGACCATACTGTCCTCAATGCTTTTGTTTCAGCCTTATCTGGATTCTTATTGTACCTGGCCCAGTTTTCTTTCTTATGACTCTGATAAGACTGCACAGCTGGGTCACCAGCTTGGCAAATCTCCATGGGAGCAATGCACAGGCACCAGAACTCCAGGGAGACCAGCAGCCTCCCTGAGCCACACTTTAATATGGCTCCTCTGGCTGAGCACATGGTATTGCTGTAGGTCTCCTCCTTCATGTGCAAAGGCAAAAAAAGCTTGCCCAGTCTAAACAAGTGCAAAGAGTCTGTGACTGTAGCTATTTAAACGACCCATTAAATCAGCTGCATGTGTGTGGTAATACATACAGTGTGCTTGCCTGCATAAAGGTCTATATTCTCCAGCTCAAAACAGCCAGCATGGAAAAGTAACAACCAGCAGAGCATTCCCCGACATGGAAACTGGAGTACTGGCAGACTGGGAAAATATTAAATGGGGCCAAGGAGTGACATCTGCTGAGGTAGGATAATTTTATCAGTTGATGTAAGGGCGCTGTTGTCTGTATTAGTGAGTTCATACTGATTTATAGTTATTCTGTCTGGTCTGCATCTGCAGTTCTTTTATATTTTACATATTTGAGTGGGGAGTGAACCTCATTCAGGTAGGTGATCTGTTTCTCATACATATGCCAAGAGACAAAGATATCAAACATTTATTTAAGCCTGCAAATATTACAAAATAAAATTAAAAGTATGCTTGAGCAGTCTGCAGCAGAATGGTAATGTTCTCTGAGAGCCTTATGCTCACTGTTCCTTATACTCACTGGGAAATAAATAGTGTCTGCTATTCTAATATTGATTTTTCATTCTTCATCATACTTAGTCAAGCCTCTCCAAACTAGACACCAGCTATTCTAACAAAGACTGAGCCAAGAAATGGGAGGAGGGTAATACATACACTCAGCCTACTCCCTTGACTATCTGAAGTAATCCATTTTAGCAATTCTCTTTGCTTCTAGTGACTTGTATCACTGCTGGTCTTGCAACTCAAGTTAAGCTCTTTAGAGATATGACATCAGTTTAATCTCAGCATTATTATAAAACCCATTTTCTTCAGTTATTATTTCACTCATTTTTAGGTTCATTTATACATGGCTTTCAACAATGGGAAATAGGATGAAAAAGCTCTAATGTGAAACCAGGTACTGACTGTTAGGATGCTACCATGTGCCAGGGGGACACTGTTCCTGGACTCCTCTTGGTGCTGCCTTACTGCAGACTCACCCCATCCCACCTGTAAGCATGCACATGTGTCAGAGGGAGGTGGGGAATCCTCTCCTCGTTGTTCCCTTTTGGGATGTAGTACATGGCACAGAGCTCTAGCAGAGAAGGATACCTGCAGAAGAGCACAAATCTGTCTTTATAGCCAACCCTTATTTGGTTAAAGGCATGAAAACTATATTGTAGACACATTATAGTGGTGAAGTTTTTCTGCTTTTTCTTTTTACAGCTGGTAAAAAAAGTCAGAACAGCCTGGTTTCCCCAGTAAGGAAAGCAGTGTATTTAAAAGGATGCTTCTGTCTCCTAGATAACCTACAGATTTGCAGGAACGGAAAAGGCCAAAAAAAGTGAAAGTATTGTAGAACAAAATTCTATCAGGACCCACCCTTTATAATCTCCAAAACAATACAGTGGTTGTTATGAAAATACCATCCTTTATTCATTACTTTTTTTTTCTTCAAAGTGATCCTCTGTAACTAATAAAGCCAATTGTGTATATAAAGATAATGGTGGCTATTAAAAAGCCCTTAATGGTAACTACTATAAATTAAGAAGAGCACAAACACTCATCAGGTAATAACTGCAGCTACATTACAGCAATTTTAATTCCTCATTTTTCTGAGTACTTAAAAAAAAAGGTGTGACTGTGCCATTTCTGAAGAAAAAAAATTACCAGATGACAAATGTTGCTAAAACTCAGTGGTAAAAATATAGGTAAAAATATCCCACAAAGAGCAGAGGGGCCTGCCCCCCACTGCTAAACCTTGGTGTCCAGGGAAGTGTTGGGGCTCGGCAGAATGACAGGAGGGATGCTCTTTCCCTCTTAATACTTTTCCCCTCTCTCTAACTGGAGTTGCTTCAGTAACTATTTCCCGTGCCTAATATAACTCTTTTTCCAAAGACATATTAATCTAAGAGAAAGCTTTTTTCATCCAAGTTTTAACAATGTATAAAGTTCTTCATATCTGGTTTTACATTTCCTCTGCCTACTCTCTTCATATTGCCCCTGGCACTGACGCTGCCTTATGTGTCTGAGCTGCATATGGGTAGTGCTGTAACTCCTTTTTCTCTGCCAAGACTTCTCTGCCACTTTCATTTTCAAATTGCAATTTATTTCATCACTGATAAGCACTAGAATCCAAAGTGAATCCCAAATGTGGACTCTCTTAAATGTCTTCAAGTGCTTCGTTTTGAGTAGAGATACTGCAGACACTTTCTTTTAGAATATGTGGTACTCAAGATTTGATTTTTGAGATGGTAATCTCCCACTGAGAATTAAAGTCCTGTGATCATCCTGAGAAAAACAGGAGGTAGAAGATGCACATTATGCTTCCAAAGTTTACTGTGCACTAGCCTATTTGGAATAGATTTTATCTTGCATTTAATAGAAATTCAATAGAAGTTTATCTGAGTCTTTACCATGATGGATACACCCTATGTTTTCACGTGTTCTTATTAGGATCTCATCTTCTCGTCTTGAAGCTCATGGGTGAATGCATGCTGATTAAATAGGAAAAAATCTTAGAATAAATATATTTTAGAAGAAACATAGAATTGGGAGCTGGCAGGCTTGCAATTCTGCAACATATTTCCTGAGTAGCCATTAAATGTATTTTTGTCTCAACTACATTGTATTCTTTAGTACTAATAAAAACCATACAGCTTTTATATATAAGCATGTAGGTGCTATTTTTATAATACTTTTTACATCCTCAATTCTTAAGTTATTTTCTGAAGAATTTTGTGGTCTGTTAGTAGTATGAAAAAAATTTTGAAAACCATTACTACAAAAGTTAATTCCACCTGTTTTATGAATCTGCCATCTCCCTTCAGGGATGGCTTCTCCTCTTCATTGTGGAGATCACGGTCATTCTTTCCTCTAAAACCTGATTTGTCTCCTTATTTTCTCACTTTTTTTGGGGGCAATGTTCTGCTACTCCCTTCTTTCAATTTTTTTATGTCCCATTCTTTGAGCCTTACTTCCCCTCTTTCTTTCTTTTAGACATATATTTCTTTTTCTATGCTTTGTTCATCAGTCCTTTTATTTTATCTGTCAGAGAACTCAAGAATCAGTGTTACCTTCTAAATTCTATTTGAAATTATCTGGTAGGCACATTGTAAGTCAACACAGTTCACCTTTTCTTTGCCTTCCACTCTTTTGCCCACCTTAGCTGAAAAATTGCTCAATGAAATGAAACCAATGAGGTTTCAGGTCTCTGAAGTAAAGCCTGAGAACAGGAAAAGACCTTCAAGATCATTGAATCCAACTGTTAACACAGCACTGCCAATTCCACCACTGAATTGTGTCCCTAAACACACTTAATCTCCACAGCACTACCCAGATTAAGTTCTAGTTATGCTTAGGCCCTTCTAATTTTCTTCCTGAATAACTTCATGACATCTTTGCACTTCTGAATTGGCTGCCCATTCTTTCAAAGATCTTTTTTTCCCCCCCAACTTAGAGAGTTCTCTGTCCTGCCTTTAACACTGAACTCAGGTGCCTTAGTTTGCTATAATAACATAAGCTTGGCACTCTTGTCATCTTAGCCAAAGGCTGATTACTCTAAAACCTGTAATTGTGCCAAATCTCCTAAGAAGGAGGTTGTTCAAACAGAATTTGAGAAGGCTTATTATGTCAAAAATGAGGACTAAAAAAATACAAAAGCAGGAAAAAAATTAAATCATCTTTTGTTTAGTGAATTTTTATTCTGGGCAAATCTAAAACTTTATTAGGCAGCATAGATAGAAGCTCAGTGTTCACACCTGCTGAAGCATCAGTTGTGGTGGTAACACCATTTGAATAGATACTCTGCCCAAGTGGAATCTATGCTACATCTTGATTAAGCCTTCATCACTGCTGTGTTGCTGTTATTAGATGGAAACCAATTCCCAAGACCTGTCCTAGTTGAGTATGTGAGCTCCAGTTAAATGAACAAGCTTTCCTGTTCAATATGGCTGGAACATGAGCCTTGCTGAGTATTATTAACTTCTGCTATATCCTAGCAGAAACAAGCAGCTAGTTTTAAATTGAGCAACTATTTTAGATGCGGGAACTGACAAATCATTTGAAATGGGCCCCAGCTTCTACCATTTATGAAAATATGCACCATGTTTGTGGTGATAACCTAAAATATTCAGAAATGGAAGTATTCTTTATTCCTTGAGACAGCACTAGTCTCATCTATTCTATCAGATTAACCTTTCATAAAACAAAAGAATACAATTAAAGAACAAAATCCTTTGTACTATTCTTATAAATTAATTGCATTCAGGAACGCTATGTACCACCAGAAATCAACGAACTGGTTTCATTCATGGTCAGGCTTAGACACTGCTTTCTGCCTTTTGTGATTTGCAACAGCTTCACTAAAGAGCAATTATACTTATCAAACAGAGCAGACAGAGAGAAAGAATAACACCAAACCTGCAAAATCTCTGTTCTTTGAAATCAGGACTCATTCTTCAATTTTAGAGACTCATTTGCATGTAACTGCAAGTGGGATGTAGGCAGAGGCAGGGGGAACACAGTGCCCATAACTCATACTTCACCCCTAAGCTCTGCAAGTGTTCAGAAGTTCAGACTGCTGCCCAGAAGTGCCTCTGGAGCCAGAACTTCCTACATTTTAATCCAAGAAGAAGGATATCTGCACTAAATGTTTAACTTATCAAAGACTTGTGGCTAGCAGAAGGCAGATGGCGACCCTATGTCACTGCATCTGGCCTGGAGTGCATTTAGGAGCATGGGGCACTGGGACCTACAGCCTTGTGTGCCCTGCACATGGAGCAAACTGGGGAGAGGGAGCAGGGCTGGGGTTGCCAGCTCTCTGCCCTGATGGGGGGCAAAAGTCAACCCTGTCTGTGGCCCCTTTGATACAACTTGCTTCTGTTGTCAGGAGACCTTGCAAAATGAAATGGAAGGTGTTCAAACATCAAATCTCACTTCTTTTCTAGCATACAAGATCTTTAGGCAATTCACCGTAATAGATCATTGAAGACTTTAATGAAATTAATACTGCATTAAAAGATTTATGTTGATGAGTATTTCTGGATTGAGTCTGATGAGGCTTAGTACATTTTTGGCATAAATCTGGGAAGGACATTATTTTTAAGTATAGTTATTAACCAGAAGAGACAAGGTTTTTCAAATCTTGATTTTTTATTTTTATTTTCAGATGAAATCCAGTCAGTTAACAATAAATATTCCTTATTTTGCATCTTAATGGTGTTTTTTTTAATTAAATACTCAATTAAGCTGAATACTAAACAGTTTTGTGGGTCAAATGATGTACCATTTGCAGATGATTACTTGCTCAAGGCTTGTTTTGAATCCCACTGAAGTTAAAATAATTCTTTTCAATTACTTCAGTGGGTTTGGGACTAGGCAGTGAGATAGATTGAGTGGAGCAGATGAGAGAACTCCATGTAAGGAACTAGCATTTTGTATGAGAAGGGATTTGAATGTCTCATCCAACAAATAGATAGAGCCATAATAGTTACTAATGTTGTAAATGTTATGGAATTAAAAATCAGCTGACTTTAATTTGACAAGCTATTTTTTTACAAAAGAAATGGCAGTATGGTTAGCTCTAGAGAACAGCAGTTTATCAACGTCTAGACTGTTGTACTCGAGGTCACAGGACTCCTTTTGTATAATTAGGAGTTCACAAAGAGCTCATATTTTAAATGTATATATGTACACATAAATACATTGAAATATTTATATACAAAAGTTCCAACTACCCTTCAATTACCACAATCAGGAATAGAATTTTGTCATGCTTATGGCTTTTCACACTCCTTTGTCAGATACTGTCATGTGGGTATTTTCATTTCTGCCTTTTAGTGAAAAGTGCCTTTTATTCATACAAAAATACAAAATCAGTTGAAGTATGCAAATTAAAATATTACTTACTAGGGGGAAAATGACCATCTTATAAAGATTGATGAAACAACCACCAGAAACTCAGAGAAATTGTTTACTATTTTCTAAATGGTAGCATCTTGAACCAATTTTGAACTTTCTGTATTCCTCATCTACCTCTGACTCATTTGTAGCAGATCAAAGAAAACAAATGCAAGTGGAAATAGATGTTTAATTGTTTGATGTTGTCATGATTCTCTTGCAATTTCATGTCTTTTTAACTTGTACACATTTATGATATGACTCCCTACTGAGTAATGTAAGTAACTACCTTTCTGTGATTATTTATAATCATAAGCAGGGGCGCACGCCTTTTTTTTTCCCCTCAGTGTTATTCTGGAAGCACTTTAAAGCCCTATTAAAAATCAGTATCTCTATGTACCAGAATCTGTCCTTGCTACATACAAACAGGTTCTATTCCAGATAATTCACATTCGAAACACTCACTGGGAAGGTTGCAAGCATCTGGTCATCAAAATAAGAGGTAAAAAGAAGAACTTGTAATCAAGCAGTCACTGGTTATTTGTAAATGGGTTCTTAAAGGCTAAAAATCATAAACCTCTGGGACTTTCAACAGGACATTACGTTCTTCTGATTCCATAAATTATTCCTGGCATGGAATATATAGACTCTTATCCAGAGAACAAGTCTGAAGTCATCTTTCTTCACAGAAACTGCTGTTCAGTACCAACAAGACAAGACTTCAATGTATTAAAATGGTTAGAAAACAGCCTAGTGTCTTTCCTTACAGAAAAATCGATAAAGATGTCAGGCAGGTTCATAAGCCATAAGAAATATTCACCAAAAGTAGAAAATCTTCTAAGTGTTTTTAAGTCTTTGTTGTTGGTTAACTGGTCAGCTAAGCACCAGAGAGCTGCCTGCTCACTTTCCCCCTTCCTCAGTGAAAGAGGGAAAGAGAAAATGAAGAATGAAAGCAAGAAAACTTGGGGGTTAAGCTAAAACAAACAAGCAAACAAAAGTTTAACAAGGGAAGGACTAGCGGAAGAGAGAAAAAGAAACAAAACAAGTGATGCTGAGGGAATCAACCACCACCTCCTGCTGACAGACTGATGCTCAGCCAATTCCAAAGTAAAAGGTAACACTGCAAAACCTTTATTTTCCCTTCTATTATTGCTGAGCATAACATTATATGGTATGAAATATTGCTTTTGCTAGGTCATCTTTGTTAGTTTGGATCACCTCCTGCCCCACTGCACACCCCCAATCTATTCACTGGGGGCAGAGTGAGAAGCAGAGGGGGCCTTGACGCTGTGCAAACACTGTACAGCAAAAGCTATAACATTAATGTGTTATCAGTACTGTCTTAGTCAAAAATCTAAAGTGCAGTGCCATATGGGGTACTATGAAGAAAATGAATTATATCCTAACCAGGCCCAGTAAAGTCTGTTCAATCTTCCCTCATTCCCCAAGTCTACTCTTAGCATATGTTGTGCATTGCTCCAAAGTGAATCTTCAATATTCTTGCTTTTACCAGTTTTGCCTGGAACCTCCAGATATTCAGACAGCATCATACAGAAGATGAGAATATTGCTTTCTTCATGGTGCCTCTTCTCTTTCTGGTGAAAAGTTTTTCTTTTCTTTATTAAAGGGTCTTTTTTAGGGGCGACTGTAGTTATTTCTCAAATTGTAACAGCCAGCAGATGAACTGTACTGCTTCTCTGAGACTGGTGTTTCACATTTTACTATCTTTCTCTGGGGATGTGGAGGACATGAGAGGAATGGGGGATTCTTATATCCTTACAGAAATCAGAACAACTGTCATGTCCTGGCAGGCAGCGCCTGATGTCCCTGCCTGCTGAATTGGAGGGCAGACCTCCCCTTGACATGCATGAGCAGGATGGGACCCTCAAGAGCCAGCACAGCCTTACAGTTGTCATCCCACAAGACACAAAATTTTCAAAAGGACAGTGAAGGTTTTTGAGGCATACATTTTGCACAAAGCCATGTCACATCAGATCCCCGTTGCTAGGGAAGTTATACCAAGATGCACATGGAGACTACAACTGCGGGAAATTTCTTTCAGCTCAATGTGATTCACAGGCATGAGGACTAATAAGAACACACTGTGTTATTAAAAATATCAGCTTGACAGGGCTCAGCAAGCACCTGTAGCAAGCGTACCTTGGAAGCAGGGGAATGCCTGACATCATCAGCTCTTTGCTTCTGAGCCTTCTTTCTTATCTGTGGAGAGAGGCAGAGAAATTACATGAGGCTGAGATTTTAATGAGAAGTAGAGGACTAATGAAATGCTAATGAGATCAACATAAGCCAGTGTGACACTGCAGGCTCTCAGTCCTTCCAAGCCTGGTAAACAAAATAGCAACTGTTAATTTGCTTGAAGTGGATTAATGAATTTAGCAATGGAATTTAGAAAGCATTGAAAAATGCCCCATGTACTGATCAGTGACACTGAATCTTTGGGTTTTTGAGGTATTCCCTGAAGGTGGAAGTAAGGACTCAGTTTTCCACCTTCCATGGACTTGCTAAGATGGCTTCAGTTTCCAGTTTCCACACAGGGATAAGCAGGTGACCAGGTGTTTTCCCCATGGATTCGACTCAGGTAACAGCTTTTTTGGGAAGGAGACCTGACAGTAAACTGGGGATGGATCATGTGCTTTCATGGAAAACATCAGTTTTGAAAAAGGAGTTTTTCTCTAAGTGCTGGTACTAGGGGATGTGGGCTGGCTGCTAGATAAGGGCTTTTGCTTCATGTCCATCCAGCTCATCCCCTGCTTGAGGCCCAGCACTTCCCAGCCTACAGGGAACTTTCAGGCAAGAGTCTTTCCTTTCCAGAGCAACATAGCTCTGGGCCCCAATAGCCTCTGTCATAAGACCAGAGAACTAAGAAAGGCAGAAGTGGGTTGAAACTATTTTTAAAGCTCTGTGATCCAAAGATGATCTTTGTCTTATACAAGAGAGAACAAGTTTCAAGCTGTTCTGCTTTGCTTTGGGTTTCTTTTGCAGCCCTCAGTAGCCCACACTGCTCTGCAGGGATTAGTGGGACACAAAGCTGTGGCTGCCACTCATCTCCTTTTCAGCAAAAGGACTTGACTCCTCAGAATTATAATTTAACTCAGATCTCTCCCAGTACAAAAACAGCCAAAGGCACTACAGGATATGTCCAAAATTACTCTTCAAGTTGCATCAGCTGATTTCTTTATTCACAGCTCCTAAAAAACCCACTTTTATATGAACTGAACTTCAAGTCAGGTTTCAATGTTACTGTCCATTACAGCTACATTTGCAATTTGGGACCTTTTTATAAAGGACTTGTAACTAGTTCTAACCTGGATGATAATTCTTGCCCTAGCAGCTACCAAGACTATCTTGACTAACTTTCCTTTGGATCCTGTATTTATAGTATCAAATTATGAATTCCAAATACTTGTTCCAGACAAATTGCTTCTTTCCCATGGGGAGAAGAAAAACACAAAGAGAGAAAATAAAAGCAGTCATTCATCACGTCTTCAAAAATATTTTACCTTAACTTCGTCTTGTTCTAGGTTTTATTTTTTGTCCTTCCAAGAGAGAAATCTCTTGCCCTTTTCAACACATCTTTTCAATTATACATCTATCACAATAATTTAGCATACATTTCTCTAATCTTTGATTAATGCCTTACCTTTCACTTAAATACTTATTAACGTGAAACCATCACAGTAATTTTGGTTGAATTCTCATATCACTGAAGTGCTGTTAATGAAAACAAGATTAGCAATTGAAGCTTTCAAGAGATGCTTGCTGTAGTGTTTAGATTCTCTCCTGACAAAATAGACTCTCTAATTCTTTCAAGTGAGAGAAAAAGCATCATTTCCTTCCAACCAGACTTCTGCACCTACTTATGTACAAAATCCCAAGTGAAGTTAAGTGCACAATTCACAAGTCAGAGATTCAGTATTTGGGTAAAGAGTGTGCTCAGGTCACTGTTAGACATGATGACCAGGAGATATCTGACAAGGTCACCAGCATTACTTTATTGTTTCTTCTTTTTTTCCCTAGCTGATATGTGTGTTTCCATCAGACCTTTGTCTTCTATCTGTGTTTTAAAGAGTCTGGGGCAGAAATTACCTGTTATGGAAACACAAGTGACAACATGTTTTACCTACTAAAATTCCCCTTCTGAAACAAATTTCACCTTCAGTTATAAGGTACCACATGCAAATTACATTCATTCTAAAATGTTCTTTTCAACTAAAATAGTCCTCTATATGCCTTGATATATTTTGTCACCTGCTGTATTAAAAATAAGTTGCTAGTGCTGCAATTGTGTGACTGATGGTGCATTTGTGTTTATAGCAGACACTTTCAAGATCCACTGAAAATCTTAGAGGCAGTCCTGCAAATGGCAGAAAATAACATTCCCCAAGTCACTCTTTCTCACCTTTGTTCTCACTTACACAACAGAAGAAGGTTACTGACTTGACAGAACTACCATGCAAGACTTGAATTCATCAGTATTTATAAAATACTTCAGGACTCCAAAGTTCATTTAAAATACTGTTGCCTTAAGAAATATTGATCTTTTCTTGTCTTTTTCTAACATTCGCTCAGAACTGGAATAATGCAGTTTTAATCCTGAAAGACCATTTGGCATAGAGTATTTCTTCATGACCCTGTGCTGCATTAGCACCTTTGTGCCTTTCCTCATGAGTCATGTGGTCCACCTGGATGCATAGGTAAGGGTTGACATCACCTGCCCTAGATGTGCAAAAACAGAGATGAAGAATTCACAGGGAGCCATGTGCTGCTGTTGCTGGCAGTGCAGTGTCTGCTGAAGGGACTCAGATGCATTTGCTCTGAATGCAAATTGGGTCAGCTGCCGAAGTTGTCCCCTGATACCACTGCAAGGCTTTGCTGTTGCTGCTCCCTCCTGCTGTGTAGATTCATCTCTTTCAGATATCAGTGGGGGAGGACTGCTGTCTCAGGCAGAGAAAAGGTCATCCTTAGCCAGCTCTTGGCCTTACTCTGATTGCCACTGACCCTTTTTTTTGGTGAAGTGTTAATGAGGACTGATCTGTGTTTTCCTTACAGCAGGGTCTGATATTCATAGCAGAGGTGTGCTATCCCTGTGCTTAGTCTAGTTGGCCATAGTTGATTATGTCATGTATTTACCCGGCTTTGCCACTCTCCTTCTACTGTTCAATTGAAAGAAAATTACCCGAGGTTCAGTTTGTCCTCCATATAATCCAACTTGTGTCATGCAGTTAAAAAAGACTACTTTTGTTTGCTGAAATTGCCTTAGTCCAGTGTTAACTAGGATGTCCACTTCACACATGCACCACTGTGGTCCTTGGCCTGAATACTCTTGTGCATTTTGCTTACCAAAATAATATGAATAGTTCTACTGAAGCAAAATTTTCTTACACAAGACTATAATACAGTATTGGGCTCTTTACAGATTATTAGAATGGTGTCTCATAGGATTATGACATCACTTAAGTTCTCAGTTTGCTCATCTGTACCTCATATCTCATTTTACTAGTTTGTAAATCAGTGTCCCTCTCATATGGTCAGCTTCTCAGTACTACCTTAGCAGTATTATTAGAAGCTTTATGCAAGGCAAATAAAATGCATGAGTGTCTAAATAGCATCACATGTATCTTAGACACTTAATAGAAAATTAAATATTGTAATAAGAAAAGCACCAGTCTAAATTTCACGATGATTCCACCAGTTTTAAAACTGAAATACTGTCCTTTCCTCCAAGATTACACATGGTCTGTGCAGAGTGGTGTATTAAGGCACCACTCCAAAACAGCCAAATGGTTAAATACAGCATAAAAGCAGAGAATAGAAGAAAGCAGTTTGAAGAGAAATTGATGAACACAAAATGAAGAAAAAAAAGCAATTTAGCAAGCAAACTTCAATCTAGCTCAATATTAGTCAGGGAGAAAGAGGGGAAATAAATCATATGATACTCATATAAACTTTTGTTAGATCGAAGGCCTACATTTTAGTTTGCTTGTTTTCTAAGGTACTCTATAGCAGATGAAAAGAGAGAGTTACCATTCAAGTGCAGATCATACATCTATAAAATCAATGTATAAAATATCACCCTTTAAACATCTTTTTTTCTGCCTCCTTCCATCAATGGATCAAAAAGTATGTTCTAGTATTAATTACTCTTACAGTGATAACAGTGCAAGCTTCTCCTTGTAAGGATTTCTCATATTATTCTTATAAAAAGCATTCATATAGGTCACACCATGACTGAACTGGGGAAGAACCAGATGTGAAAGGCACTACTGGAGATCCATCATTTTTCAGAAGGGTGGTGGATATACTGGTATTTATGGCAAAGATTAATGTCCAGGTATGCTGTTTACAAAATATTTCCCACAAGAAGTGTTTTTTTTTTTCAGTTTCCAGTCCATTAACAATTCAAAATGTGAATGTTTCCACAAAACCTGTGGTATCTTCTTATTGGATCACTTTCTGCATCAGACTTCACTCAGAAAAATGTTACAGTCAGTAAGAAAACGGATTCACACATCACCTTGCCTATTTTGTAAAACATAAAAGGTGAAACCTACCATTGGAGGTGAAACTCAGAGGTAACATCCCAAGAGATACAACAGACTTTAAACTACCTTCTCCCCCTTTCAATCCAGGAATGCTCCATGAATGGCTGTCATCATCTACATAAAGCCTAAGAAATTAAGTGTGGCCTAAGATTCACTGGTTGTCTAATGTCAGCAGCACTGTTTGAAGTCTTCTCAGCACAGGTGCCTCATCTTTGCCAAACTCCTGGCTCCCTGGCTACAGTAGAAGTGTCTTGCATTTTCCTTACTTAGGGCTGGAAAATTCGTTTCCCAGCAGAGTCTCTCCACACTTGCTGGGGCCCTGCAGATGCTTTTCTCTGGATTAAAGACACTGAAACTAACCTGGAAACACGAAGTGCCTGGATGTCTTCCAAGAGGTTTGCCTCTAACTGGAGATGAGACCCACAAGCACCAGCTCATGCCAGCACCACTTTTGCCTATGATGCAAAATTACGGAAGGGTATCGCTTTACTGAAAAATCATGGAAACTTGGTTTCTCATACAGCTGCAGTAGTAAATAAGACAGACTTGGTGCTATTCTGCAATTGCAGGATCCTTCAAGCCCTCAGCTATTCTTCCTATGAGAGCCCAAAGCACAGCAGATGGCTGCAGGGTGACATGTCTCTCTCATCTTCAAGCTCTGTGAGGAGACATAGCATGGCAGGCACAGATTGACAGCCTCGTTGGGCTCTTCTGCTGCTCTCACCAAAAGAGGAGAAAGGAGATCTGCTGGATTTTGATGCCAAGCCCTCTCTTTGAGAGGAGCTGAGCAGTGAGGGTGGCAAGATGGAAGGAAGAACAGCCCTGTGTGGTTTGGCAGTGACATAATGGCCTGTAATGGATCATGTGGCACATCTAAATTGTGTTTTTTCCTGACATTCTTTCTACTTTTAGATGTTTTAATTTCCTGTAATCTTAATTACATGTGGGCCAGTAAACAAATAGTTTTGAACTAAACAGCTGTGCTGACTTATTGCACTGTTTAAAGCAAATCTTGAACATGTTCATGAATAAACGCAGGGACTGGATGTACCAGCAGACAGAAACATATGTCCCTTCAAACTAAAACACCCACAGCAGGTAGCGCCCAGCCAGCAAGCAGGGTGGCTCATGAAAGTTGGCCTCCTCCTGAGTCAGGAGCGTGCCTCAGCTGCACACATCAAGGGGCCTGGGAGCAGCTCTCCCCAGAGTGGAAGGCAACAGACCCCTTCCCAGCAGGAGAATACCCTGCTCGCTCCTTGCAGCACTGCTGACCATCTCCCAATCTTTAGGCTGCCCCCGGAGCCACTGGGGCTCCCAGGCAGAATCAGGTACTGCAGCAGGCCATGTCTCTCAAGACAGGTGGTTTCCAGCTTCCCACATACAAAGCTTGCAGAGGCTGGCTCCTCCATGTTTTTCCCTCTTGTTCTGCCCCATCTCCTTGGCAAGGAAATAAATGTTTTCTTGTCTGGAACCTATGCTATGGGCCAGAACATGAACAACCCATAACAGAAGATAAAATGGACCCTCCACAGGCTGGAACTCGCAAGTTCCTACAATAGTTTATACAGCACAACTGAAACCAGAACAAATTAAAGGATTCAGGGAAATGTTCTAAACCACAGAACAGGTTCTGAGCTCAGGGTCTCTTGGTGGTCAAGGTCATCTGACTATTTACAGAACAATTTTGACTTCTCCTGACATGAGGCATAGTCTCAAACATACTGTTTTCCTATTAATTTTCTTTCTGCTTGTAAGGCGTTTCCTGGACCCTGTGTTTATTAAATGAAAAACATGAGAACTGGAAAGCCATTATCTACCCCATTGTGAACTGATGTGGAAAATACACCTAAGAAATGAGTCTATGAAGGAAACCAAAGGGGGTTTCGGTCAATATCAAGTAATATTTTTTTATTACTCTGATTTTTGTTGTAATTTTTGAACTTAATTTCCTTTGCAAGTCTCACATCTGAGCTTGAATCTTCTAAAACTTCCCTGAATTTCCACATCACATCTCACTGAACACTTTTACAAGGAGCCAAGCAACAAAATTACGATTGCATTTCTAATTATCTAATGTCACATGAGAGACCTGCTGCCTGTACTTACCCCTGCACCACATGCTGACTGCCCCTGACATGGAACAATCTTAAGAGAAAAGTCCAGTTAGCCTTCCCTGATAGCTAAACTGCACTTTGGAAAACAAGTTTCAGGTCTGCCCTATGTCTATTCATAGGCTAGCAATTCAGGTATTTTGAAAACAAACTGGACTACAAATATACAATGTGTATATGTACACATATGTATGTGTAGCTGTTTCTGCAAGGAACTTCCCAGTAATGATGTGTTCTGCAAGTTGTATACTGAGATTAATCAGTGTGAATAAACACCAATGCTGACCTAAGACAATGATAGGTAGGAAGATAACTTAAAAAAAAAAAAAAAAAAGGCAAGTAAGAAAAAAGGAAACAGGTGGCTTGTTCCAGACTTGCCAAGAATATCTTGGAGCCTTGAGAACATGCACCCCCCTGCTAGAGTGAATGTTGCTTGTCTTATCCACCGAGTGATTTCTTCTCCTCCCTACAACTTCCTTCTGCTGCCAGCAAGTAACCTGCTCCCTGGTCATTTTATCTGTTCCCTGGGGATACGCCTGACCATTTGATTACATACATTTGATTATCCATATTTCCTCTTCTTGGTTTCAACTCTTCCTGATTTGTAGATGCCAAGTCTTGATAGATGATTGCCCTCTCACATTTTCCATCCTCCTCATCCTTCACCACAACCAAATAAGTCAGAACTTTTCAAACATTTTACTTTGGGGTGTAAAATTCTTCTGTTTCTTTGTGATATATTGATAGAATTGGTGAATACAGATGCTCAGGACAGTCATGAGTGTAGGCATGGTCTTCCTCATCTCACCTATCTTCCTTCTTCATCACTGAAAACTAGTCCTGCATTTACAGAAGAAAATGTACTTTCTTTTTACTTCACTATGAATACAGATGAGGTCCTTTGGCTGTGGCTAGTCCTCTGACTTTAATAAAAGCAGAATACTGGTCCTCATTTGCCGCTGCACAGAGCCTTTCTTGAGAAATTTTTCTTTCCCATGCAAACTATGAGAAACAATAAGATAACTCTTGGACACCCATTGTCTTTCCTGAGATGTTTTGATTCTAGACTGAGTGTGTTTTGGAATTGGGTGTTGTGGGGCTTCAGCCAATCACCCTGGGGGGTGGGTGACCACTGCCCAATCACCTTATGGGTTCTTACCATATATAAAGGGAATACAATAATAAACGCGTCTGCTGCCGCTTCTGCTGCTTTCACTGCACTGCCTCGTGTCTTCCATCCTGGGTAATACAGTGACACTCATTCCTCATCCATGCTTTGGAAATCCAAATTGTTCTAACTAGGAGTATTACAGTGAATTGCAACACTGACAGACCTATTTATGGTTTTCTTGCTCAGTGGAGGAACACATATTCCATATGTGAAGGAACACATATTCCACATATTCCCTGAAATTATGTTCTCCCAGAATTACCTTTATAAAATCTCTACCATACTTCATCATTACACAAATAGTGTAACTACACAAACAGTGCTTTCATATCTATTTGTAAGTCTCAAACACAAACAAAGAAGCATGTGCCAGACAACTTTGTACAATGGGGTCAGTGCATCCAGGACATGGTAAACTCCAAAATATTTGTGTTCTTCATTTCTGCATATGCAGTGTCTGTCCACTTCAATTTCCAAATGTCTGGAGTCTGGCCAAAGCTACTCCTCCATCAGGGCTGGATGGAAATTCCAGATGAGTCATCAAAGCCCACTTTAATGTGGACATCATTTCCGGGGTGAAAAAGAGAACATATGCAGAAACCCAGATGTATTTGTGCAACTTACCCAGAAACCCTAGATAAGGTGATGATGCTCAGTGTAATGAAAAAGAGAGCATTAAAAGAAGTCATCTATCTCCTACTGAAAGACAACAGGAGAAGAGTGCCAAATTCCTCTTTGAACCTCTCAAAACCTACTTTGTATCTCATTTTGCCTTGGGTTTGTTCCACCTCCTTTCATTCCATCTAAACAGACACCCTCAGTATCTTCTTTCCTCTCCTCTTCACTGTGGAAACATTTCTGAGTGTCATGTTATACAGTGCACTTTCAAGCTCCCATGTTTACTTCTCTCAGTATGTTCAGCACCCGTCCTCTTTTATTGGCTTTTTCTTCTACATGGCTCTGTAACGTATGCTTCTCAAGGGACCTGTGGGCTATTTTTACTGGCACATCACTCACTGAGTGATATGTGCATCTGCCTTTATAGTGCTGCTATATAAATACTTGATATGAGCTGTGCATTGCTTTATGAAACCACAATCTACTAGGCAATTGTTTCAAAGCAAGACTAGGCCCACATCACTCCCGGAGTTTTTTTCTAGAGATAATAAACACATTGTGAACTCATTTTAATTCATGCTTAAAACAGTGTGGTCAAAGGGAACATTCCTGTTCAGAATATTTGGAATGACTGAATATGCATGAACACTTTGCTGTTACTGTGGGTTGAATCTAAGTCCTGATTAATGGATGTAACTTTTGTGGTCAGAATGATAAATTAGACAGTAAGACTGCAGAGAAAATTTTAAAAAATTCTGGACCTGTAGGGAGAACGTTTACATTCTGGAATAACCAATAGAATAACAGAATGCTGGGTGTGATTTTTGGTCAGATGGCTTGCAGCTAATTTTATATACTTGACCTATAAATTAAAAATTAATCAGGGATATAAAAACACACAAAGAGTTAGGAAAAAAATGTAGATAGGTAAAATGTAAGCAGTATCAGGTTTAGGAAAGTGGGAATTGTTTCAGATCACAATCCTGTTAGGACTCACACCTGGAATTTGCCAGGAGTTAGTTATGTTGCCTGCACTGAGGCAGGCAGTCTATTTTAGATAGTGAATTCTGTTGCTTATAGGTTGGTAATCTGTGGGGAAATTTTCTTTATTTGTGAATAGCAGTTATTACCACTTTCCTAATTCTTGTCAGGAATTTTCCTTTCCCAGACTGTTCCATCTTTTAATATCAATATTATTTCTGATATGACCCCATTGTTTTTTCCAGGCTGCTTTCAGTAATCCAACATTTTCAAGGCCAAAGAATTGAGTAGTAACAGCCATAGACCTTTCAAATAAACCCATTGCATATTCATGTTGGCAAAGGAGAGAGTCTGACAACAAACAAGTTCTATAATCAAAACATATTTTAAGTGAATGTTAAATGTGCCTTAATTTTACAAAACCAGATAAAAATCCTTTTGATGAATTACTTGGAACTACATTAGGTCCTGGAAAGCTCGGTGAGTTCCTTTTTTTTTTTTTTTTCAATGACCAGTGTTTGTTTTCAAGTCTTATAAACTTGATAAGTAGATTAAGGAACCAGAAACTAGAGTTTTATACCACGAAATAAAAATTAAATGAAAGCAGAATTAGATCATGCCAAAACAAAACCAGAATGTGTTCTGTGTATAGTGTAGGATTCACATATTCACTTTTAGATAATAATGAGTGTATTTATATATATGTATTTAAAATATTATGAAAGCATTTTAACTTAAAGCAAAGGACTATATATAAAATGCTCTGTTCCCTGTTTCTGTGTTGTTAGATTTGGGGCTTTTGGCTAGTATGGTTTTTATTTTTTTCACAGATTAGCTCTTAAAGGCTCTTTTTGCATTTACACACTATGACAACTGTAATACTGGTCTTAAAATGTGTGCTTGACATCTTCAGAGGAAAGTAGCATTGAAATGCAAAATATTTGCCGATTCATAAATAAGCATCATTCATTACTGGTATAATCATCACATTCTAAACAAAAGGGAGTGGAGTTCAAGTTTGTATAGTTTAAGACGTAAAGGAAAGTGACTTTGAGGAAAGTTAATCTTTTTTATGAAGTATAAGATAATGTTTTCTAGCTGATGAGTTGATTAAAATAATGGATTTCAAAGTAGCTTTCAAAAGGATTTCGGATGTTGGAAATTATGTTTTTAAAGGGTGAAAAAATTTATATTATCTGAGAATACCTGTAATCTGTAATTTAATGCATAATATCTGCTCTAGCCCAGACATTACCCTGCCAGAATCTGAATCATTACTTCATAAAAATGAATACCTCAAAAATGCTAAGTGCTGTATGAAATCAAGTAGTATTTACATTTTGAGTGGCAAAATCTTCAGAAAGAAAATAAGTTTCTCTCCAGATCTTTGCTAAATCACACCCCTGACCATGTTAGGAAAGGAATGTATAATTGTGTCTTCGTAATCCTAGTAAAGACATACGAGATCCTTTATGGAAGTTCTCATTTTTTAGGAATCAAAATCCTCCTTCTCAATCTAAAGTTAAAATCCCATGTCCTGCTAAACTGTATTGATTTGAGAAAGCAGATGGGACTGTTAGAATGAGGAAAACATCACTGGGCCCAGAATTTGACAGATTATAACATTTTAAAACTCAGTTTGAATGATCTTTTGCTGTAACACACAGGTTTCAGAAGTGAAATGTATTTTTTGTCCATTTCTCAGTGAAAAATTTTTCCACATGGAAAGCAATTTTCTTTCTATTTAGAGAGAAAAGTAGAGATCAGATGAAAAACAATTTAATTGCTTGTTTGAAAAATCCCAATTGCTACATTTTGTTGTTAGTTGTAGGGGCAAAGATGAACTTTTAATTGCAATTCTTGATGTGCAAACTTGTAATTTTATTTTCTGTAGAAGTCTACAGAACCCATATAACAAAGGAAAAGTTCAACCTATTTTCTTATAGAAGTTAAAATCTACTTCTAAATACCTTTTCCTGAAGGTCATATTTTGTTTTCAACCTGCTTCAACCAGTTTGAAATATTACCTCCCAAACTGCCTCTCTTTGCAGTTCTGTCACATTTGTCTGAGAAAAATGTGGAGGGTTTGACAATGGAAGACAACATTTCTTGAGTTTTGTTCTGTTGAGTGATTTTGATCATGGCATTTGGAAGCAAAATGCTTCTTCATTCCTTATAATTCTTTTATCTCATATAATTTCTCAAGTTTTGTCTGAGGATGCATCTCCACAACATAATGCAGTGCCTTGGGAGTATATCCAAGCTACCTTGGGCACCAAAAGCATTATACATTAACAGAGCATCCTGTGTAGGTTAATTGACCTGGCTGAGAGGATTTGTAAGTGGAGCATCACATTGATGCTGTAGCCTTAATTGCACCAGAATTAGGTTGCAGAATATTTCTGAGCAATACTACAGTCATGTCCTTCAACATTGTCAGTGTCAGAGGCTTCAGGGAGACAAAACCTTCAACATCTGAAGCAGGTAGAAGAGGATGAAGCTCTGAGAGACAGATGCCTTGCATAGAACCCCTTCATCTGCCCAGTCTGTTGAATCCACTGCCCCAATTAGTTCCTGGCAACGGCTGACGAGGACAGAAAGTAGCTGTAGAGGGATACTGGTACTAAAAGAGTGTGTTCACGCCACTTGGCTGGGGTTGTTCACGCCACTTGGCTGACAAAAATCAAATCACAGAATCACAGAATATGCTGAGTTGAAAGGGACCCACAAGGATTATCAAGTTCAACTCCTGGGCCTGCATAGCACCATCACCAAGAATCACAATATGTGCTTAAGAGTATTGTCCAAATGCTTCTTGAACTCTGCCAGGCTTTGTGCTGTGACCACTTCCCTGGGGAGCCTGTTCCAGTGCCCAACCACCCTCCGGGTGAAGAGCCTTTTTTATATATCCAACATAAACCTCCCCTGAAACAACTTCATGCCATTCCCTCAAATCTTATAATCTGTGAAAAATATCAGTGTCAGAAACCATTCACATTTTTTCAGAGATCATCTCTGAAGGATGCTGTTGAGTATAACAAATGCAAGTCTTTTGTTGCTAACGGTGACTGCAGTGATTGTGTTGCTTTTGAAATCGAACGGTCCCAGGATGCCATTTCTTTTGTGAGGCTATTCTTTTGGCTAATCTATCTCATGCTAGTCCAAGAAGGGAAGAAAATGAACAAGCCTTTTATGGTACCTTGAAGTTCTCTCAGCACCTTTAATGTGTACCAATTGTCAATTTTCAACCTTGTGCAGCACAAGAAGTTTCTCTTCCCTTCTTTCCTTGAAAAAAGTTGTTGGCTACTCATAGTGATGAGCACTACACTTAAGTCAGCAGGTATTTTGCTACATTAGATATCTTTGTTAAAACTACTTCTAATGTTAGCTGTATGATGTGAAGTTATCTGTCCTCAGTAAGAAAGCAATGTTCATGGTATGTCTGTTTTTCAGAATTCACCTTGCTAAGACACACATTAGTGCTAATATGTCTGACTATAAAAAATGGAAATAAACAGGTGCAACAAGAAGGTAGGAAAGTGCGTGAACTTTGTGCTGATGTTCCCTTTCTTGACACTTTGAGCAGCGCCATTATTCCATTCCTTTGAGAATGACAGGGAGCTTGACTCACACATTCAGTAAAATATTCTCTTTGACTTGTCTAAAATTTATTTAGGTGGAAATATAGTTTTATTTATGCCTGATTTCAATTTACTCTGCATTAAAAAATTGCAAACAGTCTGACTTCAGTCTGGAAGAAATTCAAAGTAAAAAATTCCCCCCCCAAAAGACAACAACTTTGTTCAATATTTTAAAAATATTCTTAGTTTCTTTAATGGCTGATAGGATACACACAGGCAGCCAAAAATAGTCTATAGACTCAGGTTCATAATGTGCCCATACTATTATGAATGTCTACAAATTAAACTAATTCAATGGCTTCGGAACAAGAAAAGGAATAATAAAAAAGAAAATATTCAGTTTATGTGAAAATCTTGTATGCAGGATCAGCTCCTGTAACGTAATTGGCCTAATGGATAAAGTGCATCTTTGCTGATGGAAAATAGAAATATTCCTTCACACAAACATCTGTGTGTATTGCTCCAACTCAAGACTTCAAATGACTGCAAAAGAAATTACTTTATATTAAAAACTCAATTGTTTCTTATTAAGCTGTTGGATTAGTCAGGAGTTACAAAGGTCCTTTTGCAGGAAAGCTAGGACATTAAATAAAATATGGTGATATTTACTGCTGGTCTGGCTATTAAACAAATTTCCATTTGCAGTAGGGACACTATAACTTACAGCCAAAATAGAATTTAATTAATGAAAGTCTAGTTAATTACCACTGAGAATTTATTTGTCTTAGAGCATTTCTTCTTAAACAAATTGCAATAGCTGTACCTTTCAGTGGCATTGACTGGATTGGAGTTGTTATGCAGTGGGCATGTGTTCGCTGCAATTTTACACAGATTATTTATAATCAAAATTATATCCAGCAAGAACTTGGTTTGAAGCTGACCAGGATCTTAGAAATAGCATTATAAGCAACACATGCATCTCTGTTCCAATGACCTGATCAAGTCAAACCTAGAACAGACATGCAGGACTATGAAAGATGAGCGTTTACTTTGCCTTACAGGCAACAGCAATTCCTGATTTGTTTAATTGCCTGAGATCAGACCTTGTGTGTCCTGGCAATCTCTGAAAGCATTAGTACTGTGCTTCAAAACCATATAATAGACACTGTGTAGGAAAGTTTATCTGTTAAATATTTCCTGTAGCTCCCAAAAGTGTTTTCAAAATTGGCTTGCAGTTCTAGTGTAGCTATGAAATACTGTCCAGAAGGTGAGTCAGCAGCATATGCATTTACAGATAATTTTTGAATGAACACAGCTATATTGCTTAGTGATTCATTGCCTCAGTAGTTCAAACATTTATGTTGCCTAATCAGATGAAGCTCAAGATGAAGGCAAATGTCTTGCATTATAAATGGATTTGTTATCAGAACTATTTAGCAGGATACTAAAAAAGGGTCTAGAAATTTTCTTCCAAGTGTCTAAATATTCATCTAGCATTTCTTTTTAACTCTGGTGCAAATCTTTGTGATCCACATATTTATCCAGTCCTGTCTAGATTTGACACAGGATGAAATGTCCTATATAAATAAAGGACAAGAACAAGCAAGATACCTGACATTGCCAGTGGGTCGGCAGCAGCTCCACTAACCACTGCTGCTCTTGAGTATCATGAGATTCTTGTAACTAAGCAAGACATCAGTTCTATCTATCTCAATGAAGCAAATCATGGCAACTCTGGTCTCTGAAAGCAGATGTCTGTACTACACACTTTTAACCCAGTAGTCATCTGTCCTGGTTGGAATTTTGATGTTTAGTCAAGGTAAAGATGGACATCACATCCCAGACACTCGGAAAAATGGATGTAGAGTCAGAAATGTCCCCATGGAGCCTTCAGCAGACCCAAAGTTTGTTTGTGGAGGGGAAGCTTTGTGTTCAATAGTGGTATAACTACTGGGTGACAAGGGCTAATAGTGGGGCAATAGATGTGATGTGTAAAGTGTAAATAAGTGTTTTACAAAACTAAAGAAAGGAGATGTAACAGGACTGCACTATAACAAGTTAGGGGAAAGGAAGAAGAAGAAGACTATAGTGTTTATAGTGAAAATCAGGGATGGAGGAAAGATAAAAAGGAAGAGAAGAGTAAAATGATGAGAAAGAAGGAAACACCCAAACTAGGGAGACAGACATTTTCATTTAATTTGATGCAATATAGAATAAGATAATTATTGCTATTTCCTATTTACTTACCCACACTCTATCTCCATTACCTGAATCAATATAATTTATAGCTCAAATTTTCAAAAGGATCTTTGATTTACAGTTTCACTTGGGATTACTTTGAATCTGATCAACTGAGAAAAAAAGTATACAGCTTTTTGTGAACTATTTGGAATAGCTTTCATAGACTATGTGTTGGCTACATGGCTAAGCTGGATGTACCCAAGGGAAGAAGCTGAAAAAGGCAGCAAAAGACCAAAGAAAAGCAGGTGAGCAGATAGATTAATCTTGGGGAGGCTGCACAAGCAAAAACAGTTGGTGTGCTTTTTCTTAATCCAAGGCGATTCCTGAAATGTATCAGGACTAGAAGATTAACAAAGCTACCAGCCAGCCTGCTGTTATAGCTCTGCTCAGGAGTGAAACCCCTCATTGAATCATAATATTTAGAAAAGCTCCTAGAATTTATCTTCCGCCTGTAACATTTGGACATTGATTAAACAGGATCATCAGATGGGATCATCAGTATCTAGTCATACAGTGCAGTTTTTTCAAAAATTAAATCACTTTGATTCACAACAGATGAGCTGCTGATTCTGACTGCTCAAATAAGGACTAGTGAAGAGCCTAGGACAGACACATGGGCTCCAGCAATTACATCTGAAATATTATATCACCAACTAGAATGGAAATAATTTTTAATGTACTCCTACTAAATGTCAAAAAGATAACTTGCATCTGGAAATATATTTTCTTTTACTAATTAATATAAAGCACTACAGTCATTGCACTGATGCATATGATTGTTAAGAAACAAATTTTTTAATAACATGTATGTCAAGGATTTTGGGGGAAGTAGACTCCTCCTGTCTGTGTGTCAGACCAAAATCCTCTATGCAGATCCAACTGTCATAGAATGATTTCTCTTCTCCCCTGCCACCTGAATGGTATTTTGACATGGTCACTCTGTATGCATGTGTGTGCACACATGTGTGGAAGGACCCTCTGATCTCACCTTTACCTTACTGGCTTCAGAGGCTTTCAATGTACTTCTGTAAGAGGAAGCTGAAGGTGGAGTTCCTTGAGGAAGTTCCACTTGTTATGGGAGTGATTTATTTGCCTCTTTTTTTTTTTTTGATGTGTCATTATTTTTTATCTTTTTTTTTTTGGTCCTTTTTATTCAATTTTTCATGAAGAGATGGAAGAAGAAAAGGTCTTACTATGAATAAATAAAGACTGTCTTCAGTTGCTATGTGGTCCAAGTTTTGCATTTTTAAGGTTTTGTGTGGGTTCCCAGGAACTGCAACCTCCTATGAAACCTGCTCCTTGAGTGACATCTTCACAGTCTTGGATGACAAGAGCACAGAGTTCCCATGCCTTTGATGCCAGTGCCCATGGGTAGTGTGAATAGTCTTGATTTAGTTTCCTTCTGGGAGGGCTTAAGTAGTTTCCTTGGGATTTCACACACACGCTGTCGCAATGGCGGCAATAAAGACACAGCACGCAGCTTGGTCCGTAGCGAGCAGAGAGCGAGCGAGCCCCGTTTATTGTCCTATTTCCATCTTTTATAGTAGGAACCCAGGTAGATGATTCTCTAAGATCCAACCACCCTCCAGTATGGTTGGCTGAGTTCTACACTGCCAGTCCAAAACATACCATACCCGGACTCACAACAACAGGTGCTTTATCTTATTGTTTTCCATACATTATGTGAGAAAGAAGGACCTTCACACAAGCAGCCCCAGGCAGCAGCTCCGGGCTGCTACACAGAGTTCTGTGACTGGAATTTGACAGACAACTGGTTGCACATTCAAATATTCAGTGCGATTAATTCAACCTACAGTTTGTACTGTACAATGTTTCTGTAAGTTCGTGTACAGAGGACTACAGATATAAGTACAACTCTAGGTATAGTAAAGTATACTAGATTATGTTTGTATAGAAATGTATCATTCGGTATGAAAACCACAGAATTTTTCCTGTATCAAGATACACAAGGTCACCTCTTCTGCTCCCCTGTGCTCTTGGGAATGTATTGATTATGTGGCACAGGTTGAATCAAGACTATTTCTATTATTCATGCTACTAACTGGTACTGATGGGAAAACAAGAGGACTTTTCGCATTATATTTTAACTTCATGTTGAAAAAAACAGAAGCTGAAAATTATCCAAAGGTTAACACTTCTCAGTATGAGTGTTCATGCCAATGTTTTGTTTTCCAATTAAATTCCAAAGTCTTGTTGGGAAGCACAGGCTGGCTAATGCCTTGACTCCTTTTCAGCAAGGTATGATTTATCCCTGCATTTGAGAGCAATGCATATGAAATAGTTCATAAACTTTGCTACATCCTGTCTTTAAAAGCTGATATTAAGGAATTGAGCAAAATAGTAAATTTGAGCATCTGATCCTCTGTATTTGCATATACTTAAGCAGTCTTACTTAAGGTTTCATTCATTTGTGTGAATAACAAGATGCTTTGGCCACACCCCACTGAATGATTAAATTTCAGGCATATTGATAATTTCAATTAGATATAATTGACATGTTAATAAAAAAATCTTCAGAGAAAATCCAAAGCCTGAGCTGAAAAATATCTTTTTTGTGCTTATCCTGAAAGATGTAGAGAAGTCTTTCTAAAAAATTATTTGGACAAGTGCAATAAATAACCAATACTTATGTACAACATAAATCTCAGTGAAAGAAATAATTTCTGTGTGCCTGTATATTTCTGATGTTTCCTAGTGTACGTGCCTTATGTGCATACAGTATTTTTGTCTTAAGCACTTCATAGGTGTTGATCTTTAATAATTAAAGTTCACACAATAATTTACATATGCAAGACAGCAAAGGAATCAGTCAGGGTATTTAATGTCCTTGGAATAGAACAGGTGAAGTTTAAACAATTATAGTTTTAATAGTTGACATTTCTTCATGCAGAAATTATTCCAGTCCTTTCTCTTCCTCCCCCTCTACTCTTGGCTTATTTCTGTACAGTACTGTGAGTGTTAAATGGCTATTGCAATATAAAGCCCATTCTCAGCACTGCCAAAGAAATTTTCCAGTAAAATACTACGTAATCAGCATATGCAAAATTTAATAAACCCATCTGTGGGCATTCTGCTCAGCATAGCCTAATATTGTCACCCAGACTGTATTTGGGCATGCATCACTTGGTATGAGAGTTTGCAAGTTGTTCCAAATATTTGCTGAAGAGATATTAAATGACTTTCTCATAGCAAATGTTAGCAAACTGTTACTGATTTGTGGTGTATGCAAGTTTACCTGCCATTAATTCTTTACCAAAAAAAAAAGGAAAATACGCAGTATTCTCTTAGAGTGTTGCCGCGGGTATAAAGCGCGAGTAACTCGGAGTCTTTTGCGTCGGTCCCGTTTGCCTAAATAACGCGACTCCGACGTTATCTAGTCTCCGATAGAGATGAGCCGAGCATCAGAACTCCCGCAGAATCGTGGCTTAGCTCACGCACAGCGGTTTAATTTATGCAGGGAAATAAAGAGTAGGAGAAAGGGTTCTTTCCGCTTTTCGCCAGTACGTTTTATTCCTGGAATATGCTGCGGAGAAGACGGCCAAAATGGCGACCGGGGCAAGCTATAAAACCAGGGCGAGGGGAAGGCAGTCGGGAGAGCCAATCACTGTGGAGGACCATAATCATTGNCGCCCTGGGCCGGGACGGCTCCCGCCGAGCTGGGGCTGCACCACTCCAGCTGCCACATGGGGGCGGGGAAAGGACCAACACCGCGCGGGGGAGGAAGGACCCGACGGTCCCGGCCGCAAGCCATGCCCAGAGGCATTACAACAGAGTGTAATTGGAAAAGCCCTAATTTATGACTTAGGGAAAAAAAAATATTATCCCACATTATAATGTACAAGACTAGATTCCACTCAATTATGTTGATATAGATCTACTGTAATTCTATTAGTCAATGAATTTTTTCCAAATTAATGCCAAAGGGACTGAAATTCAAATGCTATCCATAATTTCTGTTGTCATCTTAAGCAAAATGCACAGTCTTTTGGTCTTTTTCCTTCTGCTCAAACAGTTTTTAAAGAGGGACTGAGGAAATGATAGGCAAAGATGAATGGTGCATCTCTACAGGGATTTTGATTATATGAAGGCAAAATTTTTAGATCCCTATACATGAATGTGGAAATAGTGCATTTCTACATTTTTTGACAGGAAACAGACAAAAGACGTGTACCAATACTCTTGCTCTGCAAGAAAGGCCTGGGCAGAGCACTGCAGATGCTTGCCAGGCTGGGGGTGTTCCTAGTGGGCACAGACATCCTGTCAATTCACTCAGCGGTTTCCCATTTGTAAATACACATGCTTGGCCTTTGGCAGGTGCAATTATGCAGTATCATCACTACCCTTTATTACCTGTACCTAAAAATGACCTGTTACCAGAGGCTGCTGATTCCAGGCCTTTTTCCAGATACTCATCCATTAATTAGATATTTGCAACATTTTTCTGAAGAACTGCTGCCCATTTATCTTTTTCTAAATGAAATGTAAGCAATAAAAGGTGAGATTTTGATTGTGTTTCTGTTGTGATGAATAATTCCTTCAGTATCACAAGAGATTTAGTCCTGAAAACCCGAAAAGTAGTGTTATACACAAAAATGTTATATTGCCTTTATTATGAAGAGTTAAATGTCATTCTACTGCCAAAGGAGTAGAATTTGGAAAATGGGAATATATGTCCTAAGAATATTTTAAATTTAATTACCCTTTAAATATGTATTTTATCAAAGTTTATCTGTTTTGAAGGATTCGCACTTTTTAGAAATTTCAAGAACCTTTGCAATGTAGTCAGTATAGACGGGGCAAAATTAATGCCATGCTTGAAGCTACATGCTTCAGTCTTTCTCATTTATACTTTTTCTGGGGAAAAAAAGGAGCCTTTAAAAGAGACTTTTTCAGCATATCTAAATTACATCAAATAAATGCTCAGACCGGCTGCTTTCTTCATGGCAATCATGCATTACTTTATCAGGCAGTCACATGAATTTTAACTTCTATTGTTCACTTGTTCACAGTTTTCTGAGGTGAGCTCATTTGGAGTTGAGATTAGAAGTACCATCATGTTAAATTGCTTTGAAAAATCTGGTCAAAACTTTCTGAAGTGATTATTGCTGTGAAAATTTGAGGGCAGTCAGTTCAGTTCCTCTTCCATTCTCTGTGTGCTGTGAAGGAGAGAATTCTCTTTGCCTTATAACCAAAACCATTGGGTCAGATGCTGTCACTGTGAGATATCAAGCATAGATATAACATGCAAATGGTGAGACTGTGTGTCAGTTTTTCAAACAGACGGACTCCCACATTTGACATGGAAACGGAGGAATGATGTCAGATACCTCCATCTTCTTATGCTATTTGCATTAATGTTCACACAGCCTTCCTTCTTCACAGAGAGAAGATACATTTAGAAGTAAAGGAAAAGCCAAAAGGAACAGGTAGGTTCTTCAGGGTGCTCGTTTATTTGAGTTTCCTAGACTGATCTTTAAAACACGCTTCACCTTGAGAGATCTGACATTTGTTAAGACTTCTTCCCTCCTACCTTCTTAAATTGAAAATCGTTTCAATTTTGAGTGAACTGATACTAATGAAAATATTCCAAAACATAAAGTTCAAACTAAGACTAGGAATGGCAGTAGAAATTTCCTCTCTATGTAAAAATTATAGCACTTCAGTTCTATCCATTTTGAACAGATTTAATTCTGCAAGTTTGGAGATTTTTTAAATCTACTTGTTTTTGTTTTGGAATAGTAAAATGACTCGTTGTTGAGCTTCAAAGATACGCAGCTGTGCCTGTACATAGACCAGACATTTTGTAGATAAGAAAATGTTGCCTAAGCAGTGATTGGGAAGATATTTGTAATACGCAGAATCAGTTACTGGCATCAGAATTCACTCCCTTTAACTCATTGTGTTTTCTCTGTTATTAAATGTGACTCTTGTTAGGAATCCTGGCTAGCTTTACTCCAGAATGTAAACTAACTTAGTAATGGGTCAGTGGTCATTCTGCTCGCTGGCATGGAGCACAGCTGTATTTTCCCAAAGAAGCTGTTGTCACTGATTCAGAATGGCATTCACCTGACATCTGCACCTTAGGAGTTCATGTTTCTATTCATGTTCTGAAATTAACATTGCAGGGATGCAAATGAAGAGTCCCAGGTTCAAACTCTTTTCCAAGCAGAAAACTGATATATAGCTTAAAGAGTTTTAAGACTTATGACCTTTTCTAAACACACAATTAATGTTTCTTTGCTGCCTATTTAGAATCTCTTATTTGAGCTTTTTTGGGATTTTTGTCTTCCTGCTGAATGTCTGAGAAACATGAAAGTGGGACTGCAAGCAGTAAAAATGTGGAAGGAGGGATTTTGGCTTTGATTTGTGAAACATTCAAGTTTTGATTTCATTTTAGTTTTCTATCTGAATTGTACTTTGCAAACAGTAAAGTAATCAATATTATAGTATGTGCTGAAGCATGAAAGCTGCTTATTTAGGAAATAAAATAGTCCTAACTTGTTGCTGACACTAAATCAAAGTAATTGACAACTTATCTATAAGAGCATTGGAAAGAAAAGCTTCATTGTTTTCAAACAGCAGGGGTTTGTGTTAATTTTAGCCATTATGACAAAGTGACATAGCTAGAGCAACACAGCAGCATTTTCTGTCTTCATCTTGTGAAATCAGGGCAAAGTTATGGGCACATGTGTCTGTGGTAACAGACGGAAGACATCTGTTTCATGCCAAAGTATAATGCTTTCACTACAAGACAAATGGCAATTACAGAGAAATTACTACAATACTCTGGTTGTGCCAGCAATTTCCTAGAACATTAGAGAAGGAATTAGGTGAGAAAAGACAGAAACGCACCCTCTCTCCTCCTCCTTCTTTTTTTCTTGAACTCCTGTTAAAGTTTCACTACAAAGCAAAGAAGACTGAAGGATGTAGAAAACCCACCAGGGATTTTATTTTCCATATTAAACTGCACCTCTCCTAATCTCTACACAGTCTCTGGGACTCTGGTGATTGATAAGCCTTCACTGATATCAGTCAGTGATGCTTAATGGGGCATATAGCTGACCAAGTGATCTGTGAAGCTCTCCCTCAGTGATTTCCAACTGGGAAGAAATTCTTGTCAGCCTCAAGCTTCCATCTCAGTTTGCAGATTAATTTCGTTTGGACTGCTGTCACACCACATTAGCTCTCTGAACATTTCTGATGGTAGCAAAACATAGATTTGTGGCATAAAAATGACATAGGAAGATATGGATTTTCTGTTCAGTGACTCAAGTATAATCATTGCATAGAAAAGATAATTTCCCCAAATTGCCTAATTGGTAGCTTTAAACCCCTAACTCAGGATCTTAAAGCACAGGTCTTTCTGCAAGAGACAGTGGGTGATCTGATTGCCAGCAGCTGCTCTGGTCTGAATCCAGCTGTGGTGGTGGGAAAAGTAGAAGGGCCACTAATTCCTAGTTCACTTAGCATTGTTCCTCTATGGGATATTACTGGCCATCAAACTTGGCGGCTTGTTTTCTTCTTGCTGTAACTGCTTCTTGTGTAAATTGCACCTTAATTTGCTTCAATCAAAATAAATTTGCTTAAACAGTTTACAGAGTAAGCTTTACTAACCTGGTTCTTCTTTGTGCAGTTATCACATGAAACTCAGGTCCGAGGAGAACACAATCCCTGTGGTCAGGATCAGCCAGGTGTGGCAAAAAGGGGTGATAGAAAAACTCCCCCTTGGCTATGATGGAGTTTTCACCCATCTCCATCAGCAACTGAATTATTGTTGGAAGACAGCATTTTGTAGTCTTCATGCTGGTATACTCTGAAAAAAAGAAGCAAAACAAAAACTATCTAAAATGTCATTGAAATCAGCAGAACATGTACAACAACCTGTGTGAAGAAGGTGATGCTGTTTTCAGATTAAGATATACCCCTTTTTGCACTTTATCAAGACACTGTTACTTATGATCAGGGTTTTTGCTCGGTTTTTCTATGGAACAGAGTGTTTAGTTGCATCTCATTCTTTGCAGTATAAGACTGGAATGGAAATATCATCACTTTCCAAACACAGTGTTTTACCACTCCTTTTTTTTTCTGTGAAGCTGCCTCCCCCTGTTCTGGCACTTTTCTACTAGTGAAATAATTTTTTTTCTATTCCCAAAGCACTGACGCAATAGAGCAATTGGAAATATACAGGGCAAGTGGCATTTCCCTCACTGAGACCTTTCTTAAATGTCTGTTGGTTTTTTCCATCATCCCACAGTGCTAAGGAGGGTCTGGTTCAGGGTAGAGTTCATCTCAGTGTCATTTAATAGTCTGCAAAAAGCCTTCGTTAGCTACCAGCTTAGAAAACCAGAGTAATTTTCTCAGTTTTTTGACATACCTTATGATGTCATGTCCACCATGTCAGACTTACAGTCATGGTTTACTATCTGCCTTTTAATTTTACTTCATTAGTTTTCATGTGTTTTCTGCAAGAGTCCTTACATTGCAAATACTAAAATTCAAGATATATTACCCAAACAAGACCTTTGCTGTGCAACAAGTACTGCTGTGGAGTTCAAAGTTTCCATTTACATTAAAGGCAATTTTTGGACATCTATTTTTATCTCCAAAGTCATCAGATGGAATAATTTGTAAGAATTCACATAATACTCCCAGTTGCTTGTTCTTCTTTTCAGCTCCACCTGTAGCTCTGCTTATCTCACCGTGCTACTCCAGGTTTACACATCAGGCTCAAGTGAATTCAACAGGAGCTGTCCTTCAATGTATAAAGCCAAACACGCTGAAAAATCAGATGGTAGATATTATAGTGTGGCCAGTCAAGGTTACTAAATACTCTGTTTTGCTCTGTCTGTGCAGAGAATCACTTACATCTTGAAAGTTCTGAGCTGCATAAATCCTGCCCCAAAGGCTAACCTCAGCCTTATTCATAAAACAGGCTCAACTCTGATTCAAAATCTCTAATGAAAAGGGAGTGATTCTAGGTAATGAGGCCAGCATCAGGGAGACAGGAAAGTTAGGTTGTAGTTCCTGATCTGGTGAAAAGGTAGTTACATAAAATGTGCTTCATAGGGCAAGATTGACAGTTCAAATTAGTTTTGGACAGTACATAAATGCCATAGAAAGAAATCTCTACTGATAATAAATGTATTCTATTATGCTGTGATACGGAACTGTCAGCAATGCCAGTTGGATGCCCTGTGCTGAGGGCCCAGCCCAGTCCTGCACTGCCCAAATTTGCTGGATCCTGACTTCAGCCCTGTTTTTCCAGGTAGTGCTGCTGCACAGAGTACAGGGCTCTCCTCCTGCATCCATAGTGTCAGGAGTCCAGAAAACATCTCTGTTCAGTTTGAAAATCCGTTGCCTTTGAGGGGAGGAGGAGAGAAGGCTTTCCTGGAAAAAAATCAACAGAATCAGATCCCAGCTTCCCAGCAAGAATGTAGCAGTGGGAGAGCAGTGGGGACTGAGAAGTAAAAAACACCCCCTAAACTGTGACTCACATAAATCTACAAGTACTGCAATACCTGGTGATGTTATGACATGATAGATTTGTTTTCAATTTCAGTACTGTCATGTCCATGATTTGATTCAAATTAAATCTAGTTATGCAGAAGAAGGATTTAAATTTATTTTCTTGAGTGTAGATAAAAGCTATTACCTGCAGACTACAGAAAACAGGAAGAATGGCACTAAATCCATTGTCTGGTGCTCTCTCATTTAATCCCAGAGGTAGTTCCCTGGCAGTGAATCTCGAGGGGAATGGAAATCTCCCACTCCTGGAAAAACAGTGCTGAGTCTGTTCCCCTCTTGCCAATACTTCTCTTTGGTTAGCTAATGATGTTCCTTGCTCTGTTTGTGATGGGCCAGGCACTAAATAGCAGGGTATTTAAAAAGCAGATGTTACAAATTACACCATAAGTCCTCCTAGGAAACCAGTTCCCTTGTCCAGGTCCTCATCTTGGAAGATGAGATAACTACTCCCTCTCACCTTGCATGGATATTAAAGAAATACATTCAGGTCTAAGAGGCACTCAGATACCATACTGGGGGGAAATTCAGCCTATAGAGGATAATTCCACCTTCAGATGAGGCTATGGAGTGCAGTAAATGACATTTGGTGAGCTGTATGCGGAAAAACAAGAAAGAAAGCAAATATTAAATAGCTGCTAGCTGAATGAGAGAAAGGTAAAAAAAAAAGTACATCATAAAAGTGTGTCATAGTTTGTAGGCATACAGTGAAATAATTAAGGTTTTACAGGCTTCCCTTAAATGTCAAATGCTTGCTTTTTAAATTTTAAATTTTGTTCTGCTATGTACAGTGTTTTTCTTTGAAAATGAAATAATGTATTTCCCAAGAGAGCTCTTCCTTGCCTTGTCCTAAGAAAACTTCCTTATGTAAAACTAAACCTGAAGAGTGTACTGTTGAAGAGATGGGCAATTTACCTCAGTCTTGTTCTCTTCATGTGCAACCTTTCTCCAGGGCAGACCTGCATGGACAAGTTCCTCCTGGAGTTCTGTGGCTCACACTATGCTCACCTGGAGCACCAGGCTACTCCACCCCCTACCCCTGACACCTGCTCATTATTTGTCTGATGTGCACCCAGCGGCCTGGGCACGCCCATATGTTGCTGTGGGGTGGCTTCTGCATTTTTCCCCGCCAGGGTGTGCAGAGCCCAGCTGTCTTTGGTGGGTGCTTGACGCTTCCTCTGCACGTCTGCTACCAGCAGCTGGTTGATGTGGATCGGAGCAGCTTTTGCAGGGTGGAGGTGTTGCTCACTTACCCACAGACACTGAGCAGGCAGAAAAGTGTTAAACACACACATCTGCTCATGTGTATTCTGCCTACCTTTCTTAGAGCTTAGATGGATGTTCAGCTGTCTCAAGCATACACAGCTAAGTTCCAGTTCACTCTCCATTCCTGCTGAAGGTAGGCTACATATATACTAGGGATTTATACATATATGCATATACTTATCTCTTCCCAAATTACTGTTGCTTGCTCACTTTCTTTTTCTCTTTTGTCAACGTATTATATTGTTTTTTCAGGATGGCATTTGTCTGAACAGAGATTTGACCTCAGGTTGCATATCTCACAGCAAATAAGTAGGTGTTTTCTGATAACTAGCTCTCTTCTTGCTCCCTGAAGGACCCTCACTTCTGTTGCTCATCCCTCTGACCCATAACTGGCAGCCTCAGAGCAGAAACCAGCAGGTTCAGTGAACTGCCTTGCAAACTCACCAAGTTTCTCCAGTCTGGGAAGACTTTAAAATGCAGAGCAAGTACAAGTCTCAGTTTCTTTCCATAGGTAGATTATCTAGCCGAATTCTTTTGCGGTGAAAGCTTTACAATTTTGCATCAGCATAACCAGGCTTTGGCCTTTATCAATTTTATTTAACATTTTGAAGAGCTCAGTGGTTCCCTTTGAGGTTGTCATGCTGAGGTAGGAGGACTTAAGAGATGAATCCTGCTGCAACAAGCAGCTTTACGAACAGTGGTGCCTCACTTCCTTGGCAAGCTAAGTGAAAAGAGAAGATATTTGAGAGCAAATGAAGAAGAGAGAAGTAATTTTATGTATCCTACCTATGTGCACAGTGACCTTCTGTTTGCCACTGAAGAGCAGAAGTTTGGAAACATATAATTGACTTGTCTTTCTATGAATTTCATTTTCAAGTGTGACAGCAAACAGAAAACAAGGGATAATCTGGCTTCTGTATCAGATACTTCAAAGCAGCTCTTTTTTTTCCTTTTCATTCAAAACACATTGAAACAAAGCTTCCAGAAGCAATGTGAAGATATGAAGTTCAGGGACCATAATCTGTCTGCTGAGAGGGTGATGCCAACCCCTCCTGTCCTAGTGCAATTAATAAAAATGTATCACTAAAGCTGGATGCAAAAAGGGGGATCAAAGGGATCAAAGGAGAATTGAGGTTTGTGAAGGGTCCCACACTCTAAGGTTTTTTTCTACATAATGCTAAGTCCAGACCTGTGTTTTATATCCAGCCTTTCAAACCATTTATGTCTGGATTATGTACAGAACCTGAGACACTAGCCAGAGCATCATGACTGTGTGGTTGCTGTATTTGCAAAAGTAGCTCATCTTCCTTGTGTGGAAAAGTCCATCGTTAGTAAAAGCGTGTAGTTTGCCAAGCTGTTTCCTGTGGCCTCAAGTGGAACTGGAAAACATGGGCAGCTCAGTTTAGGATTTGCAGAAGATAAGAAGAAATTATGCTTTAAGAATGAAAAAGAGGGACAGTAAAAGATGATCAGCTTCAGCCCCCTCTCACTAAACCAGCCTTATACTTTTTATGTAGGACAACAGGATTCTATAACAGGATTCGCTGCCTTTTAGTACCTAACACACTGCGTTCAGAGCATGGAGATGGAGAACTCTTCTTCATACCTTTCCCAATGTGTCATTTACTCTGTCAGTCCTGAAAGCTGAAAAGGCCAAGAGCAGCAATGATTTTAACAACATCATATAGATGGATAGAAATCAGTGAGCACTGACAAAAATATATTTGAATGTTATCACGTCTAAAAGTATCTCATGGCATTAAAAAATTGCATTAATCACAGGACATATAAGTCAATAGATAGCCAGATGCACAACTTCAGTTTAAAATCTTCAGTAGCTTTTTGAAATAATGCCTTGTAATTTTGTTACTACTCGATTCTTTCAATTTCAGAAGTTTCCTCTTGCTCTCCTTGTTCAGGTATATAGTCTTTGAAGTCTTCAACAGGAGGAAAATATTTTTGGTTATGAGACAGAGACAAAATTATATCTCTGTTCTTCTACCAGGATAATGGCGTCTAATGTCCTTGAAAGCCAACTCAGTTTAAAGCAGGGTATGAGTTCAGGTTTGATTTTTCATGTAAAATATACTCCAGAAGAACCTATAGGTAGGGGGTAATGATTTTCCTCACACTTTTGTAATGAATTAGCAGAGAGTTAATAAAGCTTTAAAGAGGCATATCTAATGATCTTTAACAACAGGTGGTAAAACTCACTTACCCAGTTTACCCAATACTAGCAGTAAATGAGGATCCCTCAGGAGAACCAGCCACAGAGTGCCTCTCTTTTAATAATACCAACCTCTGTTTCTATGGAAACTGCACATCGTGTTTGCTGCTAGCAAGGCATGCGTTTATCCCCTTTTAAAATAAACTGTGTTCTTGTTGCATTGTTTTTAAGACTGAAAAAAGCACTCTGTTTCCAACACACCAAATTATTAATGTCTTTCCTTCCCCTCTAAATAGAAAAAAGACAAACAAAATATTGGATGTATAGCCTGTAGCTGCTATTTATTGTGAGCAGTAATGGCCTTTTTGTAGGTTACCATTTCGGTGGAGAATGGATATCTCATTGCACAATGCCAGAGCACTGGAAATTTTAGAACTGTGGCTTGAAATAATGCTGTCCTGCTAAAGGTGGTTGGCTTCATTAAGCACATACTCCCCTTTCCACATGTTAGAATTTGCTGATTTGGACCATTGCACTTTGGAAGTGCCTACTTTTCTTTTTACTGGGTACTTAGAGATGCTAAAAGGCCATCTGTCAAATACCTGGTGTGTCTCATATCCGTGCATGTCATCACCTGTGCTTGCACTGGGCCAGCAGTTTTCAACCTGAATCACTACAGAAATTAGTGGGGTTTTCTTTCCCAGTTGTAGATATAAAACCACACTGGGTAATTAGATGGCAAATAAAACAAGATGTTAAAAGCTGCAGCTTATCTGGTTCGTTGATGGGTGCTTAGGTCATACTGAAACGATTTTATAAGCGGACAAGTTTACCGTGGAAGCTGGTTTTATAGCTTTCCATATCTTGAGAAGGGAAAATAGACTGGTCCGGTTCAAGCTGTGACGGAATGAAGATTTACAGAGCATACAGAGTCAAAAGGATGGCATTATGGGGTTGTCAGAGTAACAGGCCTTGGGAATCTGCACTGTTTATGTTTAAAGGGAGAAGTCAGCTGGAGGCAGACATCTGAGACATGTTGGATTGATTTGCAGCTTAAAAAGCAGATTGTGTTTGGGGAGAGAAGAATGGAACTCTGGCTCGCATCTGTCTTTCAGATTATATAACAAAAATATGTTTTCTGAAAAAATGGTATGAACACAGATCTGCTTCAGTAATAGTAGCAGTTTCAAACTCCTAGTGAAGCACAGCTCCAGCTTCCCAGTAGGTCATTAAGAGAGAAAGATGGTGCCATGAAAGAAATCAAGGCAATACAGTCTAATCAAGTCAAAAATTAAAAAAATAAAAGGGTTATTTGAGGTTTTAGGAAAGATACATCAGGCATATTTTATGCACCACTTCCTATGGTATCTGAATACCACTTCTTGAAAAGTAGAAAAGATTTAATTCTACATTTTTTAGTCAGCAAGCTACCCTTGTTGACTCTTTCTTCAACGCTCATAAGCAAGTATAAAAATGGTAGTATGTATATTAAACTTTAAAAACAGCATTGTGGTCAATATAGGTTGGGATGAGAGAAAAAAAAAAAGCTTCAGATGCTGTAAAGCATTGCCAACATAAAATGGAGTATTTGTCAACCTATACATTAACTCTCTTGATTCACAATACAAACATGGCTTATAGAAAACTAAATGTCTCTGTCTTTTCTTTTGTGCAAAATAGAAGTCTACAGTGCTAGGAAGATTTTAATACTTCTGTTTCTCCAATACTTCTCAGCTCTTCTCTGTAATCCATTACTGCAATGGAATTCCTTGCCTGTTAGTTGAATAATACAGCTCCAGAGCCAATTTATGGAGATCTGCAATTCGCTGTCTGTCTCTATTGTGTTAAATTGTACTTTATCTCTTATTACTGTAACATTTCCAATTCTCTGTTGATCAATATGGTGCACTGTCATTTAAGGCAGAATATTTTCACTGTAGTGGAAAAGGTTTTGTTCAAGACACACAGTAATTTTTTTTTTGAGGTGAATCATCTTTGCCTTGTTCTACGCTGTTTATCTGGGTCTTTGGTTTATGAAGAACTTTCTTAATATGAGCTTTTAAAGACATACAGGACCTATCTCTATCACAGCCTAAACTTATTACATGGTTAGAGATATAACAAACTTGTTTAGTCAATTCCTCATGGTTATTTTAACTCTCCGTTCCATATAATCCAAGATACTTCTAGAAGAATTTTTTCTCTACAATAACATTTTAGTGTATAGCAGTAGAGTCTTTAGGCCTTTCTCAATTTTCAGTTTCTGTTTGAATAATAGTATTTTCTGTATTCATTTAGGCATTTGTATGTAATTCTGTACTGGGGAATACAGACAATCAAATACCTCTTTTGATTTACCCTGTTCTCTTTTTATAATTTTTTGCAGATTTTTTTTTGTCATAGAATGCTGGGAATATTATGTGGTTTTTCTAAATGTTGTTTCCAAATTTCAGTGAACTGACAGTTTCTCTGCTGGCATCCAGGGTGTCATAGAGCACTCTCCTTCTTGCTCTTTCATCATATGTTTCAAAAGTCAGGACCTGATGGAGAAAGTAGAATTAAAAATGCTTTTCTTTCATCAGCTAGAGTCAGAGTAAAATACTTATCTCCAAGTCTTGCAAAATATAAGCCTCTGAATTAACATTTTTTAAACAAAAGAGGAAATACAGTTTTGGAAATGCCGTGGAGAATTATTCTAGATTGCAGTTGTTAAATAATTTCTTCTGGTTTGTTGATCCTTAGCAAATTTTGAAAGAATGGTGTGTGGATTCTGATGTACATTCAAAAATACTTGAAGTTTCACAAGGTCATAGCTTTTAATGCTAAGAGATACTATGATTATGTTGATCTTCTATTTAAGGTAAACCAGCAAGATGCTTCTATTAAATAAAAATTCATGCTGAAACCCATCAGGTCTGTCCATTTGACTTCTTCAATCTTTCTTATATAACTAAAATCTGTATTACTTATTCAATGCCAAGCAGTGCAATTATTTATTTTCATATTTAATATCTTCTTCATGTTCTTAAATGTCTACAATTTGTATGGTACTATATTATATTACATCATATGATACAACGGTGTTTGGTTATACTCAGAGTTGCTTTTTCATTTATCTATTTTTGCACCAGTAATTGTAGTAACAAATGTTTGTCCCATCCATAGGCTGTGGCACAGCTGAGAACCTGTAATGAGAGTTTAGAAACTGGAATCCTCAGTGATCAAATTTGGTTCCAATACATAGTTCAGCAAGAAAAAGGATGTTTCTGTATCCATGTTTATGAAAGAAGATTAGGAAAAGGGGTCTTTTTATTACTTACAGTGTCACAATGTGATCAACGATGCACTCCAAAATATAAAGGGCAGCTTTATATCCCATGCAAAGTGGGACATATGTGTATGTGTGTGTGTGTGTGTGTGTCTGTGTGTGTATATGTACTAAACCTTCTTATCACAGGCTCTGACACCTTGAGCTTCCATTCTCTGCATCCCAGCTTCCAGGACAGGCAGAATGGAAACTGAGAAGGTTGCCAAAAATAGATATTTTGCAGGGAGATGTAGAAATTTTTTTATATCAAAATTCAAGCACTGACATTTTCCTGTGACTCAAAATCTGTAATCTAAATTCACAAGCAAGAAATTGTAGATTATGTGCTTTTACTACTTATTCAAACATTCACTCATTATATTTGTGCTCTGATTGGTCTAGCTTAACTCTTTCAAATCTCTGGTTTCATCCTGACAGGTTTTTAACATTTATTTTCTTCTACTAACCTGTGCAAATACTCGTAAAAGTACAATGACTCTGGAATGCCAATTCTGTCTGAACAACTTCTTAAGGAGAAACTGGAACAAATCATTCTGGTTTCTTTTAAACTATTTCACTGATGTTAGCAACCAGAGTTCTGTTGTGTCCCTAATTATTATTCTCTACCAGTGTTCATCAGGATAATTGCATTCATCTTCCTTTCTCATCTTATGCAAAAAGAATATGGGAAAATAAAAAGACATTTTTATTTTCACTTACACATCACAGACTTGCCAGAGACTATAATTTGCAGTAAGGGATTGAGACTATGCTTGTTACATGATTGCTAAAATAAATCAGCTGGGTCTCTGTTTTTAAAGATAGGATACTCATATACTAGTACCAGAGAGTAGTAAAGTAGTAAAGAGGGAACCTAGGTATGCACCTTGAGATGCAGACACTGCTGCTTTGCAGTTGGCTCTGCTGCTCTTTTTGCCATCCCAAAAGAACCGCAGAAAATGTTTCTTTCACAGGGAGGATTTCGAGGTGCATAAGAGGATTTCTCAGCGCATAATTTCAAAACCGAGGATTTATTCTAGAGTAGTTTTCCTGTGGGAATACAAAGCTGGAACAGACCTCCTGATTCATTGAGGTCAATCCTCTGCTTTGTCTGCAGTCTCAGGCACTCACATCATAACACCCTTTTAACAACTGTTTAAGTGTAATCTTAAGCTAGATGCACTTAGATATTTTGTGCAGTAAGAGAATCTCCCCAAATGGTTCTTGAGATAAAACCTCTGAATTTCTCATTCTAAAAAAGAAAAAGCATTTGCAACTGGATGTATGCTTTCGTGATCCAGTAAGTTGCAGACTTTAGAGGTTTCCTGACTTAAAATTTTTCAGTCTTGTTTCCACCTCAGCCTGGGTCATTCCCATTCCCCTTATTCACCCAGCCTTTGGCCTGGTGTCCCAATTTTCATATTGGTTCCTTTCTCTGTCCTGTAACCTCTTTCTCTGTTCTCAAATCTTCTTATTTTAGATTACTCAAATATTTTCTTTAAATATTTTTCCTTTTTGATGTGACCGAACTTTCAGATGGGTAATGTCTGAATCTTTGGCTACAAACATTTGCTTTCAAACCTTTCAACACTCCAGACTCTTTCATCAACTTGGATTTACCACTACTGGCTTTGCCTCCATTCCACCCTCATGGTTGTTTCCAGGATTCAACAGGACAGTGCAAGAGTGAGCATATCAGGGCATAAGGTGTGTAAGCGTTAAGTGTGAGGTGGAATAAAAATACCCTAGATAAGTACAGTCTATCAGCAACAAGAACAACAGAGTTGACCAGAAGATTTCACCAGATTTACCTCTTTGTGTCCTCGTGACTCAGTTTTTATGCTGTTTTTTTCCAGGGAACCGAACAAGGAGGGTTGGCAAGAGGTCACACAAGAGTCTGCTCAGTACAACCGACAGTTGCTTACAAAACCAGAAATACTCTGACTGAGGTGATGGCAGCTGTGAGGAAGTAGCTGAAAAAAGGTAAAAGATGCAAATCCAAACCACATCAAACTGCAATCTAAGACAAGTTCTGAAATGCTCATGCTGTCGGTCCCACAGCGCCCGCATGGTCTGGCACAGTCTGCAGGGTGCCAGCGTGCAGTCACTTCTTCGCCACCTTGTCTTGTAATGGCCTCTTTCTTTTAATCACAACAGCAGCAACTATGTTCAGCATACACTTGGGGCTGTGTGAGACAATTGTGTAACTAAAGAAATTGAGAATACATTTTTTCTTCAAATAAACTGTGAAAAGACTGAACTGTGTAGGAGACGAATGAATACTAGGGAGGCTTTGCCTTTTTACGTACTTAATGGCATAGCAATCTGTGGGGGTCATGTTTTTTAGCAGCTGAAGGAAATTGTATATATCTATTGCACACCGTCTAGCTGAAGGCATGTTTACCATAGAGGATCCTTTAGAAAGACGTGTATGTACTCTTTAAATGCTCAATTTGTTTTGAGTGTTCTTGGTAATCATATGTCTCAGGTCGAGTTCTGCGGGATTAAATACACTGCATGATTCCATATCTTAGAGTACATTGCTCTAATATTTGATTGTGGGGAAATGAGTTGCTGATTACTTTTCAGACATTATGTTTGGTTTTTAGGTTTTGTATATTTAATCAGATCCCATTTATTTAAATAATCAAAATTACCTCGAGATTTAAAACATGCAGCCAGTTATGCTGGTTAGTGTTTAATACAGTGAACAAATCACTGCTTTCACGTTACAGTTTTTCTGATGCTTTATATCATGGCTAATATAAATAACAATTTTCCCTCAGTACTTTTCATTTTGAAGAGCTGTAAAATCTTGTCAGAAGAACAATAGCAACATGGATTTTTGTATCTCCTTCATTTTACTATAGTAAAATAATGTGAAATCTCTTGGCATCATTTGAAGTTACGGTTTTTCCAGCATATGCATAGCAATGAATATTTTAATCTTCCAGCATTCTTTTATTTCTGCTTTTAACCACTGTAGGAATGGCACTATTAGTAAAATACATATGCCACCAATATAACAGTTTCTCTATGATCTTGGTCCTAATGTCAGTTAAACTTTAGAAATCTTCAGTGTCCTAAATTCTTCTAAATGAGTGTCCTGTTGAGGAGTACCAATACAGATACAAGTCTGAGGGATTCTTTCAGTATTGAGCATTGTATGCAAATGCAGTTATAGTAGTTCCAGTTGGGACAGACTGAGTTTAGATTTTTTATCATCTCTTTCACCAAATGAGGACGAAAGTCATAACTCTGTATGTGCCTCATTACATTGTGCTCTGACTAATTTTTTTTTTCAGCTGACCTCTGTAAAATCATAGAAACATAGAATCATAGAATATTTTGGGTAGGAAGGGATCTTAAAGATCATCTAGTTCTAACCCTTTTGCCACTGGCAGGGATGCCACAGACTAGATCAGGTTGCATTGGAGCTCCATCCAACACTTCAGGGGTGGAGCATCCACAACTTCTCAGGGCAAACCTGTTTCAGTGCCTCACCACCTCCACAGTAAAAAATTTCTTCCTTACATTTGGGAAGAGCAGGTGACTTGAAGTCTTTAAGCTGAGAGCCACCACTACTGACACACTGTGCCACTGACTGTCACTGAATAATTCTGTTCAATAAGCACCTCTCTTACAATATAATGCACAGATCTCTTTAGTCACTGAAAAGATCAGGTGCCTGCAAAAACCACAAAAACTTTTGCTTGCTACATATGGCATACATATGTTTTCTTTGTGTTTTGGAGAGGAAGGGTTGTGACTCAGTACTGGTGAGTCCCAGCCGCATGAAGACTCTGGGGAAAGACTTGGGTTTAAATCATTGGAACTAGAACAAATGAGTAGCACCTCCAGTTAGCCTGGGCTCTTATGGAGGGCCCACATTTTGCTCAGTGGCAGTACAGATGGTATCTACAGGAACAGCAGTAGGGCTTTGTCTGCTTACAGCCCATGGGAATGATCAGGCTTGCCTGAACCAAGGGAATAGAACAGCAATTTCATTAAATGATTGTGTTTGCAATGTGCTTATACTGTATATATTGTCCATTGATTACAAAAGTCAGTCACTTCACAAAATGACTAGAATTACAGCATTAAACTATTTGACGAGTCCATGCTGTAGTCATGTGACACCAAAGCATTTTGAGCATTGCATGTAATGACTACCATGCTAATGCTGTAATTCTCTTTTGAAGCCTGGTGCCGCGATTTCCTATAGCATCAATGTCCTGCTAGGTGGGCTCTTCTGCAGGAAAGAGAGTCCCCAGCAAGTGATCTGTGGTTTTTATCCTGAGACAAGTTAACCTCACCAGTAAGCAGTCTGTGTCCCAAGGTACTTACAAACAGGAAACATTGTATTGTAGCTGCTCCACAAGTGGGCAGTCGAAGGGGCTGTTCAGATGGTAACCTCTTCCACGCACAACTACCCCCAGGTACTGGGGTATGGCAATGGGACTGAACCCAGGAAAACATAATCTGAGCCTAAGAGCTTTTTCTGCTGAACCCTGCCTGATCCATGTGAAACCTGGACAACCTTGCAGCCAGGAGACATTCCTGTGGGAATACAAAGGACATACTTGCAGCACTGCTAGCATCTCATCATTCAAAGATTTGGGCAATCCATGCAAAAGACTATCCATGATACACAATAACTCCGTCTCAAGTTAGATGCCTGCCAATGAATATAAAAGACCACCTACACAGGAAAGCTGTCCAGCTCTTCACACTCTTTTCCCTCTTAATCATCTGCTGTTTTTCAGAAGATCAACCTGTTTCCGTGCCAAAATCTGCTCTGGATCACAATGCTTACACTAATATTACTGTTGTCTACAAAGTTATGTCATTTCCTTTTGATGAGTCCCTGAACAGATTCACCAGGAAGTTCCCCACCTACAATGATCTAGGAGGCCTGTAGCTCCTCCCTGTAGGGATCCCATCTGTCTGACAAGCCCCTCACAGACAGTGCTCGTCCAGAAGTCATCAGGATTTGCCAAAAAAACACCACTGGGAAATATGAGACCACATAACACAAATGTCTGATATAGAACATACATTAAAGTACAGTCAACACAGTGGACCTGGAAGAATGTGGTCTTCCCCATTGCAAGAGCTAAGAGAGGTAGCAGACGTGCTGCAGCAGAGAAGTGCTGCAGATAGAGGTGAGCTTACCCTGTTGTGAGCAAATGTGTCAGACAATCATTTGACTTGTCTTGACAGTGTCTGATGAGGATGAGACTATGAAGAGAAAGAAGTTTATGTCAATGCGAGAAGATGTTTCCAGTTATTCTGGCAGCAAAGGTTTTGAAAAATGTAGTCGAAACAGCCTGAGAAAATAGGAAACAAATAGATGCAAATGTTTCAAAGCAAAATAGAAGTGTAAAAGTTGATACCTCAATCAGAAAAATAAACTTCCCTCCATGAAGCAGAATTAATTATCGTAGGTTTAGAAGTAAATGTACAGCTCCATGATTTTGTGCATAAATATAATAAAAAGGTATCTGTTGTGTATCCTTTTGAATTAGATATTTTCTGGAAATAGGTTTTTCAAAATAATGCTGTATTTCTTTTTCCTACCTCTTCTGCAGAGTATCTGAAGTTGTGGATTTATTGCAAAATACATATTGGGGAGTAGGCAGAACCCTGTAAGCATGAAATCCATTTCTATATGCAATCATAAATCTTAAAAGTGCTATCTTTAACAGCAAGAAAAATAAGTGAGGACTCATTTTGACTTTGTGCATTTGTGCATTGTCTTGTTTTCTTTGTGTTGTTTTTTTCCTACCCTACATATATTTTCACCAGAGGGTTAGAGCATTGTCTTTACCTATTTTTGTTCTATAAATGCCACCAAATGTTTAGAGGAAGGATGAAAGCTTTGTGCTTAGCACAGACTAACATAGGTTTGTTAGCTAGTCAGCAGTGACAGGTATTGTGACAGGATTCCCAGTAAAAAGTTGACATGCAGGAACAGAAGATCAGGTGGGGAATCTCTGGAGATTTCGTGGAGGAGAGCATAGCTTCACACATGCTGTGTAGCCTGTGCCCCCCATACACCCTCCAGTGAGATACAGGAATGGCTGCTGAGGAAAAATGGCAGTCACGAGCAAGATGCTCCAGCTGCCAGATTAATTCATGCTGCCTGAAGCTGAACGTCTAAATGAGGCATTTGGAAAGAGGGCCAATGGGCCAGATGATTCATGTTCTCAAGGGCTGGATTGAATCATAGACCGTGGGCTGAGTGTTCCTCATCTTGGAGTGCTGGTTTCATTTCACCACAGGCCACTGGATCTGTTTCAGCTTAAAAGAAAGAGGCCGAAATGGATATTTATGAAGTCAAAATCACTGCTGTTTTTGCTTGAGTCACCTGCTTGGTGAAGATGGCAAGAGTGAAGTGACTTTAGTAGTGCTTCCTCACTAGTGTAGAGAGTGGCTTCAAGCCAAGCTGGACACATCCCTGAGGACTGTTTATGTCTGTGTTTTCAGTGCTTTTGCTATACCTGTTGTGAACTTGTATGCGCCATGTCTGTCTCCAAATCTTTCTCTGCAATTGTTTGTCATTCAACATATCTGACCTTCAGGTGTTCATTTAATAGAACACTATTCAATTAACATTTTTTATAAAGAATAAGCTTTTCAATTGTTAACTAAGCCAAGTACACATCACATTTTATATTAAAATGGCAGATGACGGAAGTAAACATTCCAGGAGCAAGCATGCAGCAGGCAATTCTTGAACTGTAGTTGTAGATTTATGTTCTTGCTGTGTTTCTGTCGACCTTATGTTTTTCTAAATTCATTGCCCAGTGATCTTTGTTAATGTACAGATCGTGTTATCATAGAATAATTTACATTGGAAATAGTCATTGCAGGTATATCATATTGCATCCTCCTTGAGAAAAAAAACATAGTGACATTCTCAAATGTCATGAGTATAATTAGAGAGTTTGTTTTTCCTTCCTCTGTGCACAGAAAAAGGTTTCATCAGAACAAACTGTTTCTTAGTGATTGTAATTGAGGTCAGTAAATCAAATCACATGCTTACTAGGACCATCCCATTAATTCCTAGCACAGCTAGGCCAAACATTAGTATCAGTGACACTGTATTTACTTGACTGCATTAGTAACAAAAATCTAGCTTTTGTACCACTTCACTTTTTCAAGATCGCCTAAATAAAATTAAGTTCTATACAGTAACATAAAGAATACGTGGTCTTGCTAAAGTAGTTCTTTGCCCTCCTACATAATGCTGTGAAACCTGCAACAGAAGTGGTGTAAATACTTTGATTCACAGCATTTGTCCTTCGGAATTTGAACACCAAAGCCATGGTGTTCTTCTGAAGATGTTGCCCTCATAACTCTCTAGCCCTCACAACATACACACCACCACCAGTTGTGGTGGAGACAGAAGGAGACTTGTTCTCAAAGAGATGCCCCAGCGACCCCCAGGATGGTGTGTTTGCCTGCTCCTGTAGTGAGAGGAGGTCCATGTGAATGCATCACCAAAAGCTGAGGGTGTACACATGATCATGGATTTGGAGAACACATGGACTATAAACAGGCTCATGATAGGGGGCAGAGAGTTGTGCAGCCCAAAAATTATGATGGTGATGACATGTACGAGTCATCAAAGGTGCAATGGACCCTGACACTTAACTTTTTCATAAGCAAGTGAGATGTGGGAAAGACCCTATCCATTTGACTTCCATAAAATCTTACCAGAGAAACTTTGCCTCTGATTGATCTAAAAGATCTGTCGGAGAAAGTGGATGCAGTGTGACATTGGAAAATACAGTTTCAGCCCAATACCCAAGCCACTTTGCACGTGGCTACTGCTCAAACAAGAAAAAATTAGTGTCCTGAGCCAGCTGGACACATCTTTTGCCCATCTGTTCTGTATTTATTTATTTTTTCAACATTTGGTTTACTGCTTGATGTTTATATTTCTTATATTTGGTACTCAGTGGAGGACTACAAAAAGTCATCAATGCCTCCTTCTGTCCCACTCACACTGAAATTCCCACAGCAAAATATGGCTGCAAAATTAAGCACAAGTTCTGTCACCAGGCAGACTGATATTTTATTTATGTGCTTATAACACCTTCAATAACTGCATATTTTCCAGCTCTCTTTAGGCACTCATTACAACAGTAGCAGAATATTAGAATGTCTGATTTGACTTGGGAACATTCTTTTTTCCCTTCAAAGAATAAAAATTTCTAATGGATGAAAAAGTAGTCATAATCCTAAATCTAGTATAGGAGCAATCCTAAATCTTCAAAACTTTTCTTCACTTCCTGCTTCAACAGACAAGAACCACAATGTGTTTATTCTTGGAAAATTTGAAATATATGCTTGGGGGAAGAAGTGGTGGGAAATCAATCCTAATGCTGAATGTGTCTCATAGCATGTTCTTTTCAGTTCCGATTTAAGGCAGTCATTGTATCTCTGGGAATTTTCAAGGCTGCTAACCTGCTTTGGAAAGCAATTTCACCAATACAGTCTCAATAAATTAGTTTAGTTTTGTTCTTAGAAGACTGTTTCTTCATACTTGTTAGTATTTGTGCTGTAGCTCTGCTGCTGGAAGGATACAAGAAAAGATAACTGGGAGAGGAGAAGAGTTACCAGGCGGCCATAAGCTTAATAAGCATTTAATTAAACAAGGGTACCCCTTACAAGCACCCCTCCTGGCAGCATAGACAGTTAGAGCCAGGTCGCCTTATTTTTCTTAGAACACCAAAATCCCAGGCACTCCCAAACATTTCAGAAAAAGCAGCCCTAGGAAGTCTACATGCAGGAATGGTATGAAGGGGCTGCAGGCCAAGATATGTGGTTTGTTATCAGTTTTACTGCAGCTCAGCAGCAAGCGCTGTCACAACCTCTCCTCCACCACTTTTGCTGGGTCAGGAATATGATCTGAAGTTGCCAGTTTTACTAGCATTGCAGGGAAATACTATTTTTCCTGGAAGAAACAACCACTTGAAATGAAATGTTGTCCTGCACATCGAAGTTTGTCCATGTCTGTCAAGCAGACTTTTCATTATTTCATTTCACATGCTGTTGTTTTGTAGACCACAGCTACTCAGCCCTTACCTGCTGCCTGAATTTCTTGTTTTGTGTTTAATATATGGCTAAGAAACTGGATATGTACATAGTAATAGCAATAGCAAACAACCCACTTCTTCTCTGCAGTCCTACGGTCACACTCATGACACCAGTTCTGGTTTTGCAATTTCACTTGGTTTTGTAAATATCTCTAGGGAAACTGCACCAGTCATCCCTACAGGACAAGAAGGAAGATGGAGTTTACACCAACCATGAGTGCAGCGCAGGATGTGGCCAGAACAGCAGGTGCCCCTGAATCGCCATATTCTGCCTGAGCAGCATGAACTGATAACTACCAGTAGTATACATTTCCTTTGAGTTATTTGGTTATCTTGCTATTTAAAACATTGTTAGTAAAATCATAATGTCCAGTTCATTTTGTTGTGAAGAACATAGGGCTACAGAACAATCCATGTTTCCTGCTATTCATCTAGTACAAATCAAATTGTATTATACTGTATTCCTGCTGTTTGCCTGATTTCCAAAATTTAGGTCTGTGATTATGTTCAGTACCTGGGCTAAGTCACGTGCCTGTAAACAGTGGCCACAGTACAATGAATTTTGTATTGAGCACCTCTCACTTAAAAACATTGGTTCCCCAGCGTTTCCTACAAGTTTGCATGGTGTCTATTTAATTAAATATCTTCTGTTTAGTACTTACTTCCTATCGTTTTGGACTTCAGTAAGTTTCCCTCAGAAAAAGAAGACAGAGAATGGAACTGTCTAGGAAAATGTCAAAATAGTCTTTTAGTAACAAACTCAGTGCTCTTGAGATGTATGGGACCAACAGTATATATACAGCCAGGAGAGAGGGCAGCCTGGAGAGCAACAGTGGGACTGGGCTGCCCCCCTGGATAGGCCATTATCAAGAGGCTGAAAATACTCATGTCACTGAAGATAACTGGCCAAGAGAAACAGTGCTAAGACAATCCTTAGCCACAGAATTGGTGCAGAGCCTAAAAATATATAGATTACAGATGGAGGAACTGGGCAGGGAAAGAATACCTAAATCTTTTCAGAGCATTCTCAGGATCTTCAGGACTATATATGTGCCCTATAATATTTTTTGTCCCGCCCAGTTCCTCCTCTTTAGGGCAGCCTCAGGCCCACTCTCATTTATGCCAGCTGCCTGGCAATTGCACACAGCAACATGTGGGAGACATAAGGTTGGGTTCAGTAGGACCCTACTGGTGCAGCCAGAGAAATGAGTTCCACCTGATGCACCTTTCTGCCTCTTAGCTGATCTCTGTCACAAGACAAGGGGATGATTTAGAGAAGTTCTAGCTTTTCTCCATCTGATTTCATGACACAGTCACAAAATATAGTCAAGGATCTATTTGGCAATAGAAAAATTATCTTTGGAGGAAACTCTTTTATTGGTACTGTGCCAACATTATTTGTGTGTGTCTAGGGCCCAGGAGTTAACAACATTATATTTAATCAGCAGAAAGCACTTTTCCAACTAACTTCATCTGGAACAGTATCTGGCTTTATAACATTGATTTTACACTTCATTGGGTTGATTGTTACATTTCTACAAAAGGCTCACAGCATTTTATGTACGTTATAGCTGCTACAGGTAACTAAGAGAAACTAGAAATAGCTGCAAAAATTAAAGTCATAGAATAGTTTGGTTTAGAAGGGACCTTTAAATGTGACTTAGACAAATCTCACTGCAATGAGCAGGGACACCTTCAATTAGACCAGGTTAATCAGGGCCTTATCCTACCTGACCTTGAACACTTCCAGGGATGGGGCATCCACAGCTTCTCTGGGCAACCCATTCCAATGCCTCATTATAAAAAACATCTTCCTTCCATCTAGTCTGGACTCACCCTCTTCCCTCTTAAATCACTTTCTCTATACCCACCTCAATTTTCCTGCTGATCTTCATGACCCTTGTCATGAACACAAGCACAATTTATTGGATTTGATGCAAAGTAACTGTTTTCTTGCTTCTGTATTAATATCCGCCACCAGTGTCATAGGATGAAAGAGAGAAAACAAAAAACCTGGAAAACACAGCAAGAATAAATAGTTCTTCCATGCAAAGCCAGTGCCTTTTATTCCCTCCCCAAAATCTCCTTCACAGACCAGCCTCAGGGAAGGCTGATGTGTAGTACCAGTGAATCAGTTTAGCTCACCCTGAGCACAGTGCCAGGGTTTAAGGTACCCGATGATAGCTAAATCTCTTGCAACCACTTTAGCCAACTCATGTGGGAGGTACAACTGTAGGTGCAGGGAGAAAAATGATCAGATATTATTCCATACTTTGGTCTTTATATTGTTAAGGAGGGAAAAGTTCTATTATGTGTTTCGTTATAACACATTTGTTAAAGTACAAAGACACATCCCTGGAAGAATGGAAACAGTGGTTAGAGAGGGTAAAATGACAGAATCACAAAGATGACTAATTTCTTAATACCTTTTAAAATATCCTAAACAAAACTCTACTTATATGACCAGCTCTGTTAGCAATTTAGTCATTTCTGTCCCAGGCTGTGTTTACTCATGTATACGAGCATTTTTGGGATAAGATTCTTCTAGAGGCAAGGCCTTCATCTTGCTGTGTGAGTACACAAATAATTAAGAGTCAGGCTGTCTTTGCAGGCAAACAGCAGTGTAATAGGATATGGGGAAAAAATTGGGAGCTTGGAGACACTGTTGTTGAAGAGAGACAAGCCCCTGTCTTCTCTAGAACGTGAGGATGCCACATCCCTGAGATAACAACAGCAGGTTGTATGGTGTCTGGAAACTCCGGGACTTAATCTTATGTCTCTCCTGCTTCCTTTTCTGTCTGCCAAGAGCTATTAGACACACGTGCACAATCAAACCAGGAATAGTTACACATGCTTTTAAAAAGCTTGTGCTTGAATTGCTGCTTAAAAAAGCATATTTATACAGTCAACAAAGCCAACAATATCTCCCAGCCAGCCAGTTGCACTCACTATTTCTTGTAAAATACAGCTAAAGTATTTCCCTAATCTCCCCAGACACCCCTCCCTCCCCACAGTGGAGGGCTGCTGGTGGCAGCTTCCTGCCCTTGCGCTCTGCTTCTGGCTCTGTTCAGGAAATATTAGAAATGCCATGCTCCATCTTGTCGCTGATCTCTCTACAGCAGCAATGGCATTTCTCCTTCATGCAACAAGAAGCCACTCGCAGTGCTGAGAGAAGGGGAAAAAAAGTTTCAGTTAGGATAGTTTGCTGTATAAATACACACACGCACCCAATGCAGGAGAGCTCTCTGTGGCTGTATCCTGCACAGTGCTCTGCTGAAGAGCACCCTTGTGCGGTCTCCTGTGATTCTGAAATATCTGCTGCACTTTAATGTTTAAAATCTTTTACTGGGAAGTAATTGAAAAGTAAAGAACTCCTAGGAAGAAAAACACTGAGCAGTTTTCAGGACACAAGGGAATCACAGCAGGAATTGACTAAAGTTTGATTAGGCTCATTTGTCTATAGATGTTGAAACTCACTAATTAATAGTGAGTGGTGATATAGATTATTTAATTAGTGGTCTCCAAAGAACTGCAGATGCTGAATTTTGTATTGAAGTTATTTCTAACAAAAGAACATTGCCTTTCTTTCTTACCTCAGAAACAGAATTAAGAAAAACTAGAGTTTAGTGCAAGGTTGCAGAATAGCAATTCCAGGGAAACAAGTCTTCTAATTATTGAAAGCACTACAGTGCAAACCATCCCAATTGCCATGACAATGTGCCCAACACTGCCATGGAGAAGCCTGGCACAAGGTGTTGAGTGGGTGTTTGTGCTCCTTGCTTATTAAAGCCTTGGTCTCTGCTCAAACTTCCACAAGGTCTCCCAATTAGTGCCAAAAGTGGTGATGGTTTTGACCATATGGATTCTTTTTCTCCAGGAAATGCGGTGAGGTCCCATTTGAAAGAAAGGTTCCCAAGAATAGCGTCTCTGAATACTGTTTAAATTATGTATTTGTATTGTATTAAAATCCTTCAGATACCAAACTTATAAAAAATGTATAATGAGAAAAACAATGATAACAACACCTAAATATATTCTGTTCTTAAAGATAACAGTAGCAATTACTTTTCAGAAAAGGAGGAGAGTGGTGATAGGGAGCAGTTAATATTAGTCATAGGCTGCAAATGTAAGATGAATTTACACAAAGCCACTCCTATCGCAAACTATTACTTAAATTACTTGTCTGTGTTCTAAAAATAATTTGGACCAGCCATAACTGATTCTTAGTGCATATCAGTATCTGTTATTACTAAAATAAATCAATCCTCCAAAGATATTGTTGAAAGAACTTCTTGCATTTCAAAGAGGCTCTGAGCAGTGTTACTTGGGTTACTTCTGAAATTAAGACATGCAAGTGATGAGCATCTCCACAGAGACAGAATAACCTGATGTCAACGCAATTTTGTCTCCATCAAGATTCATTATGAGGGATTCAACAATGAGGGAAGACTGGGAATCTTCAAAGGATGTATAAGGGTTTGGAAACTTCTGACTTGGCATCATTATCAAATTCTTACTCATACAAATTGAATAGAAGGAAAATTCAGAAACAGACTGGAAGAAAGCTTCTACATACATGCCTGCTGATGTGAGATGCAGAAAGCAGGAATGGCAGCAGTGGAGACCCAGCTCAGAGAAAGCCTGAGTGGTCCATAAGCAGTCCTCAGTGTGTGAGAGATATCAGATCAGAGCAGAGAGAAGTAAGTTTACTCTTGCTACCAGATTTCAGTGGTTTGATGCTTCTGCCTCGAAGTTTCAGACCTCTAAAAGTGGATTGGGATGTGTTATTCCTAACAGACAAGGAGGGATTTTTCTTTTCTTATTAGGACAAAATCATTAGTGGAACATCATTAATCAACATCTGGCAAGAGGTTCTGAAAAAGGCAACAGGGAGGCTCAACTATGCAAGTAGAAATTTATTAAAGTACGATTCTCAAACTTATTCATTCCTGGATCTCCCTTACCTTCTTAATCCAGGAGCCTCATAGCAAAATTACTCTTGTAAAACACAAATTTCATCCTAGTTGTAACTACTCTGATGGAGTATGAGTAGTCCTCACTCAGATGTCTAGGCCAAAGGCAAAAGGCCTCCCTATTTCCTACTTCAGCTTGAAAACAGGATGTCCTGTTTATTGACCCACTAGGAACATCAGTCATGGCAGGAGGAAGGTGGGAGCTACGTCAAACACAGGGAGAAATCCTAAACATCTTTTGTCCCTGTATTAACTTTTTGAAACAGGAATTTCTCTGAAAACGGGGGAGTTTAATGAAATTGCATCTTCTCATTACATCACATCACATACACCCTCTGCATTTGAACTAAATTTGGCTCAGGTAATTGTTCAAATTGTCTATGCAACTAGTCAAAATAGTAACAGCTGAAAGATGAGCAGACATTTATTTTGTGATATATGTACTGTGGAAGGATTATTTAAGGCCCCCTATAATACTTTTATTTTTTTAAGTATTGAGGGATACAAGATATTTTCAGCTTTTGAAACATTTTTATTTATGATTTAATGGTTTGTTTGATTTTTTTCTCACAGGTTGTTCTAAGAAAAGTTGTGTGATTTGCTTTGATTTAGAAAATCTGAAATCTACCAGAGAATTAAAATTGAGAGAAGAAATTTGATATTTCCACATATCCATTAGATGAACTGGTCAAGTAAGTGGCTTTATGCCCTGTTAGCAGAGAAATTGGAAGGTCTGTTTTCATTCATTTTCATTGCATACAAACTTCTGCTCTACCAGGATGACCAGTTCTTAGCACAGAAACAGCTTTACAATTCAGTCTGTGCCTGAGCAAAACATTAATTTGGTCTTTTGGGCAGACAAATTTATGTTCCAACATATATGTTCCAGAAATATATGTATCAACCTCTAACTACCAAGCAGATATTGGTCATTTTGTTTTTCTTCTAAGTACAGCCATCACAGTGGGAAAATTCTGTCACATATCAGCACTCTTGGACTTTTGTTTACACTAGACGTTCACAAAGAGACATGCTCAAGCTATTACTCCTAAACAGGAAGAGATTTCTTCCCATCTCAACTCATAGTGACATCATCTGATTATGTATGTTCTTGCCTCCACCAGTTCTCTTCACTGAACATCAGGCCTAAAGATCTCTGTCTTCAGATAAACGTGAGAAGCCAGAGCTGCTATTTGTTCTCTGCTGTGGATTTTGATGTGATGGAGTAAAACTCAGGATGTTAGGAAAATGCTGGAAACTTGCATTCATGCTAACTTTAGGCCTAGTATTCTTCTACTAATCAGTAAACAGAGAAGCTTTCTGAGGTGCCCTGAGTTGCCCTTCTGTAGATTTTACTGTTTACTTTGCCTATCAGGGTTTGTAGGGAGGTAAACTGGGTTCTTCATGTGACTGAACAAGTACCTGGGAGTGAAATCATTGGCATCTACTAGACACAAAGACACCGTCTCTGACTGAGCTACAAAATATCTAAGGCTGGGAGAGTGTTCCAGGAAAGTAACTTTTGCTCTATTCTTTTACTGTTCCTGAGGCATTTCCTGTTGGTTACTTCTATGAGTACTCTACATTTACTTGTATCTACAGTGTGCAACAGCCTGAACCCAGAGAAGCTTAAAATCTTCACCTGCCCGAGAAGATAAACAATACACTGCAGTTTGGTTCTCCCAACACACCAGACATTTCCACAGTGGTAAACCTTGCCTACAGAGCTTTTGAAGATCTGAATCTCAGATACCTCTTCCTTTCTAATCATTAAGCAATCTGATCGCCAAACCTATGCCTTGAATTCTACTAGCTGTCTAGATGCAGATGTACTTTAGTGTTCTCAGTGTTGAGACGGCAGATGCAGTTTTATCTTCATCTTAGAAAGGTAGATCCCTGAAAAAGGGAGGCTATAGGTACCTTGACCAACAAAGCCTGAAATAAGCAACCTGCAAGAAAAGTGACTAGAGCTCTAAGACTGAAAAGGATTCACACTCAGGAGCAGACAAGAACACATGGCACTTTACTATGTTTAGCACAAAGGGTGTGCTGAGTATGTGTTTCATATACTTAATACACAGTAACAAACTATTTTAATAAAAATATTATAGCTATTTTCTATATTTAGAAGCCAGTTGGAGTGCACTGGAGATAAAGCAAAAACATTCATGAACTTTGAAGGCCTTTGAATCATGTTCTTTCAGGATAACAAACATCAAAACAACAGTTCATGTTGTGCTTTGACTGTGCCCAGTATCAAGGATTGCTACTTTTTTGGTTTTTTTTTCTTTGTAAAATAAAGTCACAGAGGGCATCCTTGGAATTAATTCGCCCCTTTTCTAAAACCAGACAATCTACTATATAATGTAAAAGACACTTTCAGAGTCTGTAATGGCATTCGCACATAGCTATAAATGAGTTGTTGCTGAGATGCCAGGAAGGTTATAAAGCAGGCTGAAATGTAGGGAAGCCTTGAGGTGTGTTGGTAGAGCAAACATGAGCACAGTTGAAATATTATTCCTTCTTGAATCAAAGCAGTGTTTCATTTTCACATATTGACCTCAATTATCTTCTCAACCCAGAGAAGAGGAATGGGATAGACACAACTAACAACTTCTGCCTTTACTACCACTGAAAATGGAGGAGAAAAGCCACTGAACATGTCTCTGCATAACATTTGTGTTTTTGTCAAGCTCCCTCATATTCACAAAGCAACCATGTTCAGAAAAGTTCCTGATGTGCTTCTGAAGCAACATCTCAGAAATATTTTTCCTAAATTTGCAATGGCTAATTGTGTTAGAATACAGGTCTGAAAAAAATATTTCCCAAACCAAGCAACATTTCATGTCTGGATTATATAACATCTATAGTACATTCCCTACATGTACAGTTGTCTCTCTGGACACTATCAAAATAAGATTTATAGAGAATTTATGTCCCTATAGAGCGGTTGATGAAGGAAGACACACAGCCAGTCCAGTTAAAGCAGTGGCAGCGGCAGCAGCCACCTTTATTATTCTATTCCCCTTTATATATGGTAAGAACCCATCAGGTGACCAACCACCCCCCGGGGTGATAGGCTGGAGCCTCACAACACCCAATTCCAAAACACACTCAGTCTGAATCAAAACATCTCAGGACAAACAACAGATGTCCAAATGTTATCTTCTTGTTTTGCATAGTTGGTGTGGGAAAGAAGAATTTCTCAAAAGACTTTGTCAGTCACAAATTCAGGTAACCATATTAAATCAAGGAAGGGGAAGGTATGTTTTGTTGTGACACACTTCATTTTGCTGTGTTAGCCCTGTCATGTACTCACGTCAAGGAAATGTGGTACTCCTTCATCGCAATTGTTCAAAGAGGAATTTTTAGGTTATTTAACTTTGAAAATATTAATAAATTCAAATATATTTTTTCTCCATCTTGACATAAATGCATATCCATGTATGAGAAAGTATATCCCATAGCAAGACACATTTATAGGAAAGCCACCTAGATATATTGTGCTGCATCAACAATAATTGCAGGGAAAACAAAGTAAAAGTCAAGTTTATATCTATGTTTTGCCTTTGTCCAGCTATTGCTTGGGCTAGAGAGAATGACAGATTGTAGCACTTACTAAATCCATACTTTGCTTGATGTCAAAGAGAATTGCCTTAAACAACAAGAATATTTCAGGAAAATCTTGACAGTCTTATTAAGAAAAAAAAAAAAAAAGTAAGCCTCTTGCATCCATCCTTACCCTGAAAACACTTACCTGTAACTTGTCATGATGATAGTGCCTAAAATAGAAAATTAAATATTAACTCAGAATAAATTGGGCCTGAAATCGAACAACTACACTTGCGGCAAGCAGCTTAGATCTCAGTCTTGCTCTGTAAGGTTTCAGGTTTTGCCAGGCAACTATATATGCACGTTTTAAATTTTACATGTATTGCATCTATTGCCTGTGAGGAGTGAAAAATAAATGCTTCATGTCACTTGGTTACCTGGGAGAGGCTTTTTGTTGAGAAATTAACTAGGTATTTGCAGTCAGTTTATAATAGCGAGCGAAAACGTAGAGAGAATTTATTTGTCAAATCTCAGGAAAGAAAAAAACCTTGGACAAAACAGATTGGTCTACTCAGTGTAAATTAAGAAAGACAGTTAATTTAGTATATGGTGTAACACAGTATGTATCACTTCTAGGTCGATGCTAGTGAAACATTTCTACTAATTTGTGGCAGTGTGAGTGGCTAAAGCCACAGCATGCAAGCCTTGACACTGGTGGAAGAGAGCTCAGCACACTGCCCTCTGAGACAGCTATTCTGGTTAGGGTGACACTGTTACCCATTCCATGATTCCTTTCGGTTGCTGTTTGCATACATTGTTTCCATTGGTTTATTACTCAGTTATGTAATGTTCCATATTTGGTCATGTTCTAGTAAGTTCTTGTATCCTCAGTTACCCATTGGTTATATTGTAATTTCTGTTCCCCCATTGGCTGTATCCCCTCTGCCTTTCCCTATATAAACCCCTTTCAATCCCCAAGATGGGTTCTTTGTTCTGGACCCTTCAGCTTGCTTGGACCCCTGTTCCTGCTCCTGCTCCTGGACCCTTCCCTGGACCCTCTCCTGCTGCCCTAGCCTAATAAAGAGCTGAAAATACCGGACAAAGGCCCCTCCTTTGGTCTTTGTTCTCGTCGTCCTGCCAAAGACCACCGGGCTACGGGCAAACCTGCTCAGCAGAGGAGCCGGCACTGTCCAGCCAGGCACGGCTGGAACCCTGCTTGGGGAAAGGTGCTGCAGCTTGGCAGCCAGCCCCCGTACCACCAGGGAAAGCCAGCGCAGGACGCCGTGTGCCCTTGGGCCTGTCCCCAGCCCTCAGCAGAGCGCGCGTACTGCAGCACGGCTACGCTAATTAGAAAAATCACACTTTTTAATTACAATTAATGTAAATAAAATGTACACATATCACTTTGCAGAAGCAAAACATCCTGGGTAAAATTCTGAAGATTTCTGAACACATTTCTTATGCGATTCTGTTCATGAAGCCTTGGTTTACCAACTTTACATGAAGAACATGTTTGACCAGGGATTGTATCGTTTCTTCCCTGAACATTATGTTAAATCTGAAAGGTTTCACCTGATTAAAAAAAAAAAAATTTCAAAGTAGGACACAACTGTATTACAAGACCTTGCTCTTCATCAGGCAGGAAAGGGAACAAGTCTCTAAAGTCATCCCATGAGAAACAGGACATGGGTTAACACAAGTAATGCAACAGATTATTTTAATTGCAAAGAATTAATGTTTTAATCTCTAAATTACACACATATTAATAGTAATAGGATTAAAGCTTCTTTCTAAGGATAGTGTTAATTTCTTCTATTATTAATAGAATTAATCATAATATTAATAGAGTGTTTGCAAGTCCTTATTCAAGACTAGGACTTTGTTATACCAGATGCTACACACACGTACACACTGACAGTGGTCCCCCACTGAAAGATCTTTCAAATCAGACTTCTTCAACCATTTCTTTATAAGTATATTATTTTTCTTGTAAGTCAGCCTGTCCTTCAAGACAGAAATAATATGAGTTTTAGGAGGTCAGAGGTGAACTCTTATCTGAAAATGTGTCAGTAAAAGTCTTCCACACATTAACACTGGCAAATATCTACTTAAGACTGGAAATACCACATGATAAAGCCCACTAATGATAGCCTTTACTTCAGACTGGATTAATCACAGCAGTTGCTTAAGACTGGCCTATACTTAAAATTTTTACTGACTATACTACTAAGTTCTTCTTAGGTAAATTATTAATCAAACTCCATAATTAGTTTTAATAATTGTTTTCCTCATTTTACTCTGCGTATAGGAATAGACCACTTGAATGTTAGAACAATACTACTACAGTTTTGGTTAGTAAGTTTGTTTAAAAGCAAGACCAAAGCACAGCTGTTGCTGGGAAAACAAATGTGGCTTCTTCCTAGAATAAAAAGAAAAACCGAGACAGCTAAGTTTTATATTCTTTTGAACCAAAAAAAAAAAAGTATCCTTCTTTCTATTCTGTTCCAACAAGCATGAATATTCTCATTCACCTCCAGTGGCAAATGCAGGTGCATAGAAGAACTAGTACTTGCAGCTGGAATGTGACTAAAGATGTTGCTGCCAGAACAACAGGTTTTTTCTCAGATAGTCATGAGATGATGGAGCATTTTCAATCCTGACACCCACTGCTGACTCACTCCCAGCATATTTTAAATGCTCAGATTAAAGCCTTTTACTTTTAAAATTGAATGTCTCCAGAACCAGTAATTATGAAATGGGAGGAATCAGGCATGGTGTGTGGAAAATGCAAATGCTACAGGAAGTGGCCTGCAGGTAGTTGAATTATTTTGGAATGCCTGTTGTAATAACCACTACAGCTGGGAGGAGGCTGCAAGCACTCATGTCAGCCAAAACTGTTTTCTGAGTTTCATGGAACCAGTAAGGTAAGTAAACAGGAGAAGAAACCAAGAGAAGAGGTAGAGCTAGAAGTGTTACAGGAAGGTTGTATATATCTGCCACCCCTTCAGACAGGAGTCCACAGCAGGCAGCTACCTTCAAAGCCTTGCAAACCATTTAGAAATTGTTCTTACCAGAACCCTGCTTCTTTGTCCTTTGTGTATCTTCACTACACTCAGATGAATAAGTAAATGTCTTCAAATAGTTGCCTGGAGTTGGCTAAAGTTCTAGAAAAATGCTGGTAAAATAATACTGTAATAATCAGTGCTGGCCAAACGTTTAAACACAGAAGCATAAATCAGGAAATACTGTGCTTGTAGTCAAGAATTACAAAATCCACTTAGTGTGGTAGTTGTGGTAAGGCAAACCTTGGTGTCTAAGAAGACAGTAATGAAAGCTAAAATTTTACATACAAACTAATTAGGCAGGGTGAGAGTAAAAAATTTCAGAGTTTCATAGACTTTCATAATGAGCTAAGGCTTAGACACACTTTGTTCTATTATATGATCAATACAAGCACAGGCACTGTTTCAGAAATCGCAGTAGTGTTTAGTTACTTTGAATTCTCATTGTCAAAATTTCAAAAGGAACCAATTCTGCAGTAATGAGCAAACAACCTGAAAGTCTTCTTGTAAATTAATTTTGGTTTAATCTGAAGGAGTTCAAAAGAAGCAGCTATGACTACTGAGGATGTAGTGTTATGTATGTGTGTAGTTAATGGTGGTTTAAGGTTTTAAATGATAAAAATATTTGCTCTACCTCCAGATCCAGATTTTGGGAAACATTGCAGCAGCAACTTTCTACAACCTTAAGAGAAAACCTCAAGGACAGAATCTGCCTCCCCAGGCCATGTTAAGCAGAGAGTTAACAAGCATCACTTACTCTGAGTGCAGGTTGTGCTTCTGCAATGCCCAGGAGCCCTCATGAAGGGCTGAAGATGACCCCATTGGGTTAAATGCTTTGCAAATGCATAAAAATTATCATCCTTGACCCATGATAACCACAAAAACAGGCTTCAAGTATGGGGGAATATACAGGTCTTATGAGAAAATATTATTTACCGCAGAAGAGAGTGGTTTGAGTACACCAACAATTGAACCATTGGTGTAACCACCAGAGTACTGAATGAGAACTGCAGTGCCCCACTCTGCCCAAGAAGATTTTTGTAACTTTTACTGAAAGCAGCAAGACATGGAATCCAAAAGAAGACGTGAGGACTGGGACAGCAGTGCACAGGACAGCCAAACAGCTGATACATGAAAGGGAGAAGGGCAGAAGGGTCTAAGGGAGAAACAAACTCACTGGTCAATTTTAGTTAGGCTTGACTCATGAGCAAAAATTGTCGAAAGAAATAACTATGAGTAGTAACAGGGAGCTGATAATGACTTGTTCAAGTGAAGAAGAGCCAAGCAAAGGAAAGCAGCCCAGAAATCTCCATCCATGTGTATGTCAGAAAGTGAGAGAAGAGAGTTGTAGAAGGGGAAGTAAGCAAAAGGATTAGACAAGGGGAAGGACAAGTCCTTCAACTTTCTCTTTGGGGAAAGCTACCAGATCTCACGCAGCAAGGGACATGAAAACAAAAGGAGGATGTAAAAGAAGTGACACAAACAGGGGAAAACCAGAGACTACTACTAAACAAAGACTGGTGAGACTGAGGCTGTCCACAGCAGCCCCCATCCTGCCCTTCTTCCTGACTGGGGACAGTCAGGGCACAGTCAGGGACCATCCCACCACTTCCTGTCCATTTGACCTGATCACTAGACAACCTTATTTTTGCCAGTCCGGCCAGAAGTGAGAAGGAAAACTTCCTACATTTTGTTCTCCTTCAAACTTTTCTGAAGTCTGCACTCTCTCCAGTGAGGAATGCAGTTGACTTTGAGTCTCTCACACACTGTCCAACACAGCAGGTTCACCCCAGTAATCCTCCTGATGCCTATGAGGCCAAAAAGCCCTGAGGTCAAACAAGGAAGGAGTTACTAACTCCATAATTTGGACTTGGGTGTCTCAATTACATCACCTTCTGGCTTTCATGGTCTAAGTACCTTAAAATATATCTGTTTAAAGCCTCAAATATCCCCTGCAATGCTAGACTAAACTAGTTGAAGTGCATCAAATAAAATCCCACTCCCTGCAGACATTCTGGCTTTTTTGTCAGCCAAAGGTCTTATGCCACTAAATTGATCTTCAAAGCTGTATTTGGAGATTGAAAATGTGTCCTTGTATCAGAATCAGGATCAGAATATATGTTGATTTAAAAGAGTAGGAAAAGAGTGTTAAAGTATGTTCTGGAAGTCTGTTACATAGTTGGAAGCAGAATAGACTAACTCATGGGGCAGTGTATTGCATTACTACTTCCAGGATTATCATAGCAAAAAGACTTTCCCTTTCTCCTGGGAAAGACTGAAACAAATTCCAACACCTTCAGCAGAAGTTAGAGGTCTCCATTACTCCTTGAGTAATCACTCCTTAGTTAAAGACCTGCAAATAGAAACAACAGTTACAATGGGGTGAATTGAGACAGATTTTCACTTTACCCATTGCAGTTCTGAGATAGGACTGTATGGAGAACGTGAACCTAGACTTATATTACCAATTTGTTTTACACTATTGGTAAGCACTTGGGTAAAGATGTGTCAAGTAACTTTTGCCTAGAAAATACTTTTAATGCAAAGCCAACCCAAATTTCATCAGGTATTTTTCTTAAAGGATACAATTCTGTAAATTTTTAAGTGTCTTCTGTAAAGTGCTGAGCACTATTAGTTTTCATGGTCATCAATTATTTCTTCCAGTAGAGAAATTCAGGACACTTTCCTCTCTAAGGACCATTAAGGTCAATGAGCAGCAGTAGATGGGTGAAGAAAGAGACAAATACAGGCAGAACTACCACTGCAGATCTGGGAAACCAGGCACAGGGAATAGGAATCTAACTACTAAAGTAGTCACTGTTAAGAAATCTGCTGTAGTACCCCTTTCTTAAAACATTAGTGTCACAACCTTGTGAAAATATATTGATTTCACTTGACACTGCTAACCCTATGTCTGCTGTGTAAAATATTTAACCATCTGTCTATTAGTCTCCAAAGCTTCCACAGTCAGCTGAGTACTTCAGCACTTTCCATTCATAGTGTTTGAATAATGCATAGAGCTTTAAGATCTCCGAAATCTTGTTAGACCTCCTATAATGGGGCTTCTTATTACCAGCAGCACAGTTTCCATGAGGTTTTATGTGTGATGAAAGTAACAATGTAGTGTGAAACACATACCTCCCTGCTAAAATTGATAATCACTCAAATTTGTCCAAGTGAAGTCTGTACATATGGAAGGAAAAGAATCTTCCTGTCAGATTAAGAGAATGCCTATTTTAACAGTTCTGTAATTGCGAAACACGGCCATTTTTCTTCATATTCTCCCTTCTAAATGTGCTTTCACTCACAAATTCATTTGTCAGTCCATATAATGATTATTGCAAATTTGTTGCTGGGAATGTTGAGTTTTAAGCAACAAAGCCAAAAGTGTGTTACCACTATGTGTATCCAGAAGAAGGAACGAGTGATCAAAACCCTAGCCTGAAGCTAAATTGTATATGCATAGAAACGGATTAATAAGATAACCAGTGTATTTTTATTTTCTGTCCTAGACTAGAAGTCAAATGTGAGCAGATCAGGAAGCCAGAGAGAGGAGTACTTGTTTCTGCTTTCTGCTGTGGCACTGATTCACAGTGGAATACCACCATGTATGCCTGACAGGACATGCAGCCATTTCTTCTGCAAAATAGGTCTTTAACCCCTCATACATATGCTTATTATTTTACACCTGGGTAGGTAGTATAGTTTACTTGACTGTGATTTCATGAAGATTTGTTAAAGTTCACTGCTTGCATGGATAAAATTACCCTAGGAAAATAAAATAGTGTTTAAATTTCAGTCAGTGGAATGCACACATTTAGACATGCTCAGCTAATTACTTCCAGTCCTTATCAGCTCTATCAGTGAATAAAAAAATATGCTGTAGACAGTACCAGGACACAAAAGAATGGAATGTACTGTGGGAAGAGAATTTTCATCAAGAAAAGAAAATAGGAATAAATTCTTTCTGCATCCAAGTGATCTGTTGATAAAACACCATTGTGTAGAAAACATGGCTTGAGCACTGGCATCTGCCCAGTACAGCTTATCTTCATGAAGGTCAATGAGGTTTCTCATGGGTGGACCACAAAACCTATTTAAACCTCTCCGAAAGCAGCTTAGGACTGCTCTTTGGAGCATCCAAAGCATCTGCTGATGGTATTCTTGGAACAGAGAATATTCATTCAACTTTCAGTTTATAAATCATAAATATGTGGGAAAAGTTTATCAGCCTTCAGAATACATTCTCATCTTGACATATGGCTGTATTTCTTTGAGCAGTTTTCCTGTTTTTCAAAATAATACACAGAATCCCACAAATGGCTTCCTGTTATGTATTTGTCATTGGTATGAGTTCTAGGATGGCATTAGGAAACACCGAACATTGCACAAAGCCTTGATTTATCTTTAGGATGTTATGTATCCATTTGTTATATAATTTGAATTACTATCAATATAGTATTATCCCATTACTCAGCAAGGGAGCTGTCAGGAACATATGAGAAGATTGCTGAATTTTTCTATGGCATTTCCAGTATTTAGCATAATTATTCACAAAAGTACTACAGAAGACAAGTGAATAGATTCATATCACTTGAGGCATGGAGAAAATTGAGAAAATGTTTCTCTAGTAACACATTAAAGTACAGATGAATGAATATAGGCCTTTGAAGAATTGACACTATATATATCCACCAACTTACCAAAAATTTAACTGTGTGTGTGATCAATGGCAGAGGGTCATGATAGGAATTTTGTTGCTATAAGGTTTGGAGATCTCCAGTTTTGATCTGGTTTAACCTCTGTTGATTAAACTATAAAATTATTTGTGTTTCAACTATTTGCATCAAAAGTATGACCAAAATTTTGCAATTTCCTCCTTTGACCAAGTGAGTCATGTCAACACTAGACTCTTACACAGGTCAATGTCTACTGTAAGGGCACTATTGAGCATAATTTGTATCAAGTTTAGAAATGTTTATGCATGTACTTAATTTTCTGCCACAAGTAGCCCCACAAGTTAAACATGCACAAAAACGTAAGTGGTAACAGGGATCCAGACTGCAGTTAGATTCAGACAAGGATTGAAGGGAATTAGGCGTGAGTTTAGGACACAGGTGTCAAAAGGTATCATGCTCTCTAGTCAGAAATAGTTTTGGAACTGCATTTCTGAATTTCAGCTCAGGAATGTATTTGCAACACTGAGTACATCCTTTGTGGTCTCTGTATGTCCTCAAGGAAAACATTTAGCAAGGCTGTGATGAAAACAAATAACATGATTCTTAAAAACACAGAGGGGAGAGCGAAGGGAATGTTCCTTCCATTACACAATAGGCAAGAGGAATTTCTAAAGCATTCTCTAGGCTGGAGATAGACTTCCCCTGATTTTGGAGAGGAGGAGAAGATGCTTTGGCCTTCATAAAGCTAGAATATCTGTAACTTGTCCTAGAGTAAGCTGAAAGAAGAAGAGCAGGTTCTTGTGTAGAAGTCCTCTAACTCTACACCTACAACAAACCACTGCGGTGTATGCATCCCTCAGTATGGGATCGTGTCTATTTACTACATAGCTAAGAAAATGTCAAGCACATGAAGAATAAGTTGCAAGCCTTAAATTATGCTTAGAGACCTTAAATTAGCAAAATTAAACTTAAATATAGCCCCAGATATGGAACACACAGCTGGCTCATTATTCTAGTTTGCATCAGAGCAACTTCACTGAAATAAATGAGTAAAAGCAGTGCACATAACAAGGCAATCAGAAGTGATCTATCACCTCCTTTTCCCATGCCCACCTGCAAAATCAGTTCAATGGTTGTATTTGTGGGAAACATCTAGGTAGATGTAATCTGTTATGATTCATAATATAATGTAGACATTCACCAAAAAAATTCAGGACAGATACTTTATTCTCTTGAAAAAATCTGATCTTCATTCTTGCCATAAAATACTTTGCTAGTTGAAAGTCTTGGCAAAAGCAGGGGTACCTGTGATAAAAACTAAATTTAAGAACTTAGAAAATTTTTTAATACAGGAAGAAGCCAAACTTATTCTTCTCCAGAGAATTCAGCATTTTGGATAGAACTAAATTTAAAAATTGATGGGCAGAAGAAAGAGACAAATCAGGGACCTACAGCCCTTCCTAAGATGGGTGTTTACTTATTCATCGGTAAGCTTTCCAGTTTAATGAAGAATTATGTCCTTCAGTTCATCTTGTTCACATGGAACCACAGATAAATAGAGGTGGAATGGATTTCTGTTGACAGTGTCATCTGTCTCCCTGCTCTGTAGTACAAAGAGGTACAGCAACACCATTCATGACAAAAATTAAGTATCCTTTTCTTAAAATCACCATCTGCTGAAAACCTTTGAGCAGTGTCCCTTGGATACAGTAACAGGGATGAAAGTGGAAAATTCATGTAAAGGCATCAAGAAAACCACAAAAAAATGAGCAGCAGCATCTTTTTCACCTGAAAGTGGGAATGGGTTGTGACCCCTGGTTGTGACCTCATGAGAAGAAGGCAGCTGATAACTAACATTAAGGTAATTTTTCCTGGAAGGAATGAATATTTTCAATGTAAGGCATTGCATGAGAGGAAATCATCCAGAAAGAAATCCAAAAGATTTCAAAAAACTTGGAGGAGCACTGGTTTTGGGTCTCTATTTTCTATGCAAATTTCTAGCCATTCTTTACCTCTTAATTGTAATACAAATCATACTTGCTTCTGTTTAACCTGTTGCTTTTTATTCCATCCATGCTTCCAGTCTTTTCTGATGAGGATTCTCACTGCTGGGTTAATTTTAATTGATCTTCATATTTCACAACCATAGATATGCAGTATACACTGTCTCCTGTTTCCTTGTATAACTTTCTATTAATTTCAGTGAGCATAAGTTTTCTTGGATGGGTTGTACGAGCATGTAATGAAACAATTTCAGTACATACAAGAGACCTACTACTTTTCTTCCACTCACAAAGCATATTTTCTTGTCCTAGAAGTCTGATGTGATTTGTTCTTGAAAAATCTTTTTTTTTTTCTCATTATCTGCTAATTCTCACCCATGTTTTGCTTATGTATTCCAGAGTTTTCAAGATATAGATATTTAGTTGACCAGAGACAAAACTTTGGATCTTCTTTTTCCTCTGTTTTAGAGATTAGTACATCTAGACCTTTTCCTCCTTTCACAAGCTTATCCATAGTTCTTCATATCACCACCCTCTGCCCTGAAATAGCCTTCACATGCTCTCAGGCTCATGGAACTCATCTGAAAACTTCTAAACAACTTGAAAATATTTCAGAGAAACTAACCTAAGGACCTAAACTTTTTGTCCTGGCTTTGTACTCTTTTAACTATCACACTATTTACAGAAGCTGACTGTTGGTGCTTAGTCTTTCAAAAAGATATTAAACACTTCAGATTTCTTTTCTTCATCCAATAATATTCATCCATTGTTGAATGGCCAGAAAAAGTAATGTTTCTTCCTGTTAAGCTATTTTTAAATTAATTATTTTTAGCTTTTCATAGCCTTTCTCTTTGCACATCCTTTCATATCCTTCCCTTTTTCCTTTGTACCCTTCAACTACTTAACTTTCAAATTTATCTTTCAAATCGGATGTTGCCTCTGATTCATCTGCACTTTCTCTTTTTCCCTGTGAGGCCATTGCAGAGTTATGGGTACAGTTAGATTAGTCTTCTATTACTTTTCCATTGTTCCTCTCACTGGGACACTTTGTGTTTGCAGTTCTGGTGTTACTACTTTCTGAAAGAGTCAGCTTCCCAGAATCTAGTCTATCCTAGCAGCTTCACTCATGCAGAATGCATGCTCAAAGTTATCATAGTTATCTTGCTATTTTAACATTTCTTCATCCTCTTTTCACTTGACATGTATAAGACCAGATTCAGAGGCAGGGGAAAACCAAGGCTCTTTTACTTCTGATTCTGGATGGGGAAATGTTCCCTAATTGTATTCATGAATGGGGATAAATATTTTAATTCTTTTCAATATTCTAAAAACAGATATGCATGGAAGCCTTTTCAACATTAAAAGAAAGAATGAAACACATTGTGAATACTTGCCTAAAATCACTGAAGCTTCAGCACTGAAGAGAAGTTTATAGTATCTCAACAAAATTGAGTACTGCTGTCAATAATGCTTTATGCAAATATGAAAGAAGAGCTCATTTTGGTGGATGTGTCATCTCTCACAAGTTGCTGCTAAATTTTAAACTTTTCATGTATCAGACAAGTGCATGAAAAACTGATCCTCAAGAACACATAGAAGGAAAACTGAATTTTATGTTAGTTCAATCTTAATGGTAGACGTTCTTACAGTTCTGGCACTTTTAGGTGATTTATATCTCTTAGAAAAGCATGTTAACTTACAATATTTGATAGTCACTTTTTATTCACTGAGAAACAGAGATTGAATGACACCACAATAGTTAGATAACGTGACTGAAGCACAAAGAGTATTTATTCACAGAATACCTAGATTCTCTTATGACAATGCTAAAAAGATCTACTCTTTTTTGTTTGACTTTTTTTTTTTCATAGACTCTTGTCAAATTAACATTTTATTTTGACCAACACTGTAAAACCTTGGAATAGTAGTCTGTTCACAAAGCTCCATTTTTGTGGTGGACTGTAAAAATTCTCCTAGATGATGTACTCCGCTGAAGTATGAAAACTGTTGATAGCTTTTATTGCTCAGACTACCACAGATATGAGCAATATATGCTTTTACAAGACTACAAACAAACAACCAAACAACAAAAAAAAGAATTAATTTCCAAATATTCCAAATAGTCCTCAGTGTATCTGTTTATGTTCCACTGTGACATGCATGACTTTGGGACATGCGCTATATGGTATTCTGTTTTCTCTTAATATCAAAGAAACAACATAATATCCTTCTTAACTTCATTCAAGGGGTAGGAGGATGAGTTTGAGAAATATAGAACCATTTTTCTTCAGAGATGCTCATCTGTATTACACTGGGTCATAATTAAATCAGCAGAGAGTGATATCTCTGGAACACCCATTTTAAGTCAGGCTAGTATTAATCATCTCCAAGGTGATCCCAGTTTCTATGGGAACTATGATATTTGTTTGTGTTCCTAGCACTGGCTGGTCGCCCAAGTTTGGCAGCCTCTTTATAGTAATCCAGCATATTAGAATGTTAAGTCTCCATCATGACTTTTTCATTACTGCTGTCAGCATGACACTGTCCTTTATAGAAATAATTACTAATTAATAAATCCTAGTCTGTGTTCAGATGGGAAAAGTTTCCTATGCTAAATCTGCCCTTCTGTAACCAAGCTGTTTAAAACCTTTTTAATTGTGTCAAGCAAAGAAAGCATCATTTTTTCACTCACTAAGGTCTTTCAAAAATGTGTAAACTTCTCACCATTTGTTTTTTTCCCATGACTTTTAAAACTATTCTCGTGCTTCAGTGGGTATCTTTCCTATGTGGAGATACCATGCTTTGCTTCCCTTTTTATTTCGACAGGACGGAAGCAGACAGACCCTATAAAATCAGTTTCACTTGATTCATGCAGAAAATCCGATCTCACTTCACTATGAAGCAATCTAAACTCTCAAAGACACCTCCACTGTCGTGGCAAAGAACAGAGGTATCACAGTACCTGGTGTCCACATACTTTTTTCCTACTAAGATATGCTTATCACAAAGAAGCTGTAGCCACCCTGCCCCTTCTCTTTTTAATGTTATTTCTTTTTTTCCTTTCAGGGGCCCGTTTCAGCATTCATACCTCAACCTTGCTCAAACCTTTCATTTGATCTAAGCCAAGAACAGAAGCTCAGGGGGCTCCCTATGAAGACTTTTTGCAGGAATGGGCCTTTAGTGATAACACTGGAGAGTAGTCCCAACCTCTAACAAGATGGCAAAAGAGAACAACACACAGAAGCAGGGGAACACAACCTAGGAGGCGGAGTCTGGGATGTTCTACAGGACAGCACTTCTAGGCTAAGCTGATATTTTTATCTGAACTCTGTTGCTGGTGTTTTGTTTCAGCCAAACAAATTCATTAGCAGCACTAATTTGTGCTGATGAATTTGTATCTCCACTGTAAATAGTGCTGGTCTTCCAAAACGTTGTCTGAACACAAGATGTGAGAACTAGTAAAAGTAAGAACTAGTCAAATGTTTTGAGCCAACTGAAAGAAAACGAAGTTTGAACGTCTGAAAAGCTGCACTATCAGATTAATTAACCTAAACAAGCTGTATCAACTGAAAAAAAGTCCACCTGCAGGAATCCAAGAAATACAGTGTTAGAAACTGTAGATGACTTAAATTATGCAGGAAAGTCTTCAAAGCATGAGTATTACACTATGAATACAGCAATGTAGAAACTTTGTCACAACATAATGAAAATGGATTTACTCAATAAGAATGAAGACAAAGAATTTCACTCAAAAGCAAGACCCAAAAAGGAAACATGAAAATATTTTTGTGAAAACTTGAGAATACTTTTATCATTATTCTGTAGAAATAATAATAGAAGAGTTTTTTCATGCATAATGAACTTTTCAGGTTCTTAACAAAGGATAAATTTGTCTAAGCATCTGATACTGAAAATTTAGCACAAAAAGTCTCTCACTTGTGACACACTTTTCTGAATATTTTAATGCTAAAATATGTGAAGTGACGTTGTGACATTGTTTAATGCTAAAATATGTGAAGTGACGAGTGTTTTAAGACTTCTTAAAGGATCACTGGTAAAGGTATCAGCAAAAACAGGTTTACTATAAAACTGTCAATATCACAAAATTTGTTGGCAAGGTTCACTGAACTACTTACTAGTTGGTTAAGGCACACTGAGGAAAAGCAACAAACAAAAATCCAGAGTCAACCAATCCAAACCAAAATAAACCTCCAAACTACCTATGTGGAATAAGGGGAGGACAGGGGGAGAAATAAAATGATAGAAAGGGTAAGAATAAACAGATACATGGCCTAAGGACCCAGCAGCACTTAACTCAAACTTAACAGCATTTAACTTAACCTCTAACTTAAGTTAAAAATTTAGCAAAGAATTCATATAGGATTTACTATACCACAACAGTAATGTGTTTACAGGCATAACGTACAAATTTAAAGTACTCAAGAATCCAGGAGAGCAGCATTTCTCTCACATTTTCTATAGAATATGCACACTTGCATGCACAAAGACAAATAGGATCTGTACAAGGTATCAGTGAAAAATTCCCCTCAAAGGTAGTGAAACATTCACTTCAGATGCTTTTGCATCTTCAGGTGATGGATCAAGCCTCAAGGAGCGGGGGTGTTGGCCCAGGATCCATTGTCACTGTTCGTTGATCCTCTGAGTACAGCAAACTCCAGAGTTCGCTGGCTCTGAGAGGCCCCACTCAGAGGGAAGTTGCTGGTCAAAGCCTGCCGTGGTCCAGGAGAGCTCAAAGGGTCTCATTTTGGACCACTTTTTATAGGGCCACACAAAAGTGGGCTTTAGTCATAAGACTGTTTCATTCTGGCCACACTTTGGGTCAGAAACTTTCTTTGAAAGTTTAAGAACAAAATTATTATCCTGCTTTGGTTGTTATTCAGGAAAAAAGAAAAATTCCAAGGCTGTTCAAAAAAAAAACTAAACCAAGAGCTTGTTAGACAGCACAAGCTTCTGGGAGCAGGCAATGTTTCTGACAAGCTGTTCATCGAGCCTTCTCAGGATCACAGTGCAGACTGGGGAGGGGGGTGGATGCACCAGCACAGACATTCAGCAAGAATCACTGCAAATGTTTACATGAACTTTGTAGCATCACAGATAAAAAAACATAATCATTTACAATTTCAGAGACACAAGGGAAATAGCTGACAAAAATATTGGTCACAAAATTTTTACATCATTTGTAAAACCCAATAAATAAAGAGAGAGTCCTGAGAATATTATTCCTTTGCATATCACAGAAAAGTGACATAAACTATCATCAAAACCTCAGATTTATTCCCAAGAATACATAATTTTATGGAGTTTATAAATACATAATTTACATTTCTCCAATTATGTCTGCCACATAGTGTGGGGGCTGTTCTTTATTCCTATCAAGTATTCATCAGAAAGATTATTTTATACTGTCAAACATTCAGAATTGCAATCTTCCTTTTTTTTTAATCTTTTCTATTAAAATATAGTTAATCAGAACAAGTTTGATTTAATTTCCATGTTACTTGGGGAGGGACCTTTCCAAAAATGAAAAAAAAAAAGCCATAGTCCCACAGGCAGGCACTTAAACCAAGGTTCCTGACCCAGTCCAATAGCTAATCTAATGTTGTGGCATGCTGCACCTCACTTAGATGTAATGTTAGAAATTGTGACATTCTTAATTTGGAAAGGCAAGGCATCCTCAGAATCATAATTCACAGAACTTTGTGCTACCAACAGCTCAACCCTTAATTGCCTGTACCAGAGAAATGCCAAAGGTTTATACAGATGTATTCTCAACATCAGTACTTCAGTCCAGTCATAGCTACTCTAAACTTAGATACAGCATGTGAGTCAGATATGTAGATATGATCCAGCTAGAATTAATTAAGATCTGTTGTGGTTTAACCCCAGACAGCAACTAAATACCACTCAGCTGCTCTCTGTGTGATCCTTAGTAACACCGAGCATGTCGTAAATCAAAGCAAATCTTAAAAGAAAAACAAACTCATTTACAAGTTTCTCTCAGTGGATGCCACACCACACAAAGTAGGATTTTGGGTTATTCTCTGCTCAACCTACCATATTTTATGCATGTGTTCAGTAAAATACTCATAGAGTTTCAAAACTCATTTAAGAGGATATCTTTCCTCATGAAAAATGAAAAAGCCTATTACATGAATAATGATGAGACTGAAATTAGCTCTTGTTCCTAAGACGAGCACCAGCTCTGTCTAGTTTAGAGGAACTTATGGAAGAAAGGCTATCCTGGTGTCACAACTATCCTGATGTTTTAAAATTCACATTGTCTACAGGGTGTGACCACTCTCTGCACATCACTCATACAAAGTACCCTCATGAAAAACAACCTTTTCCTGGCACCTCTTCAGGGAAAGAAGCAGCTGTGAAGGGGATGATACCTAAGCTGCTTAATGCTCTTTTAATGAATTTACTTCGTGTAAAATGTATCAGATGGAAAGGTCTTCAGAACAGTCTATGAGCCTCATAGGTATGGCCAAACTCCCATACAAGGACCTGGCAGTGTTTCTTGCTTCTGAGAACAAGCACCTTCAAAGACAACAGGGCAGTTTAGCCTCTCCATGGAGCCACACTCTTTCCTCTGCCATCAACAGAGGTCGTCAACTTGTCTTCCTAAAGCTCACAAAGTAGACACAATATCACAGTATCCAGTATCACATCAACAGCAAACCTTGGACTGTGTGAGAACTATGAATTTTAGTATAGTAGAAGATTGCAACCCATGAAATACCTTTGCAGGTGAACAGGTCATGTTTTAACATCAGCAAGTTTAACGATTTAGTTGAACTTAGACAAAACAAGAGGTTGTATCTATGTTTCACTTTCTTGCCTTTTGGGAGAAGAGGGCTGGGCAAATTTTCTGGTGTGAAGACTTGTGCAAGACTTACCTTCCAGGACTAATTTTTAGAACAATAGTATGCTGCTGTTGAAGGACAGAACTCCAAGAATTTGTCAAATAAAATTATCAAAATTAATTTCTTTACTGAACTTAGTGTATAGGTTTAAGGCCAATATTTGCCTTATGTATATTGGCTTAGAGCTTAAGGTTGTACCCTAATAATCAATCATACATAGCTAATTCATTTTGCATATTATTTTTCAGTAAAGGTGTAACTAGATGTAGCAATGGAAGATGCAGGTCACAGTTAAGGAAATGTGCTTCCACTGTCATTGTAGCATTGTAGGTCATTCTAAATCTGAGTAAAAAATGCAGACTACAACCAATATACAGTATATCACTACACTGACAGATGGATAAAGCCGATATACTAGGTGGACAGAACTCTTGCCCAGTGGTTAGATTATCAATGGTTAGATTATCACATATGCTCTGACTTGTAATTAGTTTTAAATTCCTGCACTACCTAACTATGGAGAGTAATTTCCCAAGGCTCCCTTCCTTATCAACAGAGAGAAATAGGCTCCTTCAGAAGGTTAGAGTTGTTTTAGATATGCTGGTTCACTTCTTGTAGAAATTCTTTTTTTCATTGAATTATTAAATGTAAAGAGGTATTGGGCAAGTTAACCTCACTTTCAAGTTTGTTTCAAGCATAGCTAATATATGTTTGTACATTTACAAGGAAGGGAAAGGTAAAGGTTTCACACTCCACTGCACAACTAAGACGCAGCAGTTTTGCATGACAGTGTGTGTTAACTAACTTCTGTAGCTGTCAGTGGGAGCTATTGATTCAAGAGGAAATTACAAACTTGTGAATGTTTGCCAAGAAAAGTAACCCTCAAATCTGTCTTTTCTAACCACTTTGGATCATTTGCAGAAAGATGGACAGAAATATTGGTCAGTTGGGATCCAAGTCTTATTTTCATTATAATATAACTTATTCCCACATTTCAGCATTCTTATGGCAGAGCTATGTTCAGGTATGACAGAATAAATAAAAGTCAGACTTGAATGCTATTAATAAGGGAATGTTGTCAAAGTGATAACAATACAATAATGGCACAGATCATTGAGAGAAATGATTAACATAATGGCTTGCTTTTTCTTTTAATTGCTTTTCCTTTTACTGAAAGATTGAGGCTCTGCTTTCCATCCAAATCTTTTCACGAGTAATTAGAGACTGCAAACTTCTGTCAGAAGTTAATATTTTCCTATAGCCCTCAAACCAAAGTAGGCAACAGAACATTAGGTCTGGCATTTCCAATTAGAACTCTAATTATATAAAACCTTTCTTCCCAAAACAGCAAGAAAGAGTTCCTACTGTTTAATGGGAGTAGCACTCCCACCAATCAACATTCTGGTACAGTATTCATCTATGTGAAAAGCCAATTGCTGCCATATTATCCACTACCCACATGTAACTTGAGTGGTAAAATCCATCCAGCACTTTATGATCCTTACAGCTTTCTTTAAAATTCTGCCTCAGCATGGTGCTTTTCATTTTTTAATAAGTATCTTATTAACAATAAACTAATATCAGAAGCAATAGGGCACCTCAGCTTCAAGCCAGCAAATTCCAATGCTCTTTATACTACCACATAGACTCATAGAATCTATGAGGTTTAGGTTGGAACAGGCCTCTGAGATCATCAAGTCAAACCATTAAACCAGCACTGCCAATTCCATCCCTAAACCATTTCCCCACATGCTACAAGTCTTTTAAAGAGTCTTCCAGACTAGTGACTCCACCAGTTCCCTAGGCAGCATGTTCGTATTCTTGACAAGCCTCTCAGTAAATACATATTTCTTAGTATTCAATCTATTCTTCCCCGGCACAGCTTGAAACCGTTTTCTCTTGCCGTAGAACCATAGAATATGCTGAGTTGGAAGGGACCCAACAGGGTCATCAAGTCCAACTCCTGGCCTTGAGGACACCCCAAGGGTCACACCATGTGCCTGAGAGCATTGTCCAAATGCATCTTGAACTCTATCAGGCTTGGTTCTGTGATCACTTCCCTGGGGAGCCTGTTCTAGTGCTTGACCACCCTCTGTGTGTAAAACCTTTTCCAACTGAAATCTCCCTCAGCTTCATGTTGTTTCCTCAAGTCCTGTCACTGGCCACAAAAGAGAAGAGATCCGTGCTTTCTCTGTTACACCTTTAGTGTATTAATTTTCCTTGTCTCTTTATACTTTTTATTTCCCTAGTTCAATTTAAAAATTGCTTTTACCTCACTCTCTCAGTTCTCTATCACTTTGTTACTATTTGTGGACCTTATAGCCTGAGATGCCACTGACTTACTGCTCACATTTAAATACTATTGGTGTTACTCACCAATGTAAAACCTTTCATCCCAAAGAAGGAAAGAGGAATGGAAAAAAAATAAACAAATACCCAGAAAACAAAACTAGGATGCCCTAAAAAGCAATAGCTTGTGTTTTATGGGCAGGAGGGGGAGCAGGGGAGGTGTCTCATGATACATTCTTCTCTGCATTGAAATTTGCCTCCTCTTTACCTGAAGAAACAACATAGCCCTACAAGAAAGAAAGACATTGGCAAACAGCGTCATAACCAGGGTCTTCTCCACTTTTTCTGTTTATTTAATCAGACATTAAAGTTTTTTTTAATTCATATGTATAAAAGACAAAAAGAGAAAGCAAACATTTCTTAGCAGAAAACAGCTTTCCGCCTTTGGGAAATTTCTTATACTTGGACAGGAAATAAACATATCTTCCCAGAACAACAGACTCTGTAGCAACTGACAAAGGTGTGTGACAATTTTATGTGCTTTGTGGATGATGTCTGAATGTATGTGAACGCATTAAGCTTATGCTACCTCTTACATGACAATAAAGACACAAGACCATACTCCTACCTAGGTGGCTGCACCAGCCTGTAATATTGGTCAGGAATAGACCTAACAAATTCTTGCACAGCAGCAGAAGTGTCATTAATTCTATCTTTACTATGCGCAGGTACCCTGACTAAAGAGTCAGGGTAAATTGTCCCACCTGTTTTTGCAGATCTTATGTTCAAATCCTGGAGTAGTGTGAACAATCAAATTTGACCAAGACCTAATTTTTATTTAAGGTATTTATGTGCCTGTTTCTCCTTGCCTGCTTTAAAAACTACAGTGAACCATGCAAATTTAACTATACCCATATAGAGGCAATCTTGCTTATATGACATCAGATCTGTAAGCACATTTCTAGTGGTATGTCTGTAAATTTCAGCTGTGTCCCCAGAGCCTCGGTAATGTAGAAAAGCTTCTGATAAAAAGTGCTGATAAAATGGAAAAGATGCCATTGCAATTGTGCTGTAGCACTTGCACATCAAACATCCTTCCATGGGCTAAGAACAGATCTCTGGCCTCTGCTGTGAATAACAAAACTATAGCCCCAAGTCTTTGTCTTATCAGCACAAATCTTAGTGTCTGAGTCACTTTAAATCTCATGTTCAAAGAGATTGCAGAAGTGTTACAAAATATTCATTTGTTTGAGAAAACACAGAGAAAGAAATAACACATTTTTATGTTGCTTGAAATCAGCATATTGAGAGCTATGGATGCTGCCTAGTCAAAGTTAGAAAAATTGGCCAACATGGCCAGCCATTAGATAGCAGATCAGCATGTACATCCAGTTAACCTATTAGGTGAAGTACACGCACATACTGAAGAAAAGCAGTGAGAGGGAGTCTTGAAGAAAGGAACCCAATGGCTGCATTCTCAAAAGACAGAAAGGCAATTCACCATGGGAACAGCTGACCAATATGCTGTCAAGTCAGCTATTTGTATTGTTCCTGACCCACAGTGTTAATACAACCTTTTAAACAGAGTTCTGCCTTGACTGACAGGCTGAAGCCGGTTTCTCCCCTGAGAGTTTTAGGATCTTACCAGAATTCCTCACTTGCCTCAGTCATGAGAACAAGATGTCAAAGGTATGCATATGCTTAACAGAAAACAGCTGTCCTTTTTAATTGGTGAAAGCATTCTTCCTCTTGACCTTTTCCATTAATTTACAAATAATAATTAGACCTTGTTCTCTTTCTTATGACTTTTCTTCTGTAACCTGCAGGAGAATCAGCCTCAAGTAGGTGACTGCAGGGAACACCACTGAGGTGGGGGTGTTGTCTCTGGGTCCTGCAAGAGCCTGTGAATCCTGCAGGGGTCTGACATGCAGGAAAGCAGCTTCTGTTCTGTGCCTCACTTTGGGCTGTGTTTGCTGTTACACTCCCCAAATGATGACAGTAGACTCCTTCTGGTGCTTTCTTGCATTCTGTATTTGCAGGGGAAATCAAAGTACAAAGGTACTTATCCCGTAAGTTATACTTCTTACATAAGAACCATACTTTCCAATGATAATTGCCCCAAGAGCCAGCATGTACATTATCCTCTCTTCCCCAGGGTCTCTCAATTATTTATATAATCTATGTGATGCCTCTGTGTGGTGTTGTCTTCTCTGTCCACAGGAGGTTTAAAGGCTCTATTGCAGCCTGTAAGGGTTAATGGCACTCTCTGTGGGTAAAAATGTGTATTTAGCCATCAAGTAGTAGTTGTTTAGGAGCTTTCCTCTGTCAAGTGCAAAGGAGGGCCAGATTTCAGGGAAGTGTAGACAAAAATGCCAATAAATGTATCTATTTAGGAGTTCATACTCTATTTGGATCAGCCTCCAGCGACCAGCACCAGCTAAAGCAGACATTTGACTTGTGAACTAGGAGAGAAGCAGAACAGAGCCTCTTGTTTCCTCACGGTGGGGCCCTTTGCAGGCTGGCATGCCTGTGTATAGCTGGTGTATGCCTCAAGAATGCATTATGGCAACTTCCAAGGGTCACACATGGTCCCAGGCAGAACAAACTCCATAAAATGTCATAGGCATATGAGTCCATAGGGTCCTTGCAGGTTCCTGCATATGTGGCAGTGTTAAACCAAATACTGAGACAGCTTGTTTGAAAACCTGGTCAGTCAAGGGTCTGTGGCTATTTAAATGTTTCTGCTGATCATTGGAGTTTTGCAGACAAACCTTACGTCTGGAAGGAAAGCCCTCTTCCCTTTTCCTATCTCACACGTCAAATGTCCCCATTAGACATATCTTTGTTGCAAAAAGGGGTTCAATAAATAAGAGATCAAGAAGACAGAAAGAGAATGAGAAAACCTTACACATTTAGGAAATTTTCTACCTTCACCCTCTTCTGTTCACCTGTTTTGATCTGACACTCACTGAATTAAATGGTTCTAAGTACAGGTCTCCATTCCTGTCAAAATCTGTCATCAGTCACTTCTGAGTAAGAACGCAGATCATTCTGAAATCCAGTCCTGAAATAAACATCACTTTTTTTTCCTATCTCTACACAAAAGCACAGAAACTGCATTTTGAAATTAAATTTCTGTTCTTTTTTGCTCCGCCTCCCATATTCTCTTGTAAGAACACTAAAGAAAAAGAGCATAAACTCAGGAAAAAGTACATTAAAGAGGAATCTATCCACGGTAGGAATCTATCCACCTACAACCATGTGGTTAATTCAGGTGGTACAGACTCATTCACCCATTACAAATCCCCCTTGCCAGGTCCATATTATAGCCATAAAACAGATTCAGATTCACTGCTGGGATACCTATAACCTTTTCCACATCAGAGGAATGTGTATGTTTTCTTTGGGTGCACATGGCTCTTCAAGGAGTTTCCTGTTTCCACAAGGAGCTAACCTCCTGAAGCTGAGTTCTTATACCTAGTCCCAATTCTCTCCAGGCTCAGGTCATCAAAATGAATTTCAAAAAAATGAAGAGTCTCCCTCGAAAAAAAAATCAGATATTTTACAAATAGCTTCTTAAATTTAAAAATTTAAGCTTTTTTTCATAATTGTCTGTCTTGTGAGTATGCAGAATATGCACAACCAACACTTCCAGGAGTTTTGGCAGGACAGAGGGTAAAGAACAAAGGGATTGTCTAGGGTTTGTTTTCCTCTCCAGTGAGAACATACATTCCCACAAAGAGCAAGAAAATTAGTCTCCAAATATTGCAAGATTTACAATCAAACCATGACAATTGGCAGTATGGTTACAGCAGACAGTTCTTTGGCACCTAATGCTTTCAGGACTCTTTCCAGCAGCCCTCAACCCCCCACTTCCCAAAATACACCTTTTCCAACTCTCTAATGGGTCACTGTCTTTCACAGAGCCCCTTTAGCTCTATTCTGGGCCAGCTTGTACCCCCTTCTGTGGAGAGTCACCCTCTGACAGCTTTCTTGCTTGCTCAGCAACCTGTCTGATTTCTTATCACCAGACTCCTACTCGGTTCATAATCTAGGGCAGCCAAGACCTCAGGCACTTCTGCTATCTCTAGACTTGAAATCGTCTGCTGATGCTGATTTTTTTCAGGCTAAGTTTCTGCAATAACCTGTGGCGTCTTTGCTGATTCTCCAGGCTTGCTGCCTGGGTGGGAGAGATGTAGTTCTTCAGAAATGTAGTTCCCAAGGATGTTTGTCACCAGGCTTCTGGGTTACAAGGACTGGGAGGAGGACTATCTTACCTTCCTCCTTTTTGTCTCAGTTGCCTGTTTCCCCTCTTGATGGATGCCACTTAACTTTTAAGGGAAAAAAAAATTGACATTTTCTGCACTTGGTCTGTCTGTTCATTTTTCCATATAATTCTGATGCACTCTGGCAATTTTCCCTCCATTTTCCCTGACACTCTCCCCACACAACAAGCTTCTCACTCCCTGGCTACTTGCTGCAGAACTTCTTGTTCATCTCCATTTGTCACCTGCTGTGGCGTTTATAGAAAAATGTGAATTGAACTTGGCTGAATGAAGAAGATGTGAGAGACCAGAGAAGTACAGCTCCTGTGCCCCTGCAAAAAAAGGGAAAGAAAAACAAAAAAAAAAGCTAAGTATACCTTTATTTATTAGCTTTGTACGGAACCAAAACCAGAAATTCACCTCCATTCTTCTCTCTTTCAAAATAAGTATTTTGAAGGAAACTTCTACTTTTTACTTACTCCATTTTGATATTTTATCACTTATTTCTCTTACTTTCACTCTCATTCAATATTTTTCTCTTATCTTATTTTCATCAAAGGAATGAAGGAGAATTAACATATTGCATGTAGAGCAAGCAAGTATGATTCCACCAAATAAGAAACCTATTACTGAGGAGACCAGCCTCCCTCTGCATCCTGATGCCAGTATATCCAGAGCTATGGTCACACTCCAAAGAATCCTGTAAATTTTATTCTTGGTTTTTAATTTTTTTTTTCCCTTCTCCCTGTTTGATTTCTTTCATGTTTATAATCAAGGCTTGATGATTAAATTAAAGTCAGATTGCAGACTCTGCCCTGCAGTACCAAGACTCTCCATAGAGGAGAGAAGGCTGTTCTGTGGCCACCTTCCTCATCACTATTACTGAGTTTTGGGTTGGGATTTTCTTTCAGGAAACCAGACAATGCCAGGCAGGCATCTTAGTGTAAACACTAAGCGAATAATTTTCCATCCTACATGTAACATGCAAACCAAGCAAAAATAAAACAAGAGAAAATTAATGGAAGGGACTTCTGTCTCCTTAATATGAAATGTGAGCAATGCCTTATTATTTATACATAAGATGTTTTGGGGTTTTTTTGTCACTGCTTTAGAAATATTGCAAATAGCATCAGTTCTTGGATTTATGAGTACTCACAGTAATACAGTTCTGCAAACCCTACAGAAATGATTTAGTTTAGCTTTCTAGAAGTGCTACAAAGCCAAGTTTCTTCCTTTGTTTATTCCTCTAGGAGCAAAATGAAACTTATATTTGAGATTCTACAGAGACCTTTAACAGGGACTGCTGTGTTGTCTTTGGTGGCATCTTTACAAGGATATCTGCAACCTGAGGCTTGTGGTATCACTGTTATAAGGTGCAGGCTATGAAGGATAAGCAGAGATTCTGTAACAGAGATAGAATGGCATAGAAAATAAATTAACTTAGCCATTCTTGCAATGGAAAGGCTTCTCTGGAAGAAGGAATGTACCAGGCACACTGCTCTGACTGAGTTTTATGCCATGCCCTTGACATTGTTGCATTCTCTTAAGTACCTGTTAAATCCTTTCTCCTCCACCAGCAACTAAGGAAAACATCCACAGTTTGAAAAGGATGGACAAAGTCAGAAGGAAAAGACAGCTAACTTGAGCGTAAAAATTGGAATGGCAAGTGTCTGAAGTAGGAAGAATTTAGACAATCTGTTGGGCAAAATGTTTCCCTCTCATTTTCTTATCTGTTAAAGCCAACATTCACTGTGACAGGAAACACAGAAAGGTGACAAGGCTAAGAGAAAAGGAGATATAAACCTCTATTCCTACCAATAGGACACTGAAATTTTGTTACTGTAACTAATTAAAATTCTGCTGTATCCAACCACATACATGCTGTGGATGTTCATATACTTTTCAATATGTTATTTATGTTCCTTGGAGAAAGCAAATGTTATTTTCCTTTGAGATAACATCGCAGCAGTTATATATGTCCTTTGTTAGTATTACTTGAGTAGGAGAAGAAACAGATGGTTCCTTCACACTGAAAAAGACATGTATTACATTCTGAGCCCCAGGATGATACCCACAGGCTTGAACAACAAAAGAACCCTGAAAAAATATATTGTAAATTGAACTATGCTGATTCAGACAGAGACACAAGCTTAAGTGGAAACAATGATAATTTCAAGGTCTGCATCTTGCTGGTCCTGTCGGTATTGCCTTTTCAGCTTTTTCCATGTTATTAGCTATAAGTCCAGAAACTGACATTTTCTACAATTCTACTAGAAACTAAATGTCATTTTAAGATAGGTGAATCAGTTGTAGTATCAGCTACTGAGTTGCAGGAGATACGGCTGACTACACGAAGACCTGTACCCAATACTGATGTAAACCCTATTATTCAAAACACAGATGCTGAAGAGAAAGCACTGCTTTCACCTTTGTAAAGTACCCAATGTACCTAATGTTCCTAAGATAATAATACATTATTACCCCTTACAATTTATCAACATACACAAAATAACTAAAGTGTTTCCAATCTGTTTTAGACTCTTTCTTATCCCACTCACGTTGTCACTAACTTTAGTTATTAAGATTTTGCTACTATTAGAGAGGTATTTAAAGAAATAAGACACTTCAGCTGAATTTGTATTCTGGGGATACTTTTAAATAGAGCAGATGCTAAATGATGAACAGACATGAAGAAGCCAAAACTTTTTTGAAGAACTACTGCCATTTTAACGCTATGGACCAGCACAAAAA